>CM068987.1:8548017-9148017 GCA_035357415.1 Ophraella communa | reverse complement strand
TAGGTTTTCAAAATTTCTAGAATCTTCGTTTTTGTTCTATGGTTTAGACATTTCTGGAAAGAATATGTGTATCTCTTTCTTTCATATTTATGACTAGACATACTCGCTTTGTCTATCATCGATAATTCCAGAATAAAATATAGTAAAATATATCTGTCTCCTTTTTACACATTATCTGTCCTTTTTTTACACATTATATAATCAATTTTCGCGAAGTTTCTTCTAAGTACTAGATATAATATCGATACGTTATATAATAAAATAATTTCCAACTTAAAATTTTCTTACAAATACACAAAATATACAATAAAATAATACAATATGATTAAAATTATTGGATTTAGTTAAATTAAACAACTTCTGTTGATATTTTAATCATTATACTAATGTCAAATATTTAAACATTACAATATAGAACATTTTTAGCGCCAAATGTTTTCGCGGTAAATCTTTTGGCGGCAAAGCCAATTTTTAGCGCGAAAACATTTTTACAATAAGTTTTCTTATAATATACTATAAAGTGGACTATCTGGGATAGGTCCTTTGTCCTTATTTAATCTATTTTTACATTTAATAATTTCTATACTTTCAAATGCATCCAACAATCTATTGTTCGATACATTTTTTAACAATTTTAAACTATCTACATTTACAGAATGGTTTTTGGTAAAAGCATGTTCGGCAATACTAGATTTTTCTATACGTCCATATTTTAGATGAGCTAAATGTTCTTTAAATCTTGTTTTAACCGATCTTTTTGTTTGCCCAACGTACTTTTTATCACAATCATTACAGCTTATTTCATATATACCGCTTTTTTTTCCAGATCTTCTCTCTTATCCTTCGGATTTCCTAACAATTGTCTCAGGGAGCCACTAGTTTTATGAACTAAACCTAATCCCACCGTGCCGAAAATTGTGTTCAATCCTTTGGTATACTGAGGGATAAATGGTAATGATATAAATTTCCTATCGTTGTGTTCTCGCTGGAAAAAGGTGGTTTCACAAAGAGATTTCTTATGCATAGCTAAACTATGCATGGACCAAAATTATTTTCAATACAACAATCAGGTTTATCAACAATATGAAGGAACAGCAATGGGTAATTGTTTATCACCATTTATAGCCAACCTTTTTATGAGCAATTTTGAAACACAGATCAGTCAAGAGTTCGAGTATTTCCCAAGGATATGGTGTAGATATGTGGACGACATTTTCGCAGTTTTCAATACGAAGAAATCATCAGTAGAAGATTTCATTTCAAAATTAAATTCAAAATTCACAAGCATAAAATTCACGTTTGAACTAGAAAATAATGAACAGTTACCATTTTTGGACACATTAGTAATAAGAAATAATAACAAGTTAGAATTTGATATTTTTAGAAAAGACACCGCTACGTATAGGTATATTCCGATAGATTCTTTTCACTGTAATCAACACAAAATGGCAAGTTTTCATTTTTTGGTTCATCGATTAATTCATTTTCCTTTAAACAAAACAAGATATAACAGAGAAAAGAATTTAATTGAGGATATAGCTGTACTTAATGGATATGATAAAAAACTAATTCATAAGCTGATCAATCGCCATAGTTTTAAGAAATCTCTTTGTGAAACCACCTTTTTCCAGCGAGAACACAACGATAGGAAATTTATATCATTACCATTTATCCCTCAGTATACCAAAGGATTGAACACAATTTTCGGCACGGTGGGATTAGGTTTAGTTCATAAAACTAGTGGCACCCTGAGACAATTGTTAGGAAATCCGAAGGATAAGAGAGAAGATCTGGAAAAAAGCGGTATATATGAAATAAGCTGTAATGATTGTGATAAAAAGTACGTTGGGCAAACAAAAAGATCGGTTAAAACAAGATTTAAAGAACATTTAGCTCATCTAAAATATGGACGTATAGAAAAATCTAGTATTGCCGAACATGCTTTTACCAAAAACCATTCTGTAAATGTAGATAGTTTAAAATTGTTAAAAAATGTATCGAACAATAGATTGTTGGATGCATTTGAAAGTATAGAAATTATTAAATGTAAAAATAGATTAAATAAGGACAAAGGACCTATCCCAGATAGTCCACTTTATAGTATATTATAAGAAAACTTATTGCAAAAATGTTTTCGCGCTAAAAATTGGCTTTGCCGCCAAAAGATTTACCGCGAAAACATTTGGCGCTAAAAATGTTCTATATATAAGGTTAGTTTGTAGGCATAGCTTTAGTTTACCTTCGGTCTCTGAAGAAGATAACTTGGTTATCGAAACGCGCGTCAGGCATATAAAAGTGTGTGTTGGTGTAGTGGTAGTGTAAACGGTTTTCGGTAACAGCTATTCTTGTATATTATTTAGAAATATTAACCTATAGTACAATAACAAATTTAACGCAGTTATGAATAATAAAAATAATAAATATAAAAATACTTGCTCCATAAAAATGAAATAAATAAAAGCAACAATTCTAAACTAGACATAACAACATTTAAAGAAATCAAAAATATTTAAAAAATGGAAAAGAACAATAAACCATGTTATAAAAGTGGAGGATTCATACAGGGCATTTCATACCAACATAGAACCCCTTATAATTAATGTAGACGACGATATTGATAGTGAAACTGAATTAATCTATTAACATATTTAAATTTTTATTAAATTTTATTGTGAATATCCTTTAATATGCGTTTATATTAAAAAATTGTTTTTGAAAATTTAATCCTGACATGTGTTCTTTACCCAAACTTGCCAGTCTGTTTTTATTGTAGGCACTATATTGTTGAACACACTATACCTAGTCAGATGTTATTAGTCTGTACCCTGTAACCCGAAATCTCACAAGGATATTATATAATTCTCTCAAAATTAATAAAAATGTATTCTTGTAATAAAATCTCACCAAAGATGCAACTGAACCACCACTCCATTTTGTTTATTTGTAATTGTTTTTTCTTTTTTTCCATAATGTAAAATAACAATAAATAACTTTCAAAATATTATGGTTTATCTAATTTAACCAATACAAATATTCGACTATAATAATAAATCACGTAAAAATGTCAAATAGCTGTAAGTTGATTGGTTGAGCATGAATAAAACATTTGGCAACAAGGTGCATAAAGAAGGGATGTGAATTAATGTGATGACTGTTGAAGAATACTGTTTTTCAAAGTAGGAGAGATTTTAAAGTGAGGTGAGAAAATCTAACTAGAGAGAAATCATCTCATTACACCAGTTTTCGGGAATCGAGAGCTTGGTCGATTCGAAATGACGAATGTAAATAATTTTCTTGAATATCTAAATACGTTTTAAAAAATTTCCTATTGTTATTTAAGATTTTAAAAAAGGGGGTTTACATGCTGGCTAATAACTCAAAAACTATAATAGCTAGAACAGAACTATAATAGCTCCATGTTGTTTTTTTAATTTTTTAAATTTCATTTCTTATTGAATTTGAATTTTCTTCTAAAATAAAACATAAATCAACGTATTCAGTATGTTGTAATGACGTCATATCGACATTTTCGGAGCATGATTTTTGTCGGACAAGTTGACCACAATTTTTAATATAATTTTAATAAAAAAATTTTAAAAAATCAAATATATATGTACGGGGAGTCATAGTGACGTAATATCGACAATTTCGAGAATCGGGCATTCAAAAACACAGGCACAGAAAGTTTTCGCAGAGGAAAAGTTTGTCGAACTCGACGCGAAGAAAGCACTCGCAAAGTATGAAATTTGTATGTGTCAAAAAAATTAGAGGTCCTTGTACTTGCCCAGTAAGAAGACTTTTTCAGTCAGTTTTGTCTTTTTTGCTTATTTTGAGAGAACTTTGATCTTTCAGGTGATATATAATTTATTTTAAAAACTAACTATTAATTGAAGAACCTCACGTATTTACAGACATTTTTATATGAAAAAGTTATCAGATAATCTACACTGTAAAAAATTTATGTAATTTTCCATAAAAAACAAGCTAATATTAAAAAAAAAATTAGTTAAATTTATACATTTTGGCTTATTTTATATAAAAAGTTAAGTAAACCGGATTTTTATGTAAAATTATACAATTTATCAAAAAGAACACAAAAATTTGTGCAAATTTAGCAAAGTATATTTACTTTTACACAGTTATTCTAAAAAACCAAAAAACAAAATTTAATTTTAAAAAAGTTTGGTAAAATAATGTTAAAAATGTGTAAAAATACATAAAATATTATTGTTTTTTTTTTCAAATTTTACCTAAAATTTTCCAAAAGGGACATATTTTTACATAAATTGTGTAAAACTACGCAAAACCTTATTTAATATTGATACAACAATGAGAATTTCAAACAATATATATATATAAAAATAATTAAAATGTTGGGCAATTTTAGCAATCAGTTGTACAAATATATATACTATAGAGCTTTATTTAGTGTAGAAATACACAACAAAGGAGTGAATTTGCATAAATAATTATTTTCTATAAAAAAATTCATAATCTATTATTTACGTTTAAACTTCTATGAAAAATTTACCAAATATATAGTATTTTCTAATAAAAACTTATCGAAAATTTTCTAAGAACGTTTAGTTTAACATAATAGATGTAAATGTACACAAAATATGACCAAATAAGCTATAAGTTTAGCAGTTTAAATTACCAAATGTGTAATTTGTGTAAAAGTATAAAAAGTTTGTTGATACAAAAACTGCGGACCAAATTGTTATATACCGATGCTTTGAGACTGAGAATATGTGTGGGGTGTGCCAATTTATTACTTATAATTAGACTGACAACGGCCGCTGCGACAGAAATATTTTTTTGCTAAAATCTATGTTTTTATAGCCATACAAAAAAATTTAAAACAAAACTAATATTGTTTATTTTTATACAAAATTTATTTCAAATTAACAATTTTATTACGTAAAACTAATCATTTTAGTTTTTAAACTTTATCTTATTTTGTGTATTTTTGCTTACAATTTGTTTAAAATTACTAATTTTAATACGTAAAATTTGACAAGGTATTTTTAAAATTAAGCAATCTTTCTGTATTATTAGTCCAATAGTTATTAATAATTACACAAGTTCTATTTAATATAACAAAAAATTTGCTTTAAAATTACAATTTGATTGAGTAATATTAAAAATAAAATTACATAAAAATTAATAATAAATTACATATTCGTTTTCTATTGTTACACTTATATAAGATTATGTTATTTTGAAAATTACACATACATTTTTTGTGTAATTTTACATACATTTTAAACTCCAACAACACATATGTAAATTTAAACATAACTTGATAATTTCAAATATTTTGTGTAAAATTTCATAAATAGTTGGTGCAAATTTCCAATAATTTTTTGTGTAAAATTTTTTTACAGTGTATCCTTACATATTTTTTTAGATACATATCTTTTATAATTAATATTATTTTGCGTCAAATGATTCTTAATTTTCAAAATTTTGATGTGAATCTTGAAAATTAGGCACCTAATTTTTATAATTTGTTCGGCAACCTCAAAAAAACGTGACTAGCTTAAATTTGTTGTTTAACAAAAAATAAAAATAAAAACCATATACCTACATAATAATTATATTTTATGCAATGCTAATGGCTATTTTGTTAAATGATGATTCATTTAGTAAATGGAGGATGATTGTATGTGTTATATGGACGGGCATCTACATATTATAGAAACGAGTCATGGGTATTTCAGTCAGATGTAACCATTTTTGATAAAGCAACATGGATACGACTATTAACACAAATGGGTATAAGTAAATTGTTTTACCATAAAATTATTTTTTTATAAAAATACCTGCTTGGTTTGTTTATGAACATAGAAATAAGAAACAAAAAAACAAAGAGAGAATTGGTCAAACTTTTTGTATGCTCTATGTCAACAACCTTCAGTTCACATAGTACTTATTATTAAATTCTGCATACCTACAAAAAATAATAATGAACTGTTATAGAAGGATAGCCCAGAGGGCTAAATGTGGAGAAAATAGCTGAGTTCTTAAAATTAGACCAACCAGAAAAGTATACAGGTCATTGCTTTAGGGGGACATCCTCAACGTTGTTGAAAATTTCAAAATTTGCTTTGACAATTTGAAAAACTTATTTTATGTTTATATAAAAGATTTTAATTTTATAATTAGTGTATATGTGTATTATTTTTACTTTAGAGGTATGTACAAGGATGAGGTTAGTTTTATTTTTGTTGAATTTTGACGTCTATGTACTATCTAGTTTCATATTCAAATCCATAAATCTACAACCTTTCAGAAAACTTGAAATATTCTCGCCACCTACAGATTGATTTAGTAATTTTAATTTATTTCTCGTTTCCCAGTCACCTATAGCCGGTTTTTTTTTTCTTTAATAAATGGCATTAATGATGGATTTCGTCTTACGTAATCAAGGACGAGTTCGTTACTACAATATCACTTTATTAATATATTCGCAATCGATTTTTTTCATGTTATACTCGTGTAATTATAACAAATATGTAGATCTAAAGCACATATTTCTAATGACATAACGGGTTTTGTAAAACAATTTCATTGTCCCGTTACATAATTTTTTTACGGTTATGTAATCGGAATTAATTAAGCAGGGTTGAAATGGTAAAAGATAATTTTATGTATGCATTTTGTCATTGAATCTATACGAGGCATTGTGAAAATTTTCATATAGAAGTAGAAGGAAAGAATTGTTATTCTGTAGGTATGTTTTCCAAAATTGTATCTTGGACTACGGAAACCGAAAATATACACTGTAAACTAAGGAACATTACAGAGAGAGATGTGTTTTATTAAACAAATATTATAAAAAGACACTTTTTGGAAGTTTAAACCACCAATGAGACACACACTCTAACCAAACCCGTCCCTTCCAGATGCATCCCTCTAGGAGCGATCCATTCCGGGAAGAGTCCTCGGGCTTATGCTCTTCCTTCCACTATCTTGGTTCGGAGATGGTTTCCAGGTGTCTTCTGTTTGGTCCGGGATAGTGCTTGGCACCTTTATCCTCCTGTCTTCATTTTTTAGACGTTCAAGAGTGTGTGCTTTTCGCTGCTTCTAAAAAGTTATTCCTTAGTCGACGAACTGCGGCAAAGGTAACCTTAGAGGGTGGATCCACCTGTTAAAACTTTCCTTACTCAAGATTCTACGCATCTCCCTAAGGATGGGCAGAGTCTTTTATAGGTGGTTCCTCTTCTGTCTGCTTCTTGACAGATGTTGTTTCTTCTTAGTTGTCCAGCTGTTTCCTTAGTCCTGTAGTCCTCTGCTGTGTAGTTTGTTAATTCCCTAAGTGCTGTGTTCGGGTGTGTCCTGAGTTCTTCAAATCTTCTTCTGGCTCTGGCTTTTATGATTTCTTCTGCCTTTTCTTGGTCTAGTTCCCTGTATAGTTGTATATTTCTTATGTACCATGGGACTCTGCTGCGTGCCTAAGGCAGATGTTCTTCTGTGCTTGTATCTTCTTTTTGTAGGTTTTGGCTGTATGTTCCTAGGCTACGGAGGCGTACAACATGATAGGAATGATGATTGCGTTTATAAGATGTATCTTTGTCTTCAGTGCTAGTTTGGATTTTCTTTCTACAAGTCCGACTAGTCTTCCTCTGGCTTGTTTTGCCTTCTTTGTGATGTTTTATTGGAATAATTTGAAAAAAAATTATTTCTAGGTTTTTGAACTTGTGTTGTCATATAAGCCCCTGATCTGTAAGATTAACCATTTTGCTAAAATAATTTACTCCATACAATTGATCTGTTGCCTGGTTTATTTCTATCTCATCATATTAAATTATCATGACATTGATTACATTTTATAGTTTTTATTAAATAAATTTGTTTAACTTGAGTATTTCCTTTTTTAGAAGCTGGTCGTAAACGCGAATTTACCTTGACACTCTATTTTATATTATACAAAATTCTACAGTAATTTTTTCTCGAAATAAAAGGTTGTTTTACAATAGAATGTCCATATAAATAATTCGAAATGTTGTTTTTTAAATAATTATTCACCATTATCTGAAGTTCTAATATTCTTGGTAATAATATTTATGAAATTCATAGAAAAACCACATAATTAACTAATAATTAGTATTATCTTCAAATCGACTTTTTTTATTTTACTAAGAACAATAAGAAACTCTTTATTTTAACAAAACTTCCAATATTTATTTAAAAAATTACTTTTTTATACTCAATAGCAGCCGTTTCGCTAGAATTACCATCGTCAGATTGACATATTGAAGTTACATTTTGTTTGTTTGTAGCTAGGTACCTAACTGAAGTAGTTAATGCTAGACCAAGTATGGAAGTAGTTACAATATTAAAACCTAGCCTTTTTTCCTTGGATTTTTCCTATTAAAAACTCCAGCCGTGGAAAAGGATGATCCATCGGTCCATATCTTCATCTAACGGCAAAAGTCAAACCATATTAAAGTGAGCTGCTGTATTATACGGGGTTGGGATAAAGTATGGAACCAAGTAAATATCTTTTAAACTGAAAAGAACGATATTTATGAAAATTTGCAGGTAAGTGTAATGGAAAAAAAAACGCATCTGATGTACATTTTTTTGATAATAATATACTTCCGGTATAACCGGAAATGCCGTCAACTTCTTTAATATAAATGGGACACCCTATATATTTTTACAGATTTTGAAAGAGCTTGTTATTTTGAATTCATACATACTGAGTTTAATGTAGGTAAACAAATTTGTAAAAACGAGGAATAACTCACTTTTAGTAGTACAATAGATGTACATTTCATTATTTTAAAATAATGAGAAACATAATTACTTCAAATGTTCAAAATGTTCGCCGTTTACTTGCTGACAATATGCCATCCTATTAACAAATTCTTGAGTCACTCTTTCCAAGACTGCTCCACGTATTGGTTCACATTCATCAATAATTCTTTATCTCAATTCCTGTAAGTTTGTTGGTCGTCTAACGTAAACACGTGATTTTAGATAACCCCAAAGAAAAAAATCTAACGGGCTAAGATCCGTAGAACGAGCAGGCCACTATCTATGAATCCTCTACGTCCAATCCATCGATTTAGGACGCCTTCTGCGCGCGCCGTCTCCTTATTTAACAGCCAGACCTCGTATAAATATTGATCAGTCAAATCACTCTAAATTTAGTAGCATATTAAAGGGTTTATATAAATTTAACGTGAACCATAAAAACCAAATTTCGCGAATCTTCCTTTTTTTTAAATCTATCCAATTCAAAAAACTACAATCTTAAATATTGTTATGAAGATCCTACATAAATTAATATAATTTTGTTTAATCACAAGACAGTCTGCTGAATTTTAAAAACGTCGGAGGAAGAAATCATATTTTTAAATTTATGCAAATTTTCAAAGAACATATTATCTCAATGTGGCGTCCTTGCACTTAGACATATATCGTAGGTGAATACACTTGACACGGCTTGGGTTTTTTGCAACACCTATTATAGCGAACATGGTTTAGTAAATCCAAACGAAAAGTAAAGAGCGCCAAAATTGTTAAACTTTTTGATATTATAATGTCACTGTCATTGTCACTTTTGGTTAAAGGCATTTTGTAAAAAAAGTTCACGAACGTACCTTCTCTAAAGCGTTATGTTTTTGACAGTCCTGTCAAATAAATAGAGTGGTAAAAATAATGCCAAACAAAAAGATTTTTATAGTCCAGGGGCTTGGATCACTAATAAAAGCTGTAATATACAATTATTAAGAATAATGCTGGATGTTCTTGATAGTTTATCAAAGTAGTTGTATAACAATACGTAAATTTTTGCATTTTTGCCCACCATGTACCAATTTAAGCAACCTATTATATTTTTGGAATCAGCTCATCAAAGTCAATGTAGAAATTGAAAAAAAGGGGGGGTCCATTTGAAAAAAATGGTGATGACGTGATTACACGAAAGTGGTTCACCCTGTATATTAGATTATGATTTGAAATAATAGTAAATTGAAATAAAAAATCGACGTGTTTTGTGAATTTCTAATTTTATTGTTTATTTAGCCGATAATGAATGTATGCACTGTATAATATCAGAAGAGAGAAAATTTTGCCGGCAAAATTTTCGAGTGGTATGAAAGTTTGTTGCTTGGCAATTTACGCGAATGAAATTGCTAAAAAGCAACAAATTTGATAAAATCAGAAGAAAATTTGGTCGGAAAAAAATTTTCTCTCGAATGGTAGTCGACAAGACTATTTTACGAGAAAAACAAGATTTATTTTGAAGAATCGTACACAAAACGTGATCTCTTACAAGTTGTAGCAGCGTTCGGTATTGAAAAAGAATACGTTTGTGATACTATTGCTAAAAATATGGGACACACCCCATATTATTGCATGTTCAATCCTATAGAACACATGTGGCATCAGCTAAAATCCAAAGTTAGATCGGAAACGTTTCACCCACATTAAACTCAAGTGTTATAGAGTTAATCAGAAATGTGACAAGTAATATTCCCATTGATAGCTGGAAAAATTCGATTCAGCATGTTATTAAGGTTGAAGGTACATATCGAAATGTTAATGTAACTGTAGCACCCTTAGTTATTAATTTAAATGAAGACGATAGTGATACTGAACTACATTTAGATTAAATAGTTGTAAATAATATAGAATTAGTTCATTTGTCTAATCGCAATTAATTAATAAAGTTAAAATTTGTTTTTTAAAATTTCATGATTTTTTTTTACAAAATAAATTTAAGTTTTAGTAAATGTTAACTTAGTTTTATTTAAATCAATTTTTTGGGATACCCTGTAGTACAAAATATTTTTAAAATGTGGCCATGATTAAACTACATCTTTTTTATTTGAAACATTTTTTGACAACATCTGCCAATTAGATGAAATAGACCAAAGCGTATACGTATACGTAAGTTTCAACAGTTTTGTTTAATTTCAATTAATAAATAAACTTAAAATTTGTTTGTTTGTTTTTAAAAAATTTCGTGATTTTTTTTTACAAAATAAATTTAAGTTTTAGTAAATGTTACCGAGTTTTATTTAAATCTATTTTGAAAACCGGATTACGGATCTGCTAATGTTTACTGTACAGTGAGAAATTTATAACCTTTCATTACTAATCCCCTAAGGTCAGGTACCGAGTCAACGAATTATTGTGAAACGTACTTTACAATTATTATTATAGCAGTTTGCCCGTTCGTTTCTACTAAATATTGATTTTATGTATTATTGATGGGAACTCGAGCTTTATTTCTGAAACTGACAACTATAGAAATACCAGACACCTTAGTAACGGATCTGTCATAAGTGTCACCAATAAAAGTTGGCGCCCGGGTAAACCTTATTATTACGACTCTAAACATTAAACTCATAAGTCATTGCCAAGGTGATGGCGGTTGTTATTTTTGTTGTGGTTTTTTTCAAACGAGTAAAACGAAACTTTCACAATGTCATCTTAATAAATTGATGCTAAATCTATGGCTTACGTAATAAATTAATATCGAAAATGGTGATATACGTTCCTGCAATACTATTTTGGAAGTATAGGAGGATGAATTATATAATGAAATGCAGTATCTAATAATAGTAATGTTTATTCATGAAGAAAATAAAATAAATATGATATTTTTCAAAATATAACATTACCTACACTAATGGATATTTTCATTTTTAATATGGAGGTGAATATACACTGCTTAATCTTTATTCTTTCACTTTAAAATATACCAAAAAAAATAAACAAATTTTTCATGACAAAAAAACAGTTACAATAAAATAGAAAAAATTTAAAAATGTTAAATCTTTTACTGAGCAGGTCATAAAGTCCTTCCACGAAAATTCATATCGTGTGGGTCAACCCCTAGCTTGCCTTAGTGCTGTCACTCTATTTGCCATGGTCTTTATTAAATTATTTATAAATTGCTGAGGTATGTTTTCCCATATTCTTTGCAAGGCATTGGCTAAGAACTTGATGGCCAGTTCATTCTTATAAAACCGTGATATTCAATGCGATCATTTACAATTTTCGCACGGTGCGGGCGCGCATTATCTAGTGATGAGCAAATGCAAGACCAAGACCAAGACCGGTTTAGCCTTGGTCTTGGTCTTGTTCTTGTTCTTGTTCTTTTTCTTTTTCTTTTTCTTTTTCTTGGTCTTGGTCTTGGTCTTGGTCTTGGTCTTGGTCTTGGTCTTGGTCTTGGTCTTGGTCTTGGTCTTGTTCTTGTTCTTGTTCTTGTTCTTGTTCTTGTTCTTGTTCTTGTTCTTGTTCTTGTTCTTGTTCTTGTTCTTGTTCTTGTTCTTGTTCTTGTTCTTGTTCTTGTTCTTGTTCTTGTTCTTGTTCTTGTTCTTGTTCTTGTTCTTGTTCTTGTTCTTGTTGTTCTTGTTGTTCTTGTTGTTCTTGTTGTTCTTGTTGTTCTTGTTGTTCTTGTTCTTGTTCTTGTTCTTGTTCTTGTTCTTGTTCTTGTTCTTGTTCTTGTTCTTGTTCTTGTTCTTGTTCTTGCAGGGTCCAGTCTTGGTCTTGGTCTTGGTCTTGCACCAAGACCCTTGCAAGTCTTGCACTTTTTTTTAGATTTACTGGGGTCCATTTTTACAAAAAAAAAGGAAAAATAGTTTTTAAAATCATTACAAGTAAAGAAAGATTAAATGAATGGTATAAATCAAGTATGAAATAGTTATTATCCTAACAATTGCGAAAAATTTAATTTTCGCAAGAGTTAGGATCAATATTTTTTTTACAAGCAAAATCACCTCGAAAATTATTTAGATACTTGAAAAGATGCGATTGTGACAATTAAATATTGCTATAGCAACTAAGCACAGCCGATCACCTTCTGCTTGTTATGGTACCAGCAGTAATTATAACCCTCAAGACCAAGCTTCTTCTTCGTCTTCGTCAAGGATTCCTCTACTTGCGTTCTCAGCGGAGTACAGTACGACAATGCCTCTTTCTCCAAATGATTCATAACATTGTCCAAGTTTTTTAATATGTAAACATTAATAAAGCTTATCCATGAACTTACCTTAGAAATAAACATAGTTTTTGTTCAGGAGTTATTGGATTTGTATTTCTATTGCATGGTTTTGAAACAATGTTATCTTTTATGTGCTTTAAAACATAATCAAACAATACTGATGTCAAACGAAAATATTGTCTAAATTTTTCATCCTTTGAAGGTGACGACATATTAAGATTTTCTTAAAAATCTTACTTTCTTCCGACCTTTTCGTTTCTTCTTTCGATGAAGACTTGTCTTCCAAAAATATCATCATTGCCAAGTCCAAATCATCCATTTTTTGCTTTTAATACAGAAACACTCTAATTATTGTCAAATAATTAAACTAAACACAAGATATAAAACAAACTATAAACACACAAAACGAAAGCGAATACAAAAATGGTTAGGAAGAATTTTTTAATTAAGGTGCTAGTTAATTTGGTTTGGGTGTTTGGATTTGTATATCACTTAGTATAGTTTAGCGCACAATAAATAGTCTGAATCAAAAGAGATTGTGCAGGCTGCAAATATTGCAATAAGCATTTTGCTGCCTATGAAGTCAAGATATTTATACGATATACCGGTTGTCCCAGACTAATTTATCCAGGCTACTTTTCTTAAACGAATAAAGATTTTCAAATGGGACAAAACCTGATCTATTCCGTTTCCAAAAAACTTTAATATGGCGTAGAATTTTACGATAGAGCTGTCAAAGGCAACCCTCGCTTTTGGATTATGGTTAATTATATTTAATTAAAAATATATTGTTTGTTAAAATAGTATAACAACCAAAAGTAGTTTGAAGATAATAATTTTTTTACCGTAACATTTTTAGTTAGTGAGTGTATAAATTAGCGACTATTAAAATATACAATTTGTTTTTTTTTTTTATTGGAGAAAAAACCCACGAATAAAATGCTATATTATAGCATGATAATTTATTTTAATTTTATTCGGCAAGTAAACAACTAAAGTTATAGTTCAGTATCGACGACGACACAAAAAAACTGGATTTGGTGCATTTGATTTGTTTTCAGATAAAATGTCGTCACCGTTTTCGATAATTTTGTGTAAACAAACTGTAAAAAATATATCAACTACGCGTTAGCAACTTCGTAGATTCATAAATCTGTCAACACTAGTGGAATTTTTTTTAATTAACATTCCTCACACGAATACGGTAGATAATTATAGTTGTAAAATATTGGGCTTTTTGGTTCCGGCATTATAGTATATAGTTCGGATTTAAATGCGATCTACAAGCAAATGCCAAGCGTCTAATGAACAGATTATTGATTTGCAATATTATTCCTTGGGTTATTTCTAGGGTTGTCAGGTTGTCATGCATTCGTGGGGGGCATCGATCTTGGACTGAAACCTTATACAGGGGCACAAAATTAAAAGAAGTTCCTTAATACAATCAGGTTTCTGAAACTATAAATATGTTTCCACAAAACAACGATTAACTTGACGATAGCAAATATGTTTTGACCTACTACAAAACCTTAAATCTTTCTTAATCGGTAAAAAAGAGGACCTGGAGTTCAAGAAGCAGTTAGCATTCAAGAAATTGTCCAGGAGAAATAGCAGTTCAAAATGGTCAAATAAATAAATTTTTTCTTATTTTTTTCTTTTTGTTAAAAACTTACTTTCTTATTTAGTTGGAATGCTCTGTTTGCAGCTAGCGTTTTTTCTTTTATTTCGTTTGATCTTGTTCCATTACATGAAATTCCAAAAGCTGTCTTATAAAACAAAATGTAAGTTTAATATGTCAATCTGACGATGATAGTTTTCTCGAAACAGCTGTCATCGAATTTTCACAGCTAATTTTTTTAATAGATGTGGAAATTTTTTTGAAACGTTTCTTTTAATGTTCTTCATAAATATTTATACATGAGTTTGTTAAAATATACTAAAAAAGTTGTTTTTGATTTTTATGACATAAAAATGTTTATTTACTATATTTTTTCCTCTCACCTCTTGTCGTCCCTCACCTTTATTTTTTAGTGTCACTCTCAAGTATATTAAAATGTCGACCTTTACCTTTTTGAAGCGGTCATATTATCAATAAAAATTTTCTACTTCCATGGATTATATTAAACTACTTTATAATTGATGCAAAGAATTATGGGTAAATAATAATATGTAGAATTTGGTGAACTCTCCGATTTTTTCATAAAAATTTTATAAGGGGTCTAGGACATTATAATAAATACGAAAATTAAGTTTTTTTTCGGCGGAAATACTTAGAAGTATTAAAAATTGAGACTTGAGAATATTTTCAAGTTAAATAAACATCCTTAAGATAATTTAAAAAAAATATGTAAAATTACAATTTGGAAACTCGTTTGAAATTAATTTTATTCCACAAAATCTTTATTATTTATTTTAACAAACTCTCAATTTTGTTAAAGCCTCTTATTGGCCAATCTGGTTAAAACTTCAAATGATGTTACAATGTTGCCAAGATTTACTCTACTTGTATCAAGTATTTGAAAATAAAACAGGTATAGTGTGTTCAACAATATAGTGCCTACAATAAAAACAGACTGGCAAGTTTGGGTAAAGAACACATGTCAGGATTAAATTTGCAAAAATAATTTTTTAATAGAAACGCATGATATTTACAAAAAAATTTAATAAAAATTTAAATAAGTTAATATATCAATTCAGTTTCACTATCACTATCGTCGTCTACATTAATTATAAGGGGTTCTATGTTAGTATGAAATGCCCTGTATGAATCCTCCACTTTTATAACATGGTTTATTGTTCTTTTCCAATAATCAGAGTCTGGGTCATCTATATTTTGCCGGACTAATGCAATTACAGAAGGACATAATGTAGGTATATTATTTTGGGCCCGTACTTTGTTCTTTAATTTGCTCCACATCAATCGGGTTAAATACGCAGTAGTAAGGAGGAAGACGAAGAACTGTATGTCCTTTGGATGCTGCAATTCTATCACATACATGTGTCTTCTGTATGTTAAATGTCCTTAGAACCTCTAAAAGCTGCGTTTTTTCATATCCTTCTTCAAAGACATGTTGTTTCGGAGCATAAATTCCTGGATTTCCGCTTTTGTATTTGAAGAGCCTGGAACCTTCTGCAATTGGCGACTATGGTAACTGGAATTGCCCATAACTATGACACTATGCGGGGGAATATTTGGCAGTAAAGTGTTTTCGAACCAATCTTTAGTATCTTGGTGGTAATCCAACGACGAATCTTGAATATTCTTCGCGGAAAGTCCCAAACTGTTTGGAATCCAACCATCTTCTGATCCAGCATGAATAATCGTGATCCGTTTTCCTTTGTTCGATGGAGCTTTTGATTGGCATCGCACTGTTCCATCGGTCCATCCTTTTGGGTATCATACCAGGTCTCATCCAAATAGATTATTGGTCTTTGCAAAGACCTGTAATCACTTATGGCAGTCAAATATTCAAAACGCCATTGCCTAATCCGTTGGGATTCCATAATAACTTGCCTTTTGTCAATTTTGCAGTATTTGAAACCTAGTTTGGATAAAAGTGTCCATAGGTTTCCAATTGATATCCTTATCTCAGTGGAGCTCCTTAGTCTTGTTTGTAATGATCTGATAGTAGGCACCAAGTTTTCTTCGTACATAGAGTAGATAGTTCTTCTTATCAAATCTTTATCACCGTCATCAGTGGTTCTGGAAACACCACTATCGTTTTGTTTTCGTCTCGGATGAATTGGTCTCTAAATGTGAACTTTTACTGATGATTCCGGTATCCCTGTCAAATCGCTGGTTTCTCTTACAGCAGGAGTAAAAGCCCAACCACTTTGGACCAGCTTCTGATGAACATGTCTGACGATTTCTTTGGCATCAAGGGATAAAACTCGTCGTCGAACAGGAACAGTAACACAGGGCGCCGCTGATGCAGTTTCCCAAGGACGAAAAATTTTTCACAAAAATTATTAAACAGCACAGACTAACTAAAGTGCATGGTTTATTACCATCAGTCCCCTTTTATTGTAGGAACTAGATTGTTGAACACAGTATGCCATTTAAATCGTTATTTTTACAGTACGACAAGCTCGATGATCTAATTTTAAAAACAGTTTATCAAGAGGCAAAAATCGAGAAAAAAATGGGCAAAACTAATTAACCGTAAATAAAGCAATCAATCTTGCCAATGCGAGATATTTTTATAAATAATTCCAACAATAATCATCGGAAAAATTCCCATCTTAAAAAAAAATTCCAAATATTCTATGTATTACATAAACAGCAAAAGAATTCAAAGAATGTGGACGACCGATTTAACATATTTATTATGTACTAAACCGAAAAACACAACAACAAAAAAACAACCATCAAAACTAATACTAATTCGATTTACATCGCACCTTGTTTTTACAATAAAACAAAGACATCGACTCCATCTTCTGGAATCTCCGAATATCATCCGGTTTAACGTGACGTCATGAAACTTCTATAAAACAAACGAGTCGGTCAATTCGCAAACAAAATACAACCGACGTTCAAAGTGAAAGCTTCGAGAGAATCAAACACACAGTACGTGATCTTTGATACATTTTATCGTTTGTGCGAGATATGTTCGTAAATATGTACGGATTTGGATTTATTTTGAGTGTTTTTGTGTTAATCGGACATTCTGATGCTTCCGCAATACCTATGTGGGAATACCTAAGCAAACAAGAAAAAGTAAGTTAGGTACTTATATTTCAAAAAATAATAGAAACTACTCTTTCCTACAAGTTATTTAAATTTAATTAGATTATTATATTTATGAAACAACATTATATTCTAATTTTTTTAATTTCAATATTTGATATTAAAAGTTGTGTTCGGCGCATCTTAAATATTGATATCCTTGCTAATTTTTTTTTATACTTTCTATACAACAATCCGTTGGAAGGTTAAATTTTAAGTTCCGCAAAAACAGGAAATGGTGTGTGTATTATTAATGGACAAGATCTTTCAAAGGATAATTGGATAAACAAATTAATGATTCTATATATGTCTGATCTATTTTAAGAAGCTTGGCATTTATTACAAGGACCTGTAAATGTTATATTTTTATACATAAATACCTACCTGATAAAATATATTTTTGCTGAAAATATTTTTTAAAATGGTACTATATACGAAGGTTGTCTGAAAAGTTTCCTATCTAACAAAGATACTAGACATTTTTGTCTTCAAATTAATTTTTATTTTTCTACATAGTCTCCTAGTGAGTCTATACAATTCTCCCAGCGATGCTCTCATCTCTTAAACTGGTCCAAATAGTACTCGGCGTCTTTCTCTGCAAAATAGTTGTTTACGAAGGTGATGGCCTCCTTATTCGATGAAAATCTCTGTCCTCCGAGCGCAACTTTAAGCCTAGGGAACAAAAAAAATCGCTTGGGGCTAGATCTGGTGAGTAAGGAGGGTGGTCAAGCAGTTGAAGCTGGAATTCGTTGATTTTCGCTATGGCAACCGCTGAGGTGTGAGTCAACGACAATGGTCTTGATGAAACAAAATTCTTTTTATCTGCAAATGTGGCCGTTTTTCCGCAATTTCTGCCTTCAGCTTGTCAAGTAATGATGCGTAGTATGCTCCTGTAATGGTTTTTCCTTTTTGAAAATAATCCATTAAGATAACTCCATGACTATCCCAGAAAACTGTTGCCATCACTTTCCCAGCCGAAGGTACAACCTTTGCTTTTTTGGAGCCGATTCCCCCTTCGCAGTCCATTGTTTTGACTGTGTTTTTGTTTCTGGAGTATAATGGTGTATCCAAGTTTCATCTACAGTAATTAATCGGCGCCTAAACTGCGCCAATAGAGAGTTGGAAATGTTCATTCGAACACGTTTTTGGTCCAAAGTGAGCAAACGCGACACCCAACGCCCGGACAGCTTTCTCATGCCTAAATCTTGATCCAATATGTGACAAACACGTTCTTTGGACATGTTTATAGCCTCCGCTATCTCTCTAATTTTAATTCGACGGTTGTCTAGCACCATTTGGTGAACTTGAGCGATATTATCGTCAGTGTTTGCAGTTTTTGGACGTCCCGAACGTTCATCGACACCCAAGCTGGTAAGGCCACGTTTAAATTCAGCAGCCCAAAATTTCACGGTGGTAAATGATGGTGCAGAGTCCCCGTACACAGCGTCCAACTCGTCTTTGATTTGCGTAGGCGTATTGCCTTTCAAAAACAAATATTTAATGACAGCTCGATACTCGATTTCTTCCATTTTCATAAAAACACTCACATCGACTCACTCAAATGATTGTCAAACAACATTTGCGCGTCCAAAATAGCTTAAAAGTAATAGATATAAAAAAAAAATAAGTTTTAAATTAGCTATATATAAACATTCTAAAATTACCCACCTTCGGCATTTGAAAAAAAATATACACACTTGTTTTTCTCCATCGATTTTAATTTTTGGCTTGCTTTCATAGATATTTTTAGTTCTCCAACAGGATGTATGTTGTAATAAAAAATAAATTTCATTTTGGTAATAAATAAATAAACTAATTTTATTTTTTTTTCTTGCAGATGTCGTTCCTCTATTCTATGTTTGCTACCCAAGTTGAAAATTTCTGTGATTCTTCGACAGTTCCAAATTGCAACCAAGATTTGTTGAAATATGGCCTCAACAAATTGAAACATCTACCTGAAGAATATTTAGATTCTATGGACCCTTATCAAAGAGGTAGCAATACAATGGGTAAGTCAAAAACAATAAACAATATACAATTAACAACAATAAATTAGGGGTGATAACTACACTGCGACCTATAGGATCTATTGTACCCCCCCTTACTTGCCATGTTCTGATGTTTTCTCAAATTTATAGCAGCTCTTCGAGCCCTATTTTCCTGAGGGAGTTTAGGACATCGTCGGGCTTCAAATCAGGTAGATCCCCCTCTTCTATTTCATGTACTCCTAGGTATCTGGCCCTAGAATTCTGCAAGGCAGGGCATTCTGAGAGTATGTGTATTGAGGTTTCATCCTCTTCCTCACAGAATCTGCACTTTGCTTCATCTGCTAACCATAGTTTCTTCATGTGGCTTTTTAACCGGCAATGCCCGGTTAAAATTCGGAGCCTTTTTTTACTAAGGTTGAGGCAGCTAAAAGATCTCTTCTGGTCATAGTTCCCTAGTAGTATCTTAGATTGCCTCAGTCCTTTCAGCTGATTCCAGTACTTGGATTTTTCCTTCTCCATTTCTTCCCTTAACTTTCCTAAGATTACTCTACTGCTGATCCCACAAGATGGTTCTGGTCCCAAATGTGGGGTTTCAGCTCCTTTTTTGCCAGCTTGTCTGCTGTTTCGTTCCCTTCTATTTCTTTTTGTCCTGCGACCCATAGGAGGGTGACAGTGTTCTGGCCTAGTTCATTTAGTTTGCCTAGACATTCCTAAACCATCTTCGAACTGATTATATTTGAGCTCAGCGCTTTGATGCTGCTTGACTATTCGACATGATCACAATCTCTTGTCTGCGGTAGTTTCTTCCAATATTGAATTCCACACATCTTTCGATGGCGCGGACTTCTGCTTGAAAGATGCTCAGGTATGTGCCCAAGCTTTCTGAGTATTTGGCTCTCAGTCCAAAAACTCCTATGCCAGTTCCCTCGTCTAGCTTGGAACCGTCCGTATACCACTTTATGGCATTCTGGTTTAAATTCTGTATGGTGTCTTCATCCCATTCAGATTTATTACTCAACTTTGTGATGAATTTTCTCACAAAGTTGAATATCTTTGGCATATCATCTTGGGGCATTTTCCAAGTTTGATCAAGGTTTTTCCCTGATAATTCCTTCTTTGATCATTCTATATAATATTGTTTTCTTCCTTACACTTTCTAGCAGAATGTGCAGTGGGGTCAAGTTTAAAATCACCTCCATTGCAGCAATGGGGCAAGTTCCCATTGCTCCAGAGATACATGTACAGGCTAGTCTCTGAATCTTCGAGATATTTTTCCTCGTCGTACTCAGATTAGTCCTTGCTCCCCAAGTCACTGCCCCATATGTGATTAATGGTCTCACTATTGCTGTGTACATCCATTGCAAACATTGAAACAAAAATATTGGCATTCATATCTTTACTAAACCTTGCTGTGAGACAGGAATCGGTTTAATTTACCTTTGTTTCATTGTTACAGTTTGGAACACCATGATGGCCGGCCACCCTTTAGCAAATGCTACACCAAAACCTCGCTCAACTACCACACCGAAACCAAACAGTTACGAAGACGAACCCTACAGCGACTTTGACTTTGGTTCGCAAGGCTCCGCTTCTGCTAGAATAGACAATGTAGTGGTGGTACCAGCTCCTAAAGATATCCTCAAACTTTACAATGTACAAGCTACCAGATATCCGCAAAGCGTCGGCAGTGTGTTAAATGCACTTGGAACACAGAAAAAAGGACCATACACTAGATTTCAAGAACAATATCAAACAACCAGTACAACTACAGAAAGAGCTCCAGTAGATCCTATGGACGAAGGGATGTACCAAGATGCTCCTCTAACTGGTCCTATGGTTGTTAGGGTTTATTTGGATGGCACGCCTGTAGAAGATAGCGTTCCTCTTCCACAGGATGAAGACTTAAGACAATACCAAATGTCTCAAGTGAAAATTCCCAATTTTTAATTTCGCCCTAGCTTAACCGATCTGTGATATTCTTTGTAAATTTTATTTCTGTGGTTTGTTTGAATGGTGTATGGCTGATGTTTATTTATTTGAATGTGTTTGAATTGATTTTATTTATTTATTGATTTAATTCGTTAATTAATCGAATCACAGGATCTGTGATTGTTTTGCTTAATATCCAGTTTTGTTCTGGAAATGTAGGTATAAGTGCGATATTTTTAAGTTGTAAACAATTATATATGTGTAATAAAGATTGAAAATTTTAATTCGACGTTTTATTAGGTTTGACAAAGTTTTCAATAAAAAAGTCATTGTTTAATTATCAAATTAAGAGCTGAAGTTAGTAAAAATTTTCATTTTCTGTAAAAGATACAGAATTTTTAATTATTTATTGTAATATTTGACCCCCTAATCCCACCCGGAAGCACTTTTCGTGCAAACTGTATATAATTACGAATTACTATAATAATAAATATATTTTTTTCCTGAAATATGTGTCTGTTACATAAAAACTTAAAGATCAAACAATACTGTGTAATAATGGTTTAATATTCACTAGTGAATAAAAGGTAACATTATACTTGAGGAAGCACATTATGTACCTACAATTAGGGTTTTATAGGACTGTCGTGGACAAAATATTTTTTTTACTAGGAGAGTTAGCTGTTTGGTTTAAAGAAAACAATATTTTTATATAAATATTTCCAATTCACAAAAGGTTGAAATTATGTTTTACTTAGAACTGCCAAAGTGTTTTATTGTTATTAGTTATGTAGGTACATACCTTCCTGGGCTGCAGATATCTACATATCTGCAGCAACTGATGAAAAATTGTTGGAATAGCTTCATGGAGCAAACTTACTCTTGAATTTACATCAGTTTTATATAACCATCTTTCCTCAAAGTGTTTTGAGCAGAGCCTATCATTTTTAGTTGGTTCCCAATCCTTAATTTTTTAATCCATAATTTGCGTTTTTCTACATCTGTAGGAAAGCTGTAACAAAAATAAAAAAGTCTCTAAAATACCTACATGTTTTCCCAAGTGAAAATTCCTCTATTTTACAGTGACAATAAATATTTTTTCATTTTGATTTAGTCCTTTTTGTATTAGATAATCTCTTATTAAAATGAATAGCTAGATTTAGTTTGAAGAAACTTAAAAACTACTTATCTACGCCACTGATATAATGGCGGTTTTGAAGGAAGAAATTATATTATTTATGCAGATCTAGAATGAAAATTATTAAACCGCGTTATCCAAACACTATAATTAGGTGAATTAAAGACTGAATAATTACATACTTTAATGTAATTACTCACAGATAACTCTTTTAATCATTTAAAATAAGTAAAACTGCAAAAGCAATTGTATAAAATCGTTTGTTTACCTACCTGTGAAATGAAATTCCAACCTACTTTTTCTCGCTGCGACTTCGGCATCCGTAAGCACAACAATTCACCATTATTCACTTCAAAAATAAATCACAATCTCAATAATTTTCACTAAAAAATTCACAAATGAAGCACACGCTGTATTTGCTTTGTTTGCCACATGTAAAATGGCGTCTGCTCGGTCTGCTAAAAGTGTGTCACAGAACGCAAGCTCAAAATAAAGTGGGGTATCCTAATCTAGGTATGATATCTAGCGGTTCAAAAATCGTCCGATCTGCGCATGTGACGTCACTTGTGATATTCTATAGTGCGTTTTAACGTTAATAAATAGGAATTTGATATTCATTTAGTCAATTTATTATTTAAAACTCTTATTTGTTGGTTATTCAACATTATATATCAAAACAAAAATCAAATCATACATGTATGGCTTAAAATTGAGAATGAATAAATTGAGAATTGTTAAATTATATTTTTATTCGAGATTTAATTAAAGGGAACGATGGTAGACGTAGACTAGGTATAATAATTAAGTAATTAGGCACCCGTATACAGCACACCGCATTTTAATTAATTTATTTTATATTTTCCCGGAGAAATTTAAAATTATAACCTGTAAACAATGGCGTCTGATCACAAGTGACGTCACTAACCACGCCCCAAACATGCGCGATATCTTATCTTGTATATTTGTATCATGGGTGTATAATGTGTTTATATCATAGAAATATATATATTATATTTCTGTGGTTTATATATCACTATAATGTCAAATGTCATGTGATTAATACGATTTTTTAAATAAACATTTTTATTATTATTAGTATGCGGATATCAGAACAGCCGAGCGATACTTGACAATGACAAGAAAGGACTGCTTATAGGCACAGAGGAAACCAATCGATTCTCTTTGTTCCGTCCTCGTGTTCAGTGGCGTGCTATTTGTTGAAAATGGGAATATCTTTGTCGTGTAATATTTAGTTATTTTTTAAGGAAATATATTTATGAATAGTTAATACTTAAATAATACAATGGGATTTATGCATAGTTTGAGATTTATTTTATGTTATTAGCTCAAATTAATATAAATTCAAGGCGATTGACATACCCAAAATGAGCACATTTCAAACATAAATTTTATAAGGAAAAACTATCAAAAAATAATTTAAATAGCTTTTTTAGAGAATCAGTCAAATATGTAAAAAGATTTTATCATTTCACGTAAATTTAGGTTAAATTTTGCAAATCAAAACAATTGATTTCCTAATTATGTGTCATTAATGTCATAATTGGGGAAAAGGTATAAAAAGGCAGTGAAATTCAATTTTCGCTCTCGGATTTGTGCTGACTACGTCAATTGGTAATTAATTGGCACCATAAACTCATTATTAATCAAAAGTTGAGTCAATCAAATTATTTTGGGGTATCATTCACTTAGCATGGAACGAACAGCATTTTTTTTAATTATACAACAATAATTAATAATTCAAACATCTCATTAAAAAAACTAAAAAATAATAAACCAACAAAATAAAACCATCTCAATATTTATTCTTATAGAGTGTACAAAGCTTAGATGTCTTATTTAAAAAGTGGTTCAATTGCCCTTAGAAATTCTTCATGAAATTTCTGATTACTAAACCTATCTGTTGATGCTCTAGCTTTTTCTCTAATTTCGCTAACTTCTGAGTCATCTAATTGCAAAATGAATTTAATAATATGTGCAAATTCATCAGGGGATTGAGCCAAAAATCCTAACCTGGATCCTTCTGAAGTTTCTATAATATCCAACAATGGACCACCCGATCTGTGTGCTACCATCACAAGCCCTGCAGCCATCTGTTCAACTACACTAATGCCAAAATGTTCATCTAACATTGTGTGGATTCCTATCCACGAATTTTTTAATTCTTCCAACAGTTCTTCATAGGATATATTCACTTTGAATTCCACATTGTTTTCCAAACTTAAATGTTTACTAAAGTCTTTCAAATCTTTAACTCTACGACTATCATCGGCGTTTCTACAACTGCCACATAAAACCAAGGTTATATTACTGAACATTTCTTCAGAAACTATCTCCCTTAACTCATACAAAGCTTGTAATTGTAAAGGATGATCTTTTTCTGGTCTAAATTGGGCTAAAGACATTATTCTTATATTTTTAGGTCTCGTGAAATCTTTCTGAATTTTTTTTAAGTGGTCTGTTTCACAAGGGGGATACACCAAGTGTATAGGTCTATTCCAAAGAGTATTCAAATGCTCCATAGTAAATGTTGAATTTACTAGATTAATATCAGAACACTGACCTGCTAAAGAATAAGCCTAAAAAATTTTAAATAAAGCAAAAAAAAATTAATACTTAAAACAAAATACTAAGTTGCTTACCCAAGCAAATATATGGTAATATACCAATTTTCCCATGGTAAGTATTGGACTTCTAGCTATAATACCCCTGTTATTATACATGGCTTGCCTGCTGGAGACTCTTTTTAGCATATCGGCTGTAATTATTGGATAATGAATGTAGCAGCCTGTTTTACATCCTCCAATATACTTAAAAATAGGTATGACAAAAGTGAATCCAGTAGTCTCAATAAAAATATCTAAAAAATTATTAGAACAAAATTGTTACCTATCCTACTAGTCACAAACTATTTCAAACTTTACCTGGATTTAGTTGATTTAGGGCTTCAAATCCTAAAAATATGGAACCTAAAGCTTGACCTAATAATGTGAAATATGGATACATATCAGCTTCAACCCATTTTCTTCTTTGCAAATAAATAAACTGAACTTCCTTTTCTAAATTCACATTTAATCTATTTTTAACTTTATCCAATATTTCAACAGATGTTGCTTCTACATCTCCAGTATATATGTAAAATTCTGCTTTGGGATACCTATAAGATTAAAACCTCTTTCATACAAACTCTCCTGAACAAATTAGAATTTTTAAGTAAAAACAATCAAAATTAAACATACAATAAGTATAAATCTTACTTTTTTTGAAGAGCTTGTATTGCAACCCACAATACTTTTTCTCCTCCACCTCCAGCATTGCAATAGGGATGGAATATGCCCACTCTTAATTTATTAGAAAGATTTTTTAGTTTCTCAGTACTGTATTTCCTTCTTAAATACAAATAATATACTGGGACTACCAATCCCACTGATAAAACAAGAAATATTATTATCCCTAGCAATAACTTTATAAGAAACAAGACAATATTTCTGAAAAAATTATATTTATTAATTAAAATCAATAAGTACACTTTGTGTTGCTTACATAGTCTTTAACACTGCACGCATTTTTAACACAATTATTTCATCACTATTATGGGAAAACTACTTTACATTATTTTGGGAAATGAACGTCTATCTACCAACAGAATAGATAACGTTTTAATTTTTTCATATATCTATCCACCACATATGAAATTGTATTAATTTTTTAAACAAAATTATGACATATTTGTCAACCTAACTTATTCTTCTTTTCGTTTCGTTACCGATTTACGAAACACATGTAAGAAGAAATATAATTTATTAAAAAATTTGATCGATTTATTTAATGTTAAACAAAGTAGAAACATTAAATTATATATTAAGGAAAGCATCTTTTGCTTAAAATAAATACTCTTTTTATTTTGATGATCAGATCAGATCGTTAGTACAAAACACAAACAAACCATAGGACAAAAAATTATTTGTATCAGACTGTCGTGTCGTGTCAGTGAATGTTAAAAAGAAGATTATAAATTTTAAGATTAATTAATTTTAGGAATATAAACAATGAATACAATAGGATTAAGTATAATAATGAAAATGGGATGTTTATGTACAAAAGAACACATAAATATAAATGGAATAAAATACGTGGTAGTAGAAAGATTAGGAGAAGGGTAATAATTCCATTTAGAAAACAGCTGTTCAATACTAATAAAACTGTTATATTGTAGGGGGTTTTCATGTGTAGATTTAGTGCAAAATACATCAACGAACAAAAAATATGCTCTTAAAAGAATAACCTGTCATAGTATAGAAGATCAAAAAGTAGCAATGCAAGAAATAAATTATTACAAAAAACTTCGACATCCAAATATAATTGAACTAATAGATTCAACTTTTAAAGGTACAACATTAATAAGAAACTTAAACTTCACTGAATAAATATTTTTTTAGGTTCAGCTGATATAGTTATAAATGCAACCTCTGAAGCATTTTTAGTTCTACCTTACTTCAAGAGGGGTACTTTACATGATTATCTTACTTTAAAATCTTTCAATAAAACTTACTTAGATGTAACAGACATATTAAGGATATTTTTGGATGTTTGTGAAGCTCTTAAATTTCTACATGATTTTACTCCTGATCCTATCGCACATAGAGATGTTAAAACTGCTAATATTTGTTTGACTGAGCAAACAGACCCTATTTTAATGGATTTAGGTAAAGCAACCAGTTAAAATTATGATAGTATTTGTTGTGGAGGGCTTTTACACATTTTAGGATCTTGTGGTCCTGCAAAAGTTCAAGTATGTGGAGCACAAGATGCACAAAAGTTACAAGATCTTGCAGCAGAAAGATGTTCTATGACTTATCGGGCTCCAGAATTATTTCATGTTGAAAGTTATTGTGTAATTGATCAAAGAGTTGATATTTGGGTATGTTTATTATAAATAAACTTGAAACTACTAGTATGTATGTATTTGTTTGAAAATTATATTTTTTTAGAGTTTGGGTTGTGTATTGTACGCTCTGATGTATTTTAAATCTCCATTTGATGTTGTGTATGAAAAAGGAGATTCTGTAAATTTAGCTGTGATATCTGGAACTGTTTCCTTCCCACAAGAAACGCATTTTAGTGAAGTAGGTATAGATTTTTATATTAATTGTTTAAAATCTATTTTTTTTTCTATTTTTTAGGATGTCCATGATTTAGTTCGTTATATGTTAAAAGTGAATCCATCTGAAAGACCATTTATAGATGCAGTGATCCAAAAAGCTCAGATATTAAAGAATAAAATAGAAACTGCAGTTTAATGAATGTTAAGTCTATATATCTAACAAAATATATAAATAATTTACCTTAATTTATATTAAATGACAAATAAATAAGCATCCAATTATCAGTGTATTTTTTATTTTATATTTATTGGTTTTATTATACATACTACCAGTATTACCCATTTTACTTTGAAAAAAAAACAATTTAAAATTTTTCCCCTAGGTATTGGTCAAAAATAAATAAATAAATACACACACCTCCAAAATTCTTGGCCCCCTGGATATTTAAAAATCTAATATAACTAAAGTTTCAAAATGTAGTAGATTTAATTCGGTTCTTCACTATTAACATGTTGTAGCCCTAAATTTTTTTATTTTGCTTAATAAATAAAGTTAAAAAATATCCAAAAACATTTATTTCAATTTTTAAATAAAAAATAAAGCTTTTAACATAAAAGGTCTTGGCATGCCTCAAATAAGGTTATCAATATAATCTTGATCCATGTTGGCCCATTCCTCTTGAGCGGCTTTAATTAAATCCAGGATGGTTTTCTCTATCTTGAATTGCCCTAGCAATATGATCCCAAACATGTTCGATCGGATTCAAATCTGGAGAGTTCGCAGGCCAGTCCAATCGTTCAATATTTCCTTGTCGAAGCATGTTTCGTACTCTCTGGGTACGGTGAGGCCTGGCATTATCATCTTGAAAAATAAAATTTTCACCAAATTCGGTGCGCAAGGGTTGTATAATTGGTTCGATAATGTTTTCGGCGTATAAGGCACCTGTCATGGTCCGCTGGATAAGAACAAGTGGAGTACGGCGCCCGTACATTATACCCCCACAAAACATGACTGTCCCCCCTTGGTAGGGAACGATTTCTGTGGCAAAAATTAATCTTTCCATTCTACCATGACCCCTCCATAGCATTTCCCGGCAGCTGTCACTGGACACAAGGACATGTATGTTTGAATTAGGGGTGATAAGTACACTGCGACCTATAGGATCTATTGTGTCCCCCCTTACTCGCCATGTTCTGATGTTTTCTTAGATTTATAGTGCTCTTCGAGTCCTATTTTCCTGAGGAAGTTTAGGACATCGTCGGGTTTCAAATCTTCTATTTCATGTGCTCCTAGGTATCTGGCCCTAGAATTCTGCAAAGTAGGGCATTCTGAGAGTATGTGTATTGAGGTTTCATCCTCTTCCTCACAGAATCTGCACTTTGCTTCATCTGCTAACCCTAGTTTCTTCATGTGGCTTTTTAACCGGCAATGCCCGGTTAGTATTCCCGTTAAAATTCGGAGCCTTTTTTACTGAGGTTGAGGCAGCTAAGAGATCTCTTCTGGTCATAGTTCCCCAGTAGTATCTTAGATTGCCTCAGTCCTTCCAGCTGATTCCAGTACTTGGATTTTTCCTTCTCCATTTCTTCCCTTAGTTTTCCTAAGATTACTCTACTGCTGATCCCACAGGATGGTTCTGGTCCCAAGTGTGGGGTTTCAGCTCCTTTTTTGCCAGCTTGTCTGCTGTTTCGTTCCCCTCTATTCCTATGTGTCCCGGGACCCATAGGAGGGTGACAGTGTTCTTCTGACCAAGTTCATTTAGTTTGCATAGGCATTCCCAAACCATCTTCGAACTGATTATATTTGACAGTATTTGCAAGAGATTTTATATACCACATTAGTTTGATTTAAGGTGTATTGCGGGTTCGTTGGGGTAAAATAATAAACGTAGTAACTTTACCCAAAACTAACTATATTTGCCTTTTTAAAGAAAATAAAAGTGAAGCATATCATTGTATTACACAGAGCAACAAAACAAGTAAGAGTCTATCTACGCCTTAGACAAGGAAAGAGAGAGGACTGCGCATTAGAATCAATTTATGTAACCCATTTACCACCAAACTAATGGCGGACAATATTGACATAGACGTATCATACGATTTTTTTATACGATTATTAAACAATCATTTTCATTATTTCGTATTACAAATCTAATTTAAAAAAGTCTTTAAATATGTACTGCTCCAAAAAAAAAAACAACAATCATTTTAAAACATATTTATTTAATAAATATTACAATTTTAATCTATTTTATCTATTTTAAATATATGTTTTTGTTCCACGCCACTGCAAAACTATTACATCTATGAGAAAATAATAACAATTAATTGAAAAATAATCTTTAAAACTGAATGAAAACAGTTTTCAAAATGTATGTACTATTAATTTAAGTTATCATACATAACATATGTGATTTAGTTAAACATCTATTACCTGAAAGCTGTAATATTAATATTAAAATACTTTTTACCTATGAAATGAAATTCCTTCCTCTTTTTTAGCACTCTGACTGTTGCACTTATAAACTGCACAATTAACCATTTTAAAATGTCTATTCAGGTAATTAAAAAAGGTGACAATTAATAAAAAAACTAAAAAAATACAATTCGACGTTCCAAATTTGTTTACCACCAAACGTTTGAAAATCGGCTTCACTCACACGCATAAGGTTTTCATTGCCATGCGCTGTCCTCTCTCTTTCCTAGTCTAAGATCTACGCGCCCTGTCATCTGTCTCCTTTCATCCCAGGTAAATGGTCTCGTTTGCAAGGAAATACCAGCCAACAGTGGCTGGCGGTGGCCTCGTCCTGGGTGATAGCGTTACAGTTACAGGTGTCGATTTTTGGTTTGAGATTGGTAAAGAATCTTTTATTTAAATTGTTTATTGATTTATGTGCAACATTTATATTATATTTTTTGAGAAATTTAGAAATACTTTCTGATAAAAATGAAAAGTTTATGCTGTGCACTGTTGAAATTTAAATTGTAATAAAATTATCAAATAGTTTGTAATCCCACTTAGTAATCCAGGAAAAAGTTTTTGGTTTATGGTAGAGAATCCTGAAATAGTAAATTGTAGAGGTAATTCGGTTATTAAACTGCCTGTTTTTAAAAGTTGTTCTCTCAATGTTAAATCTTCAGTTTTTGTGTATAGGGTTTGACACAGAATTACCAATTCTTCTGCAGCTCTCTGAACATTTCCGCAAGAGGTAGTGCAATGAACCACGTAAAACTTAAAAATAAAGAAAAAAAAATATATTAACATATAGAAGTTAAATTTTGTTCTTTCATGGCTAAAATGGATGGAAAGCTAGCTTATATTTGCCGTATAGCCCCGGCAGCTCAGGCCATAAACCACAAAGAAGAAATTCCAATTTTTATTTCGTTTATTTTTAATAATGCGCATAATAATAAAAATACTGCGATTGTCCAAAAAAACAAAATACACATTTCACTCAAATAAAATAAACAATGATCTAACCTCTTATGGTCTTATGCATAATAATATACGGATTGACAGGCTTGCCAACACAATTTTATAAGGGGCACGAACATTTAGGTGGAACTACAAGAGTGGGAGTTGGTTCGCGCATGAGTATTAAATTTAGATACAAATTTTCCAAATGATTGTGATAAGTTAACTTTTAATCTAGAATTACACTCAGGCCCTCGATTATCGAAAACTGGTTAGATGAAATGAATTCTCTTTAGTGAGATTTTCTCACATCACTTTAAAATCTCTCCTACATCGACAGTATTTTTCTCTACGTTGGGCGCCAAATATGCGAGACTTGTGTGTACATCGTGTTTATTTCATGGTTTTAGTTCTGATTTAAATAGTTAATATCTACGAAAGAATTATTATGAAAAGAAAGCAACAAAAAATATGCACGTAATTATTGAGAAATAGAAGAGTTAGTATACTAAATTTCAAAGTAGAAAGAATGGCATGAAAACAACATATTTGTCCCGTTAGACTGGTAGTCGTACACCGCGAAAACAAGTGAGGTTCGCACGTGACTTGTTGACGGTTTTTAATGGTCCGCTGTTGCGTGCAGAGGTCTTGGGGTCATTTTTTGCGGCAGTTTTTGTATAACTCATAAAGTCGGTGTCTAGTGCGGAGGCGGAGAGTCCAGATTTTTATTTGTAGCAGTTAAGTATTAACTTTAGATATATCTTTGTTTCGGTAATTCATTTTTAATAATTGGTTTACGTATTGTAATTTTTGCCCATATTAATTGATAACCTTAAATTAGTTACATATATTATGGCAGCGTTTTGGAGACCTTTTGAATCATAAAATGGAAATCCAGATCAAAATTAAAATTCAGAAGATATGATATTGCCAACAGGTGAGGTTAGTAGCGATTTTTGCAATTTATTTTAGTTATACTATAATAGTACTCAATTGTGAATTTATAAAAATTGTGGAGGCTTTCACGTGTTTGCCATTTTATTTTTTTAAATTTATAAAAATCTAAAACTAAATACTTACGATTTGAATTGAAATACCCAACAACGCTAACGCAGCAAAATTTCCGAAATATTGCTCGACATGAAGTATATACAAAACATAATAAAAAATAAATAATATGTCAACGAAGACTTTGATGAATAAGTGTAGAAGTTGATTTCCAAAAAAATCATTGAAGTTGGTGCCGGCAAAAAACAATCTTTTATACAATGCGTTTACATCGTCAAGAGTACGAGTACTTTTCCAAGAAACGGGAAACGAACATCTAATTCTGATAATTTTTTTCATTTCCAAAAGTCTTGTATTCAAAAAGCCAGTTATTTCTATCGTCATTAAATTTGATATCAACATGTGGGCTATCGTTTGAAACGCTGATAGTAATGACAACAAATTATATTTGTACTTTAAAAAATAAATAGTACTAAATACCAGACTAAAAATGAATGTCGTTGAGTAAAGGACACCCCTTATAATAATAGGGTACTTGGAAACTTTAACGTTCTTCATTTGTTCATGTTCATCAATAATTTTCATATTTGATTTGAATTCATACCATGACTTTCTATTCATTAAATTATTATAGAGGTAAAAACTATTCGTTATGACATTCAGTAAACCATAAGCAATTAGCAATGTTTTATTAATATCTGTGTTTAGCATCATACCATAATTAACCACAAATAATCCTCCGATTATACATAATATTTTCGTTATAGTTTGGAAAATTATTATTGCTGTCGATTTGCTTGGAAAAATTCCAAAAAATTTACCGATTTTCTCGTATATATAAATAGCTTCTAATTCTTTTTTGGGAATTATATTTGGTAGGTTTTTATTTTTATACATGTTTCCTATTTCTTCAATTGATCGATACATTCTGAAGCTAAGAAATAATTGTATCATGAATATTATAGTAGGAATATGCGCTTTAAACGTAATAATTAACTAAAGTAACCCACGTAATAAATACTAGGAGTAGTCCAATTTATAAAAAAGAAAGAAGCAATACATAAAGTAAACTTAAATAATGACAAATACAGGGTGTCCCAGACTAATTTATCCAGGCTATATCTCTTAAACGAATAAAGATTCTTGAATGGGACAAAAACTAATCTATTCCATTTCCAATACACTTTGATATGGCGGAGAAAAAATTATCCCCTAAATATTCAGGGGTAAAGTTAGGTTAGGTTAGGTTAAGTGACCTCTAAAAGGTGTCCTATTCAAAAGACTGATAATTTGGATGCAGTCAGAGCTCACAGCCGATTTTTGAAAATGTAATTGAAATACTCAAGCTCATCAGATATTTATTAAACTTATTAAACTTTTTTTGGTCTCAACTGTTCTCATATTAATTCTATATTTAAGATCAAAATAAAAACAGCAGTATCTCATTATATTATGTCTATTTCTACCAAAATTTATAATCGAATACCGTTAATTTATATTCAATAATTATAAAATTAACATCCAATTTGTTCATTCAGAAGAAAAGTGACACAACTCAAAAGGTTTAGAAATGACACAACTGATAATAAATAAATAATATAAAAATTCAAAAATTAAAATATTTTGGTTTATTTTAATTATGTGTGCATGTCCAGTAAAGTAATCACTTGTTTGGCAAATGATTTGTTACATTCTGAATATAAATATAGTCTATATAGAAAGGACAAGGAGTAATAAATCATTCATTTAAGTATATTTCATAGACGTACCAAAATATATTTTAATAGGGTATACCGAAAGGTACATTTTGTATTGAACGAATGAGTTGCAGCTATGCTAAAGAATATACGATTTAGGTCAGAGGTAACGGGATGTACTAATTTTAATAAAAAAAAGTGATAGAAGTACATAAATTTTAGTAAGTTTGATAAAGAAAGGCAACACAGTTTATTCATAATAGAAAACAAACCAATCTGTAACAATAATTATTTTATATATTTTAGTTCTTTTTGTAAGAAGATTAATTCAAACTTTGAATATTGTCACAAATAAATTACAATGAAATAAATTTTTAAAAAATTAATTTAAGTCAAGATAGCAAGATATCGTTACAATTTTTATTAAATTCAAAGAAGCAAAATGAATATTTTTTATTTGTATTACTCCTATATGTAGTGTTTGGAAAATTTTTCTCAGAATTTTAAATGGCAAGTGCCCTACTGTAATCGGCTTAATACGATTACACCTATTTACAGATTATTCGATTATTGAGAGGGATTTTCCAAACAACCCAGTTTTCTTAGAAACATTATCGGGAATATTATTTTAAAAGAAAGTAGGTACATTAAATCAGTACTTAGTATTAGTTCTTTGAGTAAAGTTGTATGAAGTTGTATGGTTTTCATAATATTGTAAACAGTTGGAATATATTTAAAACATTTGTTGAATGTTAATTGTACAAGTACCAAACAATGTCGATAAGCCAAGGACCATCTAACCGACCAAAAACAGGTCCATTATCTTTAAATGAAAAAACTCTGATATTGAATTGTTATATATCATTGAAAAACAAGGATCCAAGTGCAAGTGTTGATGATATTGTGGAATTAACGGCTGCTATGTTGTGTGTTGCTAAATCAACAATTTATAGATTACTAAAAGAAAGCAAGATTGGAACTCTTCAACCCCCTAAAACGCCTTCAGGCCGAAAACCAATTGAGATCGATGAGTCATTAAAACAAAGACTAAGGCGTAAAGTCAATGGATTTTACTTACGAAAGGAAATTCCAACACTTGACAAAATTATGACATCAGTGCAAGAAGATACGGACTATACAAAATTCTCCATAATGACATTATGCAAACTTTTGAAAGATGTGGGTTTCAGATATAAAAAACATAATAGAAAATCTCTCTTAATAGATAAAGCGGAAATAGTTTTTTGGAGAAGAGACTATTTAAGAAGCATTCGACATGCCAGAGAACAAAATTTGAAAATCTTTTACTTAGACGAAACATGGATAAATGCTGGATATACAGTTTACAAATCTTGGCAAGATAAAAACATTAAAAGCGGAAGGCAGGCATTCGTGGAAGGTTTGTCGTTAGGTTTGCAGCCACCATCTGGAAAAGGAAAAAGACTTATCATTGTCCATGTTGGAAGTTCTGAAGGTTTTGTTGATGGTGCATTATTAACTTTTATTTCAAAACGCACGGGGGATTATCACGAAGATATGAATGGGGATGTCTTCGAGGAATGGTTTGTTCAAATGTTGGATCTGATTCCAAAAGGGGCTGTTATTGTTATGGACAACGCAAGTTACCAATCACGGTTACGAGAAGCATTGCCCACAAGTCGTTGGCGTAAAGCAGAGCTTTTGGAGTGGCTTATTTCGAAAAACATTAAGTTTCCAAAAGATCCACTAAGGAAAGAACTTTACAGAATTTCAAAAATGAACAAGAATAAATACAAAACCTACGTTGTAGAAGAAATGGCTTCTTCTCGTGGTATATCAGTTCTTCGACTTAATCCCATAGAATTAGTATGGGCTCAGATAAAGGGGGAAGTTGGAAAAAAATACTACTTTTAAAATAAACGATGTTGTGAAATTGTTTGAGAGTGCTGTAAGTCATGTTAGTAAGGAAAATTGGACAAACTGTATCGAGCATGTTATCAAAGTAGAGGCAAATATGTGGAAAATTGACAATATTTGTGATGATTTAATCGACCCTATTATTATTAATGCCAACAACGATTCTTCCTCTTCCGAGTCGGATATAGAATAAAATGTAAGTAATAAATGTCTTCCAATAATTATTTCTTTTCATTTTTTATTATATTATAATTTAAAACGTATTTTTTTCCCAAAATACACACCACTGCATTGCGTTATTGCTCACTGCTAATCCTTTAACAATGAAGAAACCCTAAACTTTGCTACAACTGAAACAAATACGAGGTAGATCTATCTGGTTCTTAGATTTACGGAAGAAATGTAATTTAAAGTAAGAGATTTATCAAAAATTTCATGGTGCTCCCTGTAAAGGTTTTGCATACTTAATTAGGGTTTATTACTCCTCGTACTTTTTGTACATACTATAAAAAGTTAACAATTTTCAATTCGCTCTCCTGTAAAATTTACTTCTTTTGAGTTGTGTAATTTTTCTTCTGAATAAACGAATTGTTAAAGTAGGTATTGCCTATTTACTGCCAAAGCCCTACTACTAATTAAAAAGTTGCTTCCTTCTACTTATGTTTTACAACCTTGAAACTTAAATTGCAATAAAATGATTATATAAGTCGTCATTCCACTTAATAATCCAGGAATAAGTTTTCTGTTAATGTTAAAAAATCCTGAAATAGTAAATTCGATAGGCAATGAAGTTATTAAACTGCCTGTTTTTAAAAGTTCTTCTCTTAGTTTTGAATCGTCAGTTTTCGTGCATTGTATTTGACATAGAATTACTAACTCTTCTGCAGCTCTCTGAACATTTTCGCAAGATGTAATGCATTGAAGAGCGTACAACTGAAAAATAAATAAATAATTATTGTTCAAAGATATCATTTACGACCTGAAAATGAAATTGGGATTTAAAAATATTAGTTTAATTTTTTTTCTGAAAAGTGTAGTTTTTTTTTAACGGGTATAAGGACAAGCATACAGTGCGGTCCATATGTATGGAATAAATTCATTTGTAGCGTTATTATGTACTATATGAAAAAAACCTGAAACAGGTCGATTTTTATTCTTAAATTAACAATTTACAGTATGAAAATATTATCCCCCTCCAGCACCCCTTCGGAATTATAAGCACCCCCTCGAAAATTTTAAATTACAAAGGGGGTCGTGTGGCACCTCGTTGGAAAGTGATTTTAGTCCTCTGTTCAGCAATATATAGTTTTTTAAGTTTGGTGTAATCATAACTGAGAAAATTGATTTTTAAGATGTAAAATTTTGATAATGTCTCTAACACAAAACTTTACGTAGAATGAAGATAATAATGTCACATAATGATTAGAATGTGTTTTTCAATGTATTTGACACTTAAATTAAATGTTCAAAATGACCACCATTCACTTCTTGATAATAACCGAGGCGATATTGTATGGTCTATTAAAATAACTAGAAATAATCAGGTATTTTCGTATCTGTTCTGCTAAATATTAGGAAAAAACTTTGAAGATATTAAAATAATAGTCAAAAAACTAAATAAACAATTGATATAAATCTAGTAGGCTGCTGTCATTTAGGTATTTAAAGTTACTAAAAGACGTCAGTATAATATTTGTGCGCGTATTAAATTTAATTATGGCTCATTTGTCCGAGACTCAAAGAATAGACATTTTAATTATGATTGGTTGTGGTAATAAAACCAGAACTCAAAAGGAGGTTTGTGAAATTTTTAATAATAAATACCCTGGTCAACACGTTTCGCAGTCTACAGTTAGCAAAATTGAAAAAAAGTTTCGTGAAACTGGACATGTAAAAAATATTGAAAAACCAGGTAGAAATGTTCAATTTACTGATGAAAAAAGTTAGATGTACTTCTAGAGATTGAGGAAAATCCGCATAAGACAACTCGAGAACTTGCCGCCGACAATTATGTAAGTAAATCATCTATTTTGAGAGTTCTGCATAAAGAAAAATACCACCCTTACAAAGTTCAGTTGGTTCAGGAGTTAAATGAAGATGATCCTGATAGAAGGCATGAATTCTGTGAATTGATGATGGATAGAATGAACGCAGATTTGCAGTTCATAAACAAAATAGTTTTTTCTGATGAAGCGACGTTTCATTTAAACGGAACGGTTAACAAACAGAACTGTAGATATTGGAGCAGAGAAAATCCTCACTGCATGTGTGAGGCTCACACTCAATATCCTAAAAAAGTTAACGTTTGGGCTGGTATCAGTAACAATAAAATTATTGGCCCTTATTTTTTGAGGGCACAGTTACTGGTGAGGTTTATTCTAGATTTTTTGATTAACTTTTCAGTGCCTACATTACAAAGAGTTTTTCCTGATGTTAATCATCCAAATGAGATAGATCGATCTATTTACTACCAACAAGACGGAGCTCCACCGCATTTTGCACGTACTGTTAGAAATTATTTAAACGAGGTTTTTCCCAATAAGTGGATTGGAAAACGTGGGGCGATCGAATGGCCGGCTAGATCCCCCGATTTGACTCCTCTCGATTACTTCTTATGGGGTTATTTAAAATCTAAAGTATATTTTAATAGACCAAACAATATTGCTGATTTAAAAGTTAGGATAACGGAAGAAATTAACAAAATAACCCCCGAGGTCATACAAAATGTTGTACGAGAATTCCAATATCGCCTCGGTTATTGTCAAGAAGTGAATGGTGGTCATTTTGAACATTTAATTTAAGTGTCAAATACATTGAAAAACACATTCTAATCATTATGTGACATTATTATCTTCATTCTACGTAAAGTTTTGTGTTAGAGACATTACCAAAATTTTACATCTTAAAAATCAATTTTCTCAGTTATGATAGCACCAAACTTAAAAAACTTTATATTATTGCTGAACAGAGGACTAAAATCCCTTTCCAACGAGGTGCCACACGACCCCCTTTGTAATTTAAAATTTTCGAGGGGGTGCTTATAATTCCGAAGGGGTGCTGGAGGGGGATAATATTTTCATACTGTAAATTGTCAATTTAAGAATAAAAATCGACCTGTTTCAGGTTTTTTTCATATAGTACATAATAACGCTACAAATGAATTTATTCCATACATATGGACCGCACTGTACATATAAGGAAACACATTATATTGATCCCTATTTCACTTTTTAATATCTAGCTTAATTAAAAATCCATAATTAAATACTTACGAATTGAACTAAGGCAGACATTGACGCCAACGCATCAAAATATTCGAAGTTTTGATCGGCACTAAATAAATACAAAGCATAATTAAAAATAGTTAATATGTTTATGAAGATGTTAATGAACACTTGTAGAAGTTGGTTTCTAAAAAAATCATCGAAGTTGCTCCCAGCATGAAATATTTGTCGATACAACGAGATAATTTCGTCAAGACTACGTTCCCGTGAATTGGAAAATAAACAGCTGATTTTGATTTTCCTTTTTATTTCCAAAAGCCTTTTATTTAAAAAACCAGTTATTTCAATTGTCATTAAAGTTATCATTAACATGTTGACAAATTGGTACCATGATAGTAATGACAGCATGATGTAGTAGTTATCTTTTATTAAATAAAACATTGAGGTGAGTACTAAAGGAGCATTAATAAATGTTGTTGCGTAAAGGACACCTCTTAAAATAACAGGATATTTGGAAACTTTGATGTTCTTCAATTGTGCATCAATAACTTGCATACATGATTTGAGTTCATACCAAGACTGTCTTCTCGTTAAATTATTGTAGAGACAAAAACTATTTGTAATGAAATTCAGTAAACCTATTATAACAATTAATTTTCCCTTATCTGTTTTTAGCATCATGCCGTAAAAAACTTCTAATAATCCACCAATTATAAAAACTATTTTCATTATAGTTTGGACAATGATTTTTGCTGTCGATTTGCTTGGAATAACTGCAAAAAATTTACCAATTTTCTCGTAGTTAATAATTGCCTTCAAATCGTTTTTGAGGATTGTTTTCGGCAAGTTTTTATACATTTTTATTATGTCGACTGATCGATGTTTTATGGAGCTAAAAGAGTGTAATATTGGGTTCCTGTATTAATAGGAATATGCGCTTTTAACGGTTAATTAGCATAATTAATCCACACAAACATTACATAAAGAAAACTTAAGAAATTAAAATAATATTGATTGTGGTAATGTAAACAAAACGCACAAACAAGCATTGCACGTCAAAGAATTCAAAGTCATCGTTCGTCAATATTTAACAAATTAAATTGTCTCTATTTTAAAATTTAGTTATTTTATGTTTTACCTATCTATAATACCTTGGAAACGGAATATGTTATGGTAGCAATAATACCTGCTATCACACCTAGGGCATTATGATAATGCCCGGAAATTTTATTGCTTATCCAATTTTATTTCTCTCATAATAAAGAATAAAGATCCATTCTATACAAAAAATAATGTTTCTTTAAATACTAAAAATTAAACTTTACTTCCAAAGTAAAAATTACAATTTTGAAATGTCCCGGAATATGTAGCTGATCCCACTATAGAATGGTCGGTGTTTTTTGTGATGGTAGAGGTGGCAGCACTAACAATATTTTTTATAGTTTGTAAATTGTCAATTTTTCTTCTATATATCCTTCAGCTACTGAAGAGCTTTTCCATTTTCTATGTTGTTTTAGCTGCCTCACCTGCCTCATCAAGTAAAGTTGACAGAGTAGACTGTCCACAGTAAGACTCCACATAAGTGGGGATGCAACTCCCCCCTGTGGACAGCCTCTGGTCACATTAATGAAGATAGTGTCTTGCCCTGCCTCCATTTCTGCGATTCTTGTAGATAGCAGTTGCGACATCCAGATGGAAGTCGTTCTATCTACTCCTTTCTCAATCAGTGCTCTTTTGACTGCCTCATGTGGCGTATTGTCAAAGGCCCCTTCTATGTCTAGAAAGGCACATACCACGGTCTCTTTTTTATTCAAAGCGTCTTGGATTTCGTCAGTCAATTGTGTTAAAGCGGTTTCCGTGGACTTTCCCGCTTGGTACGCATGTTGACGGGGGTGCAATGGCACCTGTTCCAAGATTTCTGTTCTAATGTAATTGTCTACAGCTTTTTCCATCGTTTTTAGAACAAACGATGTGAGGCTGATCGGTCTAAGGGATTTGGGGTTTCCCTGCTTTTGGGATGAAGGTGATTTTGGCCCTTCTCCACGCTTCTGGTTCAAGTCTGCTCCGACTAATTCGGATCAAGTGTGGAATTATTGCCTCTTGGCTCTGTTGGAGTAGGGCAGGAAATATTCCATCCGTTCCAGGGGTTTTGAACGGCTGGAAGGTGTTCATAGCCCATCTCAGCCGTTCCTCACTGCATATGTGTTTTCCCTGGTAGGTCTTTTAGCTTTTTCACTTGTTTTTCCCGAAGGGACAATTCCAACGGGAAAGTGAGTTTCTAACAGGAGCAGAGCTCGTTCTTTTTCGCTTTCTGTGAAGCTTTCATCTGGCTTCCGTAATGCCTTTACAGTGTCTACTTTTCCTTTTGCCAAGACTTTGTGTAGCCTTGCTGCAGAGGGTGTAGCATTTATTTCTTCGCAGAATTTTCTGAAGCTGTTTCTTTTAGCTTTTCTAATCTCCTTGTTATATGATGTAAGTTTCTCGGTGTAGCTCTGCCAATCTCCCTATTGAAGAGCTGTCGCGTCTCGGACATATTTGACATATGACCGTTCCACCATATCACATCTTTTGCTTTTCTAGTCCTCTGGAAAGGACAACTTGATTCATAGGCATCGAGTATTGCCTCGTTCAGTTCTATGATGCAGGCAGGTGATTCCTGCCATTTCTTGTCTTGAGACTTGCAAGATTTATCTTCAGGTTAGTGTTGTAATTTTCCCAGTTAGTTTTCCTGGAGTTTCTCTTGAGTGCTGGCTCAGGAGGATTACACTCGAATCTGAACGTAATCATTCTATTATCAAAGAGGGATGGTTCGTTAGATACTCACCAATATGTCACCCGATCCTTAAGATTCGGTGTACTTAGTGTTATATCTAGTACTTCCTTTCTTGTTCTGGTTATATTGTGTAAAACAAGATTCTTATTAAATATAAAATCTAAAATTTTCTCACCTCTTTCGTTGGTGTCTGTGCTTCCCCATACGGTATTGTGACCGTTAGCGTCGCATCCTACAAGAAGCGGCAGCTTCTTCTGTTCATAGTACTCGACTAGTCTTTGCAGTTCTTTGCAAAGTAGCATGATGCTATCATGACTTCTTGACATCTATTCTCGAACTCGAGGTTTGCTCGAATCGGAACGCGGTCTCTCCTCATGAACTCTGACACACAAAAGTGATCAATGCTGTTACTTACCAAGATGCATGCTCTGGGTATGTCTACATTACTCACTTTGTATATCAGTTTGGCTTCCCTACTTGCGAGTCCTCTCACCTGACCATCACGGACCCATGGTTCCTGGATCAATACTAATCCCATTTGGGCGTTTATCTGAGCGATATTAATTCCCGCCATTTTTCTTATCATGGTTGTTCCCACGAGTAGCAAGGGATTGTCGGTCCACTCCCGCATGCCAGAGCAAGGCTACATACAAGGGGGTTTCGCCCGGTTCCCCCAGGGGAACGTTCGCGACCGCTTATGCCCCAGCGGTCATCCATCCTTCGGCGCGTTACCTTACACCTTGGAATTGGGGGGTTGGTCCGCGGTGCGACCTTAGGAATGACCAATCTGGCAATCTTGCAGTTGTCAGCTGCTCATACCAGATTGCGCCACCCGTATAGACGCACACCCCCAGCTTCGCCGCTTTCCTGCTAAATTGCAGTGTTACCTGCTTAAGCAGTTCAGCGACTCTCCTGGGGATCCCCTATCCGCCACCTGGGGACGCGCCCGGTAGGCACCCAGCCCTCGGGTTTAAAATAAGTAAGAAATTAGTGGTCTAAGAATGTTTAGCTTCGTGGAGCTCTTCTTATTTATAGGTGTTATGCAAAAAACAATTTTTAAAGTTTATTCGGTCTGTTTTATGCATGGATAGTACTTGAAAATCAAACAAAATGTAACTTCAATATGTCAATCTAATAACGTTGCTAGTTTTTAGCGAAACAGCTGTCATTAAATTTAAAAAGGCGATTTTTTGAATAAATAGTGAAAATTTTCTTTAAAAGATGGACTTCCACAAAGTAAACATTACTCATAAAATAAATAAAGTTTGTGCTGAACAAAAAAATATATTTGCAATAAAAACATTAAGGTTTTAACAACTGTGAACTTGATTAATTTTGTTCTTGAGCTTTAAATTGTATTAAAATGATCAAATAAGTAGTGATTCCACTAACCAAACTCGGTATAAGCTTTTTATTTATTGAAAAAAATCCAGAAATGGAAAAACGAAGAGGAAGTGCAGTTATTAACGTCGACAGATCCATCAATTGATCTTGTAAACGAAGATCTTGAACTTCTGAATGTAAGATGATACATTGTGTGTAGACTTCATTAGCTGCTGTCTCGACGTTGGCGCAGGATATAATACAGTAAACTACAAAATACTAAAAACAAAAAAAAGTTAATGTTGATTATTGGTTGATTATTTTTACATACAATTTTTTAACAACTTTAAAAATTTTTTAATTGTTTTTTTCTTTCGGGTTTAGATATTACTTTAACATAATGCAAGATTTGACAGCTATTAAGAAATTATTTTGACCATACTTCTGAGATATTAATCCCTGGGCTATTAACATCTAGGCTTTAATATTGTTATGACTTATTACTTCTATACTTGGTCTAGCCTGTAACATTACCGTTAAAACCGACCCCGATTCACTGTTAATGCTACTGTACACGAGACACCCCTTATAGACGCTAACTATTTATCTGTTTGAACGAGGCCAATCAAAGAACGCGCATTTCTCTTGCAACTAAATGTGCCGAACGTATCTGTTGTGACAAATGACACGAACACGCATTGAGCTAACCTATACAGGGTGTTTCTTAAGTAATCTAAAATATTATATGGGGCGCTTCGTTACTCAATTTTAAGACGAAAAGTTCATATAAACATGTGTGATAGGTGTTGTCGTTTATGAGATACAGGGTGTTGAATTTATTGTAATAAGTCATTTCTGATTGTACGTGAAATTAATTTTTCCCGGTGACACTACTGGTTTTTAGAAGTAATACGCAAAAGTTCTAAGTGGCCTTTGAAATAATGTTGACAAGTGTCAAATTTGAAAACCAACGCAAAAATCGTACATTTTTATTTGATTGACTCTGTGTTTAGTTAATAACTATGCCAGTGTTTACTAATGTTGAAATGGCTAATATGCATTTTTTGTACGGATTAGCGAATGGTAATGCCTTAGAAGCTAGACGTACGTATGCCCAGCGTTATCCAAATAATCGTTTACCATGTTCAGATACGTTTACTAAGTTACATATTCGTTTACAAGAAACTGGAACTTTTGCTAAATCGAAGAATATTATTGGACGACCCAGAACTGTGAGAAATCCCCAATTGGAAAACCAGATTCTTCAAATTATTGACCAACATCCAGAAACGAGTACAAGAAAAGTTGCAGATGAAGTAAATGTTAGTAACAAAACTGTTTGGAATATTCTAAAAGATAATTTATTGTATCCATATCACGTTCAACGTGTTCAACATTTGTTACCTACTGACTATCCATTACGCATACAGTATTGTCAATGGATTTTACGTGAAATCGCGAACAATCCGAATTTTGTGGTCAATATTCTATTTACGGATGAAGCCAACTTTTCTAGACATGGGATTATTTACATGACATGATTATTTAATTGGACCATTTCCTTCCTGTACGGTTAACCGGTGAGACATACCAACATTTTCAAGAAAATGAACTGCCACTTCTTTTGGAAGATGTACCTATTATTATTAGAAGGCGCATGTAGTTCATGCATGACGGAGCTCCTCCACATTTTTCAGTGATTGTACGCGAGTTTTTAAATAATGTTTTTCCAGGCCATTGGATCGGACGAGGATCTCCACACCCGTGGCCCCCTAGATCACCTGGACACAATCCTCTGGATTTTTGTGTGTGGGGATATTTGAAATCGCTTGTTTACACAACACTGATATTAAACGTACAAGATCTTCAAAATCGTATCATAGACGGCTGTAATGTTATTCGTAACAATCCTGGTATCTTCGAACGTATTCGACAATCCATTAGACATCGAGCGGATTCTTGCATTTTAGCTGGAGATGGACATTTTGAACATTTGCTCTGAAATGTATTATTTTTTCTTTATGTTTAACACATGTTGCTTGTAATAAAATAATAAAAAAATATAAATCAGTAGCGTCACCTAGAAAAATTAATTTCACGTACAACACCCTGTATCTCATAAACGACAACACCTATCACACATGTTTATATGAACTTTTCGTCTTAAAATTGAGTAACGAAGCGCTCCATATAATATTTTAGATTACTTAAGAAACACCCTGTATAAAGGCCAGCAAGATAATTCCATACCCTTTCATCGACTAATAGGCCGACTTGAAGAGTCAAGTATCTCATCTTGTGAATTTCCTTTTTGGTTGTTGAAAGATACAACCCTCTAAGTTGGAGCCAAGTTATCTCTAAGTTGGAGTCAAGTCATCGCTAAGTTGGAGTCAAGTTACCGCCAAGATACCGCTAAATTTAGAGCCCAGTTACCGCTTATGTGAAGATAGTCTTTCAAACCACTTCTGAGCTGTTAAGAAAACTATTACATCCCAAGCAGCCAGAACCATTAAAGAAACTTTCATCTCTCCACGAAGAAGCTGAAGCCGCCCTCCTAGAGAGCACAGAAACCTAAAGTTAAGTCCACTTTTTACAACTCCAGTTCATTATCAGCAAGCACTTTATTTCAAGTAGCTTCTTTAATTGTTGTTTAATTAAAGTAATTACAAGGTGTTTCTATCTTTCTCACCTTAGTTTTTATGTAGTTTGTTTGCTTAATCGATAGCGTTCAAAAGATAGTGGCGCCCTTATTACTTATACATCCCAATCCTTCCTATAGTGAGCATTAACTTGGAGTTACGTTAAAACGAAGAGTTTTTTATTATTCTTAATAAAATGGACTTCCAAAAAGTAAGGGTTAGTACAATAAATTTAAAAATACTTACAAATTCTCTGGCTAAATATAATAGAAGCGAAATTTCGAAACGTCCTGGGGATATCTGTCCGTAAAACATCGCAAGAATGATTTCAAAAGATTGCAAGAATACCACGAAATTTAAGACCAATCTGAAGAATAGCAAATTTCCAAAAAACCCATTAAATTGTTGAACAGCGTAAAATATTTCTCGATACATTTTTTTGACATTTTTAACAGTGGGATTGTATATTTTGTATACGTTCTCATTAACGCAATTAAGTTTTATTAAATTCTTTATTTCGGTTATTCTCATTTTCAGTGCAGTAGTGATTTCCAATACGATTACATCAATAAAAAATATTTTAAGCGATCCATATATGTGACTTAAGTGTACGATCCATTCAAAATTAACACTTTCTTTAATAACAATCTCCAAAGTAGCAGTTAGTAAAAGAAAAATGCAGTAAAGTATGGATCTAAAGATTAGAGGCGTAATTGAAATATCGATTTTTTCCATACAGTGATCAATAGTGTGAAGTTTGGAGATCAAAGTATTCCAGTTTGTTTTTTTCTTTATTAATCCATAGAGGGAGACACCAGCGACGCCGACAAAACTAAAAATACTTCGTAATAAAAATATTGTTTGCTGTAAGTTATAGTTTACTACATGATCTACAACCAAACTGTAAAACGGAAGAATTGCTAAAACCGCCAAGAATTGTACCAATAACACATACTTTGATTTGTGCGGTATTATTCCCATAAATACGCCGATGTTTCGTAAATTCATTATAAATTTCAAATCATTGTTTTGATTTTCCATGTTCAATTTGTTCTCCAAGCAGAACCGCTTGAAAACAAGGATTATTATATAATAATCTACCATACATTTGCAATTATATTCAGTAATATACTCGTTTTATTTAATACCATTTTTAATAATATGCTATTAAATATAAGCGTAGTAGTTTTATGCGTAGTCTCTATAAATTGTTTGGAAATTGCTTAATATTAAAATCTATATTTTATCTAATATCCCCACGTACCAGAAGTGTTCCAATGTTAATAATGATCTCTACTTACAATATATTCACAAATAATAGTCAGTAAAAAGAATTTGGTCAAAAAAATTTCGATCTTCATTTTTTTTATTCATCATCCACTGAGCAAAGTTCATCCTTGAAGGCAATAAATTTTGTACCGGTGTAAAATGGTAAGGCTGTTGATGTATCACTGGAGCAATGGGAATTTGCCCCACTGCTGCAATGGAGGTGATTTTAAACTTGACCCCACTGCACATTCTGCTAGAAAGTGTATAAAGTATAGAATGATCAAAGAAGGAATTATCAGGGAAAAACCTTGATCAAATTTGGAAAATGCCCCAAGATGATATGCCAAAGAAATTCAACTTTGTGAGAAAATTCATCACAAAGTTGAGTAATAAATCTGAATGGGATGAAGACACCATACAGAATTTAAACCAGCATGACATAAAGTGGTATACGGACGGTTCCAAGGGAACTGGGATAGAAGTTTTTGGACCGAGAGCCAAATACTCAGAAAGCTTGGGCACATACCCAAACATCTTTCAAGCAGAAGTCCGCGCCATCGAAAAATGTGTGGAATTCAATATTGGAAGAACCTGCTGCAGACAAGAGATTGTGATCATGTCGGATAGTCAAGCAGCCATCAAATTGCTGAGCTCAAATATAATCAGTTCGAAGATGGTTTGGAAATGCCTAGGCAAACTAAATGAACTAGGCCAGAAGAACACTGTCACCCTCCTACGGGTCCCGGAACACATAGGAATAGAGGGGAACGAAACAGCAGATAAGCTGGCAAAAAAAGGAGCTGAAACCCCACATTTGGGACCAGAACCATCTTGTGGGATCAGCAGTAGAGTAATCTTAGGAAAACTAAGGGAAGAAATGGAGAAGGAAAAATCCAAGTACTGGAATCAGCTGGAAGAACTGAGGCAATCTAAGATACTACTGGGGAACTATGACCCGAAGAGATCTCTTAGCTGCCTCAACCTCAGTAAAAAAAAGGCTCCGAATTCTAACGGGAATATTAACCAGGCATTGTCGGTTAAGAAGCCACATGAAGAAACTAGGGTTAGCAGATGAAGCAAAGTGCAGATTCTGTGAGGAAGAGGATGGTACTTTCTTTGGTGAGATGAATATTATAACCTCCCTAAGCCTCTCTGGAAGGATGAATCCTATGTTCTCAACCTCTCGCCCCAATTCTTCTACTTTGTCTGAGAAATCCACGTCCTCATGAGGGTGTTCGTTGAGCATGAATTGCAAGATCCATAATGTTTTTCATTCCCAGTTGGTATATGCCATTCCGTTAGCTCCATGCATAGGTTTGTTGAGGTCTTTGTTTCAGAGTGCTGGACTGTTTGACAAAATGGGACACATAAAAATAGTGTTCGGATTATACTTTTGTCTATTCCAGCGGTTCTCAAACTGTGGGTCGCGAGGGAAATTTTGGTTGGTCGCGGAATTCATTTCGAGGACAATATTCCGATATTGTAACCCAATTGACGAGGACAATTTAAAACAAAAAACATTGACACCTGCACAAGTAGACGCATTGATGGAACTTTCGTGTGATTCGGCTTTAAATAATGTATTTAAATATTCAAGCCTGATCTCTTTCTGGATCAAAGTAAAGAATGAATATTCGGAATTATCTAAAATTAATTAATGGAGTTCATGGGATTCACAACAACTTACTTATGCGAACGAGCCTTCTCAAATTTGGTTTTCCTTAAAAATAAGTACAAAAACAGTCAAACGATACCGCTATCATTACCGTTAAAACCGACCCCGATTCACTTTGAATGCTACTGTACACGAGACACCCCTTATAGACGCTAACTATTTATCTGTTTGAACGAGGCCAATCAAAGAACGCGCATTTCGCTTGCAACTGAATTTGCCGAATGTATCTACACGAACACGCATTGAGCTAACCTATATAAAGGCCAGCAAGACAATTCCATACCCTTTCATCGACTAATAGGCCGACTTGAAGAGTCAAGTATCTCATCTTGTGAATTTCCTTTTTGGTTGTTGAAAGATACAACCCTCTAAGTTGGAGCCAAGTTATTGCCGAGTTATCTCTAAGTTGGAGTCAAGTTATCGCTAAGTTGGAGTCAAGTTACCGCCAAGATACCGCTAAATTTAGAGCCCAGTTACCGCTTATGTGTAGACAGTCCTTCAAACCACTTCTGAGCTGTTAAGATCCCAAGCAGCCAGAACTATTAAAGAAACTTTCATCTCTCCAAGAAGAAGCTGAAGCCACGCTCCTAGACAGCACAGAAACTTAAAGTTAAGTCCACTTTTTACAACTCAAGTTCATTATCAGCAAGTACTTACATTTTCAATAAATAATCTATATTTTTAAAAAACAGTTTCATTTGTATACCTTAGACTATAAGTCTTAAAGGTGTAGCGTGGTCGGTCTTTATTTCAAGTAGGTTCTTAATTTGTTGTTTAATTAAAGTAATTACAAAGTGTTTCTATCTTTCTCACCTTAGTTTTTGTGTAGTTTGTTTGCTTAATCGATAGCGTTCAAAAGATAGTGGCGCCCTTATTACTTATACATCCCCTGGAGAGGGTCTCTTAGCCAGGATCTCTTTTTTGGAGAGTTTCTTATTACAGTGGGTCGCAAAACGTCTTAAATTCATGATGGTGGGTCGCCGGGTGAAAAAGTTTAGGAACCGCTGGTCTATTTTGTTTCAGAACCCACCACTGGTAGTAGTGTAATGTTTTACCGAAGCGTGAAACAAATCGAAATTACTGTAATAATTAGAACAGATACTGGGTAATTTACATTTACTTTACAAGACAGGAAGTATGTAGTTTTTCACTGGTTTCTCAGTATTTTTGTTTCACTGATTTACCAGTACGATGTATTTTGATATTTTGTCTACAGTGATATTTTGACACACGCTACATTTATTCAAACTATTTAATAAATACATACCTTTAACTGAAATGTAATTAAATAATTTGAACTGTCTATATAAATATACTGAATAATATTCCAACTATTTAATTGATTTCTGATAACATTTGTCACGTTTTGGGGTAGAGCTATTATCATTCTATAAAAATGACTAAATCAACAATCGTTTCATGAATGTGCAGTTAGTTGTTAAGTCACTTACCAACTAACTAATTTTGTTTACAATGATCTAATTGCATTTAATATGGTGATTAAGTCTGCGTTGGTTGTTTCGAAAGAAGCTCCGATTTTGAAGTATGGTAAGTACATTAATTAAGCTAACTTCTATTTTAAACGATACACATGGGAAGAATCTGGGGATATTTTTGTTGAATATAAAAAATCAGGAAGGAATTTATATGGTGGTTTGAATTAGGTAAATTGTACTGGTACGTTACCATTCTCTGCCAATAGAACATTATTTATGATCTACCATGGGTCAGCTGTGAACAGTTTACAGAAAATAACAGTGGTGTCTAAAATATGTGGAATAAAATTGATTACTAGGGGTTTGATTTTTCTTTAAATATCTCGAGAAAAATATTTAAATTTAGGAAATTTGAAAAAAGATCTAAAAAGATAAGTAATGTTTTTTAATGAGTTCTGGGTCAATTATTTATAAATTTTATAGAACACTGGCCTTAGTTTTTTTTCGGGCTGAAATGGGTAACTCAAGTTCTATGGACCCTTATCCAGAACCCACCAGTGTTGGACTCACCCTCGAGAGGATGCCTACCAACCAAATCCACCTCAAAACTTTACGTTAACTCCGCGAATCACTACCCAAGCATACTTCAATGCTTCTCCAATTTTCTCCCCCTCGAATTGACTATAACCCGAGCCGTTCGGTAATCCTCAACACTAGTAGCGCCAGCTTCTTTCTCCAGCTGCCCTTTCCGCCAAATCCACCATTCTCACTATCCCTGCCTTCTTCACCAGTATTACTTTGGCCACCCTCCATACCTCCGGAAATTCTTCCACCCTCAGTATTTTGCTATCCACTTTTCTCCTAAAAATCACCTTGTCCAACATATCATGCGCTATCTTGCATATCCTCAGGTTTATTTATTTGTCCTCCTGAAGCAATGACCTGTATACTTTTCTGGTTGGTCTAGTTTAAAGAACCCAGCTATTTTCTTAGGTGCTCCGCCAACAGTACCTATGTATACCAGCTCTTTGAGACAGACATTTTCCTTATCTATAACCCACCAAAAGAGCTTTCAGGGTGACGTGTTTTCCGTAAATTCATGTATTTTCTAAACATATCCAAATAGTGAACCTCATCACTGTTAATCACAGTGAAAGCTCGTCGAATATGCGTTTTTGTCTGGTTAATCTTAACTACTAGCTATCCTCCTCATCACTAACTTCTAAATTATAGATCTCTTCCCTTCAGCAACGCTATCCACACCTTTTATTTGTGTCTCTGTCGTTTTGCAATTGAAAGGGAAGAAACTACTTTTAGACCGGTTTGGACATTACTATGTCATCATCATCACGTTTTCTATTCAAATGTAATCCAATGTCCAATGTGGCATATAGCCCAGGGAGTAGTTGTTTTTTCTTTACAAAACGGCCTGATTTAGAATAGTTTCTAAACATTAGAACGGCAAGTAGAAATATTTTTCTATTTTTCATTTGTTTAATTATAGACTACCCCTCTTATATCACTAAATTTTTCAGGTTCTTTCTTCTAAACTAGCTAGAAGTCTGCATACTCGTTTAAGTGCATAGTTACGCCCGTGTTTGATAACATTGACTTATCATCAACCATGATGATTTTTAAATTCTTAGCGTGATTATTCCAATTTAGATTTCTCAACTTATTTTTACATTTTTCTCAGTCTTATCTCATCCACAATTGTTATTTGAACTATAAATGAATTGTTATAAAATACAAAATATATAATAAATGCTATTGTGATTTTTGAATGGGTCTGGTGGTTAGAATAAACAATAATTCTAACAATGACCAAACACCATTATTCGTTAGTAACAGTGATTAGTGCGGCGTTATATAATAAAGAGTATTTTAAATGTACATTGGTTGAAGAAGATCTTGATTGTTTAATTCCTTCTACCAGCTATGGTGTCTCAAGAGCTAACGTTGATGAAAGACCTCGGCCTGTAAGTCTTTTGATAAGTACAGTATCCGCCAAAATAAACAGTACCGAAAATAAAAATAAAAATTAATTTAAGTGTTGTCCAACAACAGCTAACATCACACTTTTACTATTAGCTGCTTTATTAAATTTTTGTTAATATTTTATTGACACCTGTTCTAAGCTTGGACCATCATTACGACCTTTTCCGTATGAACGAAAATAATGCTCTACCAAAAACACTTTTTCTTCCGTTGTTAGAACCATTTTTAAATCAAATTTAACTGCAGCGTACTATTAACATATCAACTAATGACAATTAAATCAAACCAAACAACTTCACAGCACTCCCTGTTTCGGTACTGTTTATTTTGGCGGAGTGCTCATAATGTCATCATTTTCACTATTAAAAGACATTTTTGTAGGTGAAGTTGAAAAAATGTTCATTTGCACACAAAAAAGTCGATAATTAGGCTTAAAATGTGTCAGTTTAAACTGGGACACCCTATATTTAAGTCTATACTGATCTGGGAGGGAAATACCTATGTCTAGGATAACCCTTTAGGCCTTTAAATATTATATCTTTCTTCAATACTTGGTCTAGTTTGAACTCTACTTAATCAACATCAAATAGTTTTCTTTTTGATAAAAGTTTTGTTACAAAGTTATTTGTTTAAAGTTCTCAATTAATCTAGTTATTTGGAAATTATAGTATATTATTCAATGAGCATATAATGGTAGCTATTATACACGAAGATGTAAATCAACTGAGTGAATAATAGCCATTACATGCGAGTAGAATACTATACTTTGTTCACGACTTTCAAATAAAATTTACAAGTAATTATAAAAAATCTTTATTTTATGAAGTAAAGTATAATGTCGTAGCAGCATTATCATGTCTTATTTAGCACTATTTAGCAAAATTACAAATCAAAAAGACTGCAAAGACAAAGAAAATTGCAGAATAGCATGTAAATAAAACTTCATATAAAATACTCGTATTGAATAATATTCGTGTGTATCTGTGTATAAAGTATACCATATACCAAAGTACATTCTGTATAGGCAACACTTATTACGCGTGTGTGTATTGGAGTGTATGCTACCGTGTTATGAACAAAGAATATTCTCATACCAAGTTTAGACATACGTGCTGTTTTGACGTCATACAGTGTATAATGGTTCATTATTCACTAGTGAATAATGGGTAACATTATACTTGAGCAAGCACATGTATAATTAAGGTTTTATAGCACGGTCGTGGACAAAGAAATTTATTTAGAATTGCAGACAAGCATTAAAAAATAAAATGTATATAAAATTACACTACTGCTTTAACAATATTAAGAAAATTTTCTTTTTTTAGACATTTTTTTTAGGAATTCGACATGTCCAGGTTATGTTCTACTTTCTTCTTATGACGTACACTTACTGTATGAGAACGGTTTTATCTCTAGCCATTGTCGCAATGAACGACAGATCAATTACTATTAATCCCAATATAGAGGTAAGTACCCAAATTTTAACAAAAATTACAAATAAAACACTTTTCTCTATTGCATTATTCTTAACTTTAAAGTTAAGAAAGCAATTTTTTAAATAAAAATTGGAAGTTTTGGTAAAACGAAGAGTTTTTTATTATTCCTAATAAGATGGTAAGGGTTAGTACAATCAATTTAATTAAAACTGTATACGCCTCCATCTTATTGCGATGTCAAAAAACTTGATTGAAATAATGATGTTTTAGACATTCAATTGGACCAATCAAAGTGTCGTCCTTTCGGCATTCTATTGGGGTTACATTGTACTCCAAATACCACTGGCGCAATCGGCAAAAAAATTCGGGGCCAAATGGATATTGGTGATTTGCGTTTTAGTAGATTCTGGCTCTTGTATGTCAATACCTACGATGGCAACTATATTCGGATCGGGTGGTGTAATGGCATGTAGAGTGGTACAAGGACTAGCGCAAGGAGGAGTCGTCCCCATGACTCATACTTTATTGGGATGCTGGGCGCCTCCATCGGAGAGATCTGTTCTAGGAACCATTACATTTGCTGGTAAGATTTTATTTTATCATTAATTTTTCGAATGACAAAACTATTTTCTTGGCTCAGATTAATTTGATTTAGTCCTTGTTATTAGCCAAGGACAATAAGAAGATTATCAAAAGATCTACAATACATCATATTTTTTGCAGATAAATTTTGCAAGTTCCCCACTATTAAATGTACCACAAACACTTCTTGTGATATTTATTACGTGATTTTTAATAAAACAACCAGCAGTCTAAATTTGATCTTTGATTTTCATAAAAAAATATATTTTTATCAACAAGATATATTTATCCACACAAATACGAAAAGATATACATGCCACAGCTAGGGGTGAATTATTTAATTTTTTCTGGCTATAGTACAATATTTGTTTCTTTAAGAAATTATAAGGGCGCCACTGAAATCTTTTTATTTTTTATGAGACTACGGAAGAAAGTTGTTTTAAGCTGAGTTATTTAAATAAGTATCATAAGATGACAGAAAGATGTCAGAAAAAACTGTTTATGATGAAAAAAATGAAATAAGGTTAAGAAATAAAGAAAAAACGTAGAGACAGCTGTATAAGAGTATAAATGCATTTATTTACGTTAGTCGACTTATCTTTTTTTACATCTGCGATCCAATGGTTGATCCAGGAGAGGGCTGGTCCAGTGAAGGGTTGGTCTGGTGAACAGTCCACCAATGTAGAACCAATCAGCGGTAATTCAGTGGTAACTCAGTAGCAAATTTGGGGTAAATTTGTAGTAAACTTATAGTGTCTTTGAAATTTGTAGTGTCTTTGGTATTTTATACTCCAATGCTGTGAAAAATTGTCAGCATCAGCCACGTGTTCGTACAAAAACAGCGTATTCCGAAATCTACATTTACTATTTGGATATATTACAGAAAATACAGTAATAACAAAAGATACATTAATATTACAATTAGAATTCCAGAAATGTACTCAACTCGCCATTTTGTATTTTTTTTATAAAAAAAATTTACAAATTTACGTCTCTTGCAGAAAACCTACATTATGTTACAACATTTTAGTTTCCATTATTTCTTTTAGGATCAATATTCGGTTATGTTTTATCACTGCCTTTGACTGGTCTGATATGCTCAAGTTGGATAGGATGGCCAGTAGCTTTTTACTTATTTGGAGTTTTGGGGTTAAAATGGGTCGTTCTATGGTTACTATTTGGTTCTAATAAACCAAGTGAACACAAAACAATAACAGACGAAGAAAAAGAGTACATCCAGCACAGTTTAGGATACGATGAACACACAGTAAGTTATTTGTTAATCATAAAAAATGAAGCACAAATACAAAAACAATTATATTAAGTTGCCTAGTTCGCAATAAAATTAAGGTAGATACATTACGGAGTATTTTACCATCAATTCTTCATACATATACTTCATTATTAATTGCAAGAGTCTTAATTGTATCTACACAGATGAATCTAAAATAAAAGATGGTTGAGTCTGAAGTAATTGTCAAAGCAGCAACTGCTTAATAGCAAAAATAACAGTAAGTAAATATTAATTTTTAACTTTAGATATACAAAACGCCATGGAAGAAAATCTTAACTTCTCCACCTTTTTGGGCCATAACTTTGGCGTTTGTTGGAGGAAATTGGAACAGCTCAGTTATATCAACAGAAATTCCAACATACTTATATAAAATTTTAGAATATGATATTAAATCGGTAAGTATTAGCAATTGCCAAATGCACTTTGTTTATTAAAATGATCATTAAAATGTTAACCTACGACCATATCCTAGTGGTCAGCAGTAAATATACTAGTGTATGTATTTAATTGCGTTTTCCAGATTAATTTACGTTATTTTTTTGTTCATAAAGTTTCTTATAGGGTTTTAAATTTTTAAAAAATAAACATATTTTTATTCAGTATTATTATTTTTATAAAAACACTTTTAGAAAGAAGAACAGTTTATTCTTCTTTTTTATATTGGGTTATGTTCCGTGCATGTGTCGAATGTGGATTTTTGAAGTTATGTTTGTGTTTCTGTTTACAATTATCTTTGCGTCTATTATTATTACATTACTTTTCAATTAATTTCACCAACTGACCATTTTACTTTTAATTTTTATAGAGCCCACAAAAAATTAAAATGTCATTTATCTAATAAAGAATTTTGATGTGAATTCCTGAGAAAGGTGGTTATTTGATTTTAATTAATTATATTTCCATGCAATATATAAACTCGTTTAAATCCTAATTTTTAACATAACTAACAATTAAAATAAATTTAATAAATAAATTTAAAATATTTATTAAAATAAGAAATATTGGGGTCGTAGGAAAAATCGTGTACACAACGCGTTGGAAAGTGTATTTCTTGCACTTGTTACGTTTCCGCACTCGCCACTACGCGGCTCGTGCTAAACTTCACTTGTGCGTAATACTTCACTTTCCACACTCGTTATGTAATATACTATTACCACATATGTTACGTAATATACTATTAATATCAAATAGATTTTATCGTTTTTAGAATAGTTTATTATCAGCTGCACCTTACGTGGCGATGGGTTTGTGTGCCCTGATTTTCGGTCCAATTTGCGACTGGTTAATCAACAAAAACATCGTTAAAAGAGGAAATTCAAGAAAGATATTTAACAGCATAGGTATGTTAGATTTTTTAAATAAAAAATTAAATTTTAATACCTAATATTAAATAACTTAATAGGATATTGTAAAACAACTTGTGCTTTGCGTCACTCATCATTTCGTTACGCAAACTGCACTACAAAATCCGTCTTTGTGACACGAGTTTTACATACTGTTTTTTATAATAATTCTCGTACACAAACATTTTTAACAAAATAAAAAAAAAGGAAATGGCTGTTAGAGATTTTATTCATAATTTCATTCATAATACAAATTTGAATTTGACAGCTAAATTATAAATACGATTCTAATTAGCTAGAGCATAAAAGTTACAAGATATTTACATATTTTGCTGAAACTATTTTCTGTTTTCTTTAGAATTAACATAAGGAATAGCTAAAAATTGGGTCATTGTGTCTAGTGTCACAAAGTAGCACTTTGTAGATTTTTTATAAGCGAATTATAAAAATATAATTCATTATTTTTAGGGACCCTTTTACCAGCAATCAGTTTAAGTATACTTGGTTTCATTCCGAAAGAGTACAAAGGATGGTCATTAGCTTTGTTGATTTTCAACGGTGGAGTAACCGCTGGTGGATTTTGTGGATTTCAAATAAATCACGTAGATTTGTCTCCGAATCATTCCGGTATTTTAATGGGGATTACCAACAGCTGGACCTGTATATTTGCCATAATAGCTCCACTCATTGTACAATTCATCGTTACTGAACAAGTAAGTAATATATAATCCATTAAAAAATACCTCCTTATAAGGACCTGATGTGCACACCATGTTCAACAACACCGTCTCTTAGAAGTTTCCGAACTTCTTTGCTAATGAAGGATTGGGATGTATAAGTAATAAGGGCGCCACTATCTTTTGAACGCTATCGATTAAGCAAACAAACTACACAAAAACTAAGGTGAGAAAGATAGAAACACCTTGTAATTACTTTAATTAAAAAACAAATAAAGAAGCTACTTAAAACAAAAGACCGACCACGCTACACCCTTAAGACTTATAGTCTAAGGTATATAAATGAAACTGTTTTTTAAAAATATAGATTATTTATTGAAACTGTGATAATGAAGTGGAGTTGTAAAAAGTGGACTTTAGGTTTCTGTGCTGTCTAGGAGGGCGGCTTCAGCTTCTTCGTGGAGAGATGAAAGTTTCTTTAATGGTTCTGGCTGCTTGGGATGTAATAGTTTTCTTAACAGCTCAGAAGTGGTTTGAAGGACTGTCTTCACATAGGTACCTTCCAAAAGCGGTAACTGCGCTCTAAATTAGCGATAACTTGACTCCAACTTAGGTATAAGGGGTGTCTCGTGTACAGTAGCATTAAGAGTGAATCGGGGTCGATTTTAACGGTAATAATAGAGGTATCGTTTACGGTCCGTAATAGTGCAAGGTGACATGACGATAGACATGTTACAACTTTTTAAATAAAAAAATTGTATATGCAAAATTAACTAATACCACCTAATCTTGGTACAAAATAAACTATTAGAATTTTAGTCAGAAATGCCATGATAATCATGAAATTAACAATGTTGGCAATCTTAGAAATTAGAGCAATCAAAATAAGTTTAAAGAGCCCAAATTAAACTTGGACCTCAAATACAAATGTCCTAAATCCGATAATGGCTTAAATAAATTCCTTTAGACCTTAATTCTCTATAGAATTTACACAGTCAAAATTATGACCAATTATAATCAGATTTACGGCACAGAAAGCAGATTTTAATATTAATTTAATTATGACTTGATTTGTTTTTAGACCAACCAAACGCAGTGGAGAACCATCTTTATTATATCAGCTTGTGTGTATTTGGTTACTGATATATTTTTTGTAACATTTGCATCTGGAGAAATACAAGATTGGAATGAACTTGCATCAAGTAGAACGGACTCTAATAAACCTATTAAAACAACAAAAGCTGGATTTTAATATCTTTAACAAGTGTTTATGGAAAAAATATATTTCAGTAAAATAAAAATGTATATTTTTCCTTTGATTTTTTAATATATTAAGGAAATTGACAACAAATATATAAATATGCTTCACATGGATGATTCACTAGTAATGGAATGACTGACATTTGTTCATATAACAATCTTTCTTTACCAAGAGATATCACAGTCTTGGGTACATGATAACTCAATCTTTTTGAATGTAAATTGACTTCAAAAATAAATATATTAGAGCAAGATAATGTTATTTCTGTAAGAAATGTAAAAATTGTACAATTATTTATTTAATTTATGTAAAACTAAATAAATAACTAAAAGTAACTATACATTTTTTAATCTTAGTTTAATCTCTTGAATTTCTAACATTAATTTTTCCTCCTGTAAAAGGAACAGTCTGTATTGCTGTTCTGATGCAGCTTTTACTTTTTGAATTTCTGCATCTACCAATTCAATCTTCTTTTTGTGATATTCATCTATAAAACTAGTTTTTTTGAAATTTTGTTTTGGGACTTGTTGATTTTCTTCTAGAAGTATTTTTGATTGCTGAAATTGTGTATCTGGTTGTATAATCATTTTTTGACATTGATTTACTGAAACGTCCATACTTTCACCATTCTAAAAATAAATATTAAAGCTAAACAACGAAGATATACTAATAACTACTAACTTCTGCCTCCCTTTTCCTTTGTTTTCTCTTCTTTTTCAAGTTTTCATAAAACGTCCTTAGTTGTAAACAAGTTCGGTATTCGTCATTACTATTATCATTAAATTTTTGAGTAATTTCAGACCAAGCTTTGTTCTTTAAAAAATTCGTTTTATGATCGTTTCTTTTATTGTCAATTATCTCATAATATTCCTCTAAAATGGCACATATCAAATTACATTCGTTTTGTGAAAAATTTCTCGTTCTTTTACGGTGATAGCATTTCATCTAAAACAAATAAATATATTTTACTTTTGTAATATTCAGTTGATCTATCTAGTTGATCTAACCGAATTAAATGATGAATTTTCATAGCTGTCTTTTGTATAAACATCATCACCTACTTCTTCAAACTCTACATTTTCAAAATCTGAATATTGAACAGCATCCTCTTCAGTTATTATAATGGCTTCATTAGATTCATTTTTTAGTGAACTTTCCATTTCCATATTTATATTTTGATCTTGTTTTTAAAACTTGACAATTGACTTATGACAACCGACTAATATGACAGACACTAAATTGTGTTCTGTGCTGTGATTTGTCATTTGAGATTTCAGTTCTGTGGTTAATTTTATTTGAGAAAGAAGGAATAAACTAAAAAAGTGGTGTAGTCAAGAACAAAGAATCAAACTTATTACTTTTCGTATTTGTTATAATGTTTGTTTACCTTTTAGAAGTTTCGCAGCTAGTAGTACATGAGTAGCTTTCAGTTTTTAAAATAAAGTACTAATTAAAAAAATTCCAGCGTAATAATGCCGGGAACGATTTTAGAAAATTTAAGTGGTAAAAAATTGAGTGTTTTGATTACAGTTTTTTTGGTATGTCAATTGGCTTGTTTTCTATTGGGTTTAATAGCTCCAAGCCCTGCTAAAACTCAAACAATCTTAGCAATAGTATGTTTAGATGATAAACCTGATTCAACAGATATAAACCGGTGGATTACAAGAAACAATGCCAAAACAATCAATCTGTCTGATCAAAAATCAACAATTGGCCTGGACGCAAATAACTTGGTATGTACATCATATACTAAACTATTTATTTATTAAATAATACCCAAGATTATTCCAATAAACTCCAGCTCTATATTTCTTGTAGAGAGTTTGATGTTCTATAGATCCTAGTAATTGTAATTCTTTACATGAGCAATTTACTTGTTAACAGCAATAAAATTTACTTTGTTCTGATAACTGTAAAATCTTTAAACAATGGCTCTGTATTTATTAGTCTAAATATATGATATAGATATATTGCACCTCCAGAGAAACAATGCCATAAGTGCAATTTTTTTAAATGGAGGTTTAATTACCAAAATCAGAATTGTATTTCAATAATCTACCCCAATATATTTTGCTTATGTTTTTGTGGAAATAAAAGATCAATCAACATGTGTGGAGCTATATTGTCACAAAGGTAAATATGACAAAACACATTAACTTATTTTGGGGAAACAATGACTGAAATGCATGTTTAAATTTTGGTAGCTAGATTTTATTGTCATTATTGGGTCAACAAAGATGTAAGTGTATTTTCTGACTGTTTCAGGAAGAAAGAAAGATGATCTGTTGAAGTTATTAAATAGGAATATTGTGGCCAAATACCTATTATGAAATTGTTTATAGATCTTTGTTTTAGTATTCTATTAAATATTAATAATAAATAAAGCTGTTTTATTTAATTAAATTGATTGTCCTAATCCTTACTTTTTGGAAGTCCGTCTTATTAAGAATAATAAAAAACTCTAAAAAAGTGCTTTTTTATATAAATAGTGGAAGTTTTGTTAAAACGAAGAGTTTTTTTATTATTCTTGTTTTATTTAAATTTTTCTTGCCATTAAACATTAATTTTTTTATTTGAAAGTAAATTTTTTAGATAGTTCTAGAGCAACAAAGACACATTTGTGGTAATCTAGCCCCCTAAATGCCACTAGCAATAGCAAAACACAAAATGCTTTAAAATAACAATGCTAACATTATGAAGTAAGAGCTACAGAACCCCTGGAATCATTCAAATCCCTTGCAAAGAGGTTGAAATTGTGTTTTATCATGTATTCAATGTTTAAAAATCTTTAAAAGGCTCTCCTTAACATTTTATAGATTTGCACTTACAACATTGTTTCTCTGTAGGTGCAATATATCAATAAAAATAAATTCAGTAAAATTACAAAACCACTTCAGACTATAATGTTTCATTAAAGACTTTTTGCAGGTGTTTTCTGTAGAAATGCCTCTACAGAAATTGGACTACTCCCGTTGGCAACAGAACTTGGTAGGAATACTGCAAATAGATGTTGTTTATCAAATGGAACAAAAAATTCTCAATCCATTAATAGAGCTTACCCTAGATTCTCGATTAGCTTACAGTGATAAAACCCCAGATGGTGGAAGAACTCCATGGACATATTACTCTCATGCAGAAGAAAAAAGATACATGAACTGTGTCTTTGAAGATGATTCAGATAAGGGAAAACAAGGTTATCCATATAACTGTACCATGGTCCCTCTATTTGAACTAGGATCTTTATATCATGACTATTATTTATTAAATCTACGTTTACCTTACAATAAAACCACCAAGAAAAATGTTGATTTAGGAAAAGTTGAAGATGTATATCTCCATACTATTTATATGAATGGAGGTTTTACTAAAATTTGGGTGGGTTTAAAGACGTTCTTTTTCCCCATACTTGTAGCAATAATGACATGGTTCTGGCATAGGGTTCATAAGTTAAATCGCACTCCAGTACTATTAGAATACATGCTTATATATTTGGGAGGTACTCTGACATTCCTTAATCTTCCCATAGAATATCTCAGTTTGTATTTTGAAATGCCTTTTATGTTGCTTCTGAGCGATATTAGACAGGGTATTTTTTATGCGGCGCTGCTGTCTTTTTGGTTAATTTTTGCTGGTGAACACATGTTGATTCAAGAAAGTGGCGAAAGAAATACCTTAAAAAGGTATTGGAAACATTTGAGTACCATTATCGTAGGTTGCGTCTGTTTATTAATTTTCGATTTATGTGAAAGAGGTACCCAATTGGTCAATCCGTTTTATTCGATATGGGTGACCCCCATCGGTACGAATCTCGCTTTAGCTTTTATCATTTTAGCTGGAATATCTGCCGGACTTTACTTTGTTTTTCTTTGTTACATGGTATGGAAAGTCTTTAAAAATATAAGTATTAAAAGATCCGTTCTTCCGAGTATGTCTCAAGCAAGGCGATTACACTACGAAGGCATCATCTACAGATTCAACTTCTTAATGTTGGCAACTTTAATTTGTGCAGCTATTACTATAATCATGTTTATACTTTCGCAAGTAGACGAAGGTCAAACTAAATGGGACGAAACCATGGATTTGGAATTATCTTCTATATTGCATACGGGAGTGTATGGTATGTGGAACATATACATATGTGCCATGTTGATTTTATATGCGCCTAGTCATAAAAACTGGCCAGATGATACTGTGTACATTGAAGGTGAAGAAGTTGAGTTCAATCGCTTGCCAGTCGAATGCAGTAGTAATGAAATATCTGCGTTGACAAGTTTCTCCGCCAAAGCTACTATTGATTAATCTATTACGTTAATCAAAGTTCAAACTCAGTATTATTTTCACTGTTTAAAATATTGTAATAATTGTATATAGGGTTTCTCATTATATTTTGACCCCCATTTATGTTAATTAATTTCTGGGATGCAAAAAAGTTTTACATAAAATAAAATAGGTTTACATGGGGCGCCCGTATCTCGAAAACTATTAATTAATTTGTTTATTTTTATTTTATTTTTTCAATCCAAAACCGTTTGTCTAATAAAAAAAAGTCAAGAGGTTCTTTTTGTTACCAACTAATAAGAGATTAAAAAGCTAATTTTTATTTTTATATAAAACAGTGGCGTGCCATTTTTTAATGTAATAAAATTATATTTTGGTCAATATTATACAGGGTGTTTCAAAAAAAGGTAACACCGTCTCTAGGATAGGTAAAAAACTGAAAAATAATTGGGGTTTGCTTAGTAAAATTTTTTTCTAGCGCCATCCGTTTTCAAGATAAAGGGCGTTGAAGAAAATAAAAAATTACACATTTCTTACGATTTTGCCGAAACTACTGGCACCATTGCAATGAAATTTTATACGAATATGTTTTGGAAGCTGATTATATCCCATGAATTTGTTTTTATAACTCACTCTCATAGAGGGCGCTGGTTACACCAATAAATGTCAATTTTACATGGCAAACTTAGAGAAAAGCGAACTTTATCATTCGTTTATACCAGGGACCCAATTCTTGAAATCATAGGAATTTATTCTCATGAGAAATTTACGTCATTTTCTCCCGATTTTGTAATATGTCAATTCTTCAAATATTTCATAGGAATAAATTTCAAATTCCTAATGTCATTTGCTGGAGAAACTTAAATTCTCATGAGAGTTATTTAAAACATTCTCCAAAGACGTTTAACGTTCTAAGAACTTATTGAGCCTTGCTACCATCAGAATTTGGTAGCTCTATTTCCTAATGTCATTTGCTGGAGAAACTTAAATTCCAAGCTATTGTTTTTAAAGCTCTGTTATCGTCCATTCTTTGTAGATGACCTAGCCACTGCAATCTTCTTTTTTTTACAAATTTGCTGACAGGAGCCTCTTTAAATATTTCGTATAATTCGCCATTTGATCTTCTTTCCCATCCTATATCCGTTTTTCTTCCTGCAAAGATCCGTCTTAAAATTTTTCTTTCCCAAGTCTCCATCTTCTTCTAGGTCTGCGTCGTTTCCTCGTCTCTTCTGGGATTTTCCAAGCTATTGTTTTTAAAGCTCTGTTATCGTCCATTCTTTGTAGATGACCTAGCCACTGCAATCTTCTTTTTTTTTACAAATTTACTGACAGGAGCCTCTTTAAATATTTTGTATAATTCACCATTTGATCTTCTTTCCCATCCTATATCCGTTTTTCTTCCTCCAAAGATCCGTCTTAAAATTTTTCTTTCCCAAGTCTCCAAACGTTGTGTTGTTTTCATTAAATTATAGAGAAATTTATCCTTTTTTAAAATATATAAAAAAATATATCTACCATTACATTTGGTTTTTTTTTGAAAAAAACTCAAAAATTTGCTATCATTTCAGTTAACGCCATCTAGCGGCGATAGCAAAAGTCAAAAATTCAAAACCAAATAAGCGTTTTATAGTGCAAATCATGCTCTTTCATATGAGCCTAAGTTTGCTAAAATCGGTCAAAAGAAACGGGAATAAATCTTGGTTTGTTTTTTAAAAAAAATTGAACTTCCCCCACCGTTTTATTTTGATAGATAGAACAAAACGTTTTAAACAAAAAATATGGGGAAATGGTCAGTAAATATGAAAATGATATCAACGATATACTTTCATTATGCAAAATTCTATACAAATCCCATTTTTCTACTTGGTGTTGGTTGTTACGCCCTCTAGCGCACGTTTGACAAACTCGAAAATAATTTACAGCAATTTCTCTTGGCGACTTTTCCCATTTTTTTTTTCAAACATATACGACCAATATCTTATGAGATATGGCGGCTCGCTACCCTTAACTGATCACCCTGTACTGACCAAAAAATTTAGCAACATGCCGAATTTTGTATAAAGGGTGTCCAATAAAAAGCATCTTCAATATTTTAAATAGAACACCCTGTATTTTTTTTTATAATTTTAAGGAGTCTTGCAGCTCCTGATTACAAATATTTAACATAGTGTGTCATTACTTTGGTTTTATAATGGCATATGGTACTACAAACTGACATTCCAAAATGAAACAACTATAAAAATGTGCGACTAGTTTCGGTCTTAGACCATCATCAGGCTAAAAGTGTTTTTGATCAGCCACATTTCAAGTAATGGATCATTTCTTCGATATTAATTTATTATAAACTATCAGTCCCCATACCAAAATGCTTTATACTGTAGATGAAAAAGTAGGTATATTCTCAATTTATTTAAAAAAAGATATAAACAAACAAATTTCATTTTCATAACAAAACTTTAATTTGATATTTTTGTATTCCCGAAATTAAGCAAAATACACGTGGGGCTCAAATTATAATAAGAAACCCTGTACTTCAGCTATTTATTGATGTACTTAATACTAACTTATTTACTTTTCTAGATGTATCTATCATAATATACAGTGTGGGCCACAGAAAACAGTCCACCTCGATATTTGGCAGTATTTATTAGGTTTTAAGAAAATGAGAAAACAGGTCGATTTTTGTTCCAAAGGGGGACACATTTTTACGATACACACTCTGTCATTTGTCAAGACCATCGACTTCCATACAATTGTAGAGCCGCTGCTCGAAATTACGTCGAACGCCGAAGCATTTAAGGGTTTATTAGGCTGTATTCATGTACTATTCGTCGTCTTAGTTCTTCTAATGAAGAGGGTTCAGTTTTATAAATTTTGATGTTTAAATAAAACCCCACAGAAAGAAATCCAGGGGTGTTAAATCGGGGGATTTTGCAGGCCATTCAATAGAGTATCTCCTTCCAATCCATTTACTTCTGATATGACAGAAAAAATGACAAACCATAGGCATTACGTTACATTTTTAAGAGGTTATGTCTGGATACTCCATCTAAATACCTTTCTAATGATATTCCGCACATGGTACATTCCCTATTTAAAAATAAGGGGTTGGGGTGGTGGAAGGTGGAGGGGATTGACAAATGACAGATGTGTGTATCGTAAAAATGTGTCCCCCTTGGAACAAAAATCGACCCGTTTCCTCATTTTCTTAAAATCGAATAAATATTGCCAAATATCGAGGTGGACTGTTTTCTGTGGACCGCACTGTATATTAAAGATATAGTAGATGTCACTGTTGGGAAAAACGAATGACCATACTACTCAAATATCCCTAAGTGCACTGCAGATTAATTTTAGTATCCTACATCCTTAGTATTGTGATTTTTGTCTCTTGGATTTGTATTCCTTAAAACTTTGAGTCTCATTTTAATTCTTAACAATTAAAAAAGAAAAGTTTACAAATATTATTATTTTTTAATTTTCATATGACAGTATTAAGTGATTAGTCCATATTTTTGGAAAACATTACTATTATAGTTATATTTTTTATTATTAATGTAATTTCATATTACTTATTAATGCTTTTTATAGGATTTTTATAATTGTATCTTAAATAAATATATAATTGTAAAAAAATCTTGTATTTATTTATTTATTTTACTCTAGGTGTACAAGTCTATGTATAGTTAAGAAATAAAGGTACAAACTTCAATGGGACTTTGTCAAATGGAAAGATTCTGGGCAAGTAGTAGACGTAGGACAAAAAATTCAGAGTCAGATAAGAAATGATGCTAAAAATATTTAATGATGTAAAATAAATTTGGTATTAAAATGAACTAGACATAAAATAGAATCACTGATAATTCGGAAACTAATCTTAATTCGAATAAATAATGAAAAAAAAATATCAAAAAAGAATATATTCATTTTAAATACCATATTATACTAATCAACATTTTCTTAAAAACCTAAATATTTAAACATAAATAGTACATAAAAAGTTATTAAAAATATATCCTAACTACTATTTGAAAATTTTGATGGTTGAACTAAAGATGTTTTTCTAACAGGCACAGTTTCTGGAGTAGGTATAGCATCACCTGTTGCCACAAAAGGTATTGGACCAGGTAATTGCAGTCCTGTTTTATTAGGAATATTTCCAAATTTTTGTTTGGCCATTTGATAGTCACCAGAATCAAAAAACTTTTGGCCTTTTGATAAACGTTTCTGTAGAAATGCAGAATGTCCACTGGCTTTTAGACCTGGTCCACTGCTATTTGATGCAATATTGTACTTGGCCTTCAGTTTTGCTTCTTCTTGTTTTTCCAATTCCAATGGAGTTAAATGAGCAGGTTCAGATACAGTTTGCTCTTGGTCACTCATTTTGTTTAAATGTAACTAAAATACCAAATTATATAAATTTAAAGTGTTATGAAAAAAATTGATTACATGTTTAAAAGAGATTATTTCGCTTTAAATCACAACTGACAAATAAGTCTCCACATGAAAATATTGCTATATATACCTATATAAGATGTTTTCTTCTCTTTATAAAATGAAGCAAAAGCCTTGCTGAATAAATAGCAAAACTTGGATTTACTATTAATAATCTTACTACGCTTAAAATAAAAAAAAATGTACGCAATGAACTAATACTTACTACAATATGTAATTAAGAAAATTTTAAAACATGCAAAATGATCTAATAAAATAATATATTTAACGGTAGACAACTTTTATTGTTTATAGATCTAGATATGTCAAAAGTCAAAACTCAAAACCAGTAGAATGTCATTAACTGTCATGCGTCAAGTGAGAAGTTCGTTCGTTATTCTATAGTTTTACAAAACCTAGGAAGCCACCCACACTCTAACATGAAGTATACTCTTTATTTTACTCATTCCGTCAAATAAGTATTAATACTACAACAATATCAATTAATGACTCAAATAAGTGTTTGGGTTTGGAACTGGTTAGTTGTAAAAGAGAGCACCTTCATTACAAAAGTTACACTGCACTTTCGTAACTACAACAAGGAGATCAGCTACAAAAACAAACTTAATTTTGTTTGTTGTGATTGTGATCAACTGATAACTACTAATACTAACTGATCAACTGATAAAAATAATTTTAAGAATGCTATGTTATAATTTTGCAGTTTAAAACAAGTGAAATTTAAAAAAAAATGTTTGAGAAAATGGAAATATATAATGATAATAAACTTGTAGAAGCCATAACAAATGGATTGGATAAAAAATGCCGCACATGCTTTAAAAATAATGGAGTAATGAATCTGTTTACAACTAAATTCCAGCAACTTACATTGTATGAAATGTTTCCCATATTTTCATTGCCGAAAGTAAGTATTTTATATAGTCGTGATCTAAACTTCGATGCTAAGGCTCTCTTCTAAGTATGTAGGGTTCAGTAAACAATAAGTTACTAGTGGATTTTAAGTACATTCTTGAAACCTTTGTTGGACTTGAATATTTATAATAAAATCTCAAAACAACTACTATTTTATAATTTATATAATTATGAGTTTAACTTTTAGTTTTAAAATAAACAGGTGACTCTTCAATTATTGTGAAGTTTATTACAAAAATTGAAAAAACTATTAAATTAAAATAGTACGTAGATGTATTTTATAATTCACATTTATATACAAGAAATATGCTCATGCACTTGGAAGCACAATATAGTAGAAGAGGTAAAAATTTCAACTAAATAGAGAAAATAGTAGCACTATAATGTTTTTTGGTATATTATCCTTTACTTTGCTGTTACTAACTGATATTTTCAAATTCATTAAGTAAAAATATATTTTGATGAAAACTGCTATTTTAGTATAAATGATATTGTTTATTTCTTGTAATAACCTTCAAGAGTATAGAAAATATTTCTATGTTTATATTAAGCCTAATAATTACAATTAAATCAATAACAATATTTTTGATTTACTTTTTTAACATTATAAAAAATATTTATTTCTGAAGCTTATATTGCCATAGTTACACTGTCAATAAAGATGATCATTACTCCTGTGGGATATAATAGATTATAGAATCCCCTCGACATTTCTAGTATTCTTTTTGCAATGGAATTCATGATTCTCTTATTTTTAAGCTTTTTCTAAAATATCCTACATAATGTTTGGGGTAGAAAACATGTTCTGTTTATAAACAAGAAACCACAAAAATCCTATTATAATCAACAGTACCTGATTCAAATATTAGCAGGAATGTAATCAACAAAATTTTATAGAAATTGTTCAGAAATAAAATTGCTTATGCACCAATTCATGAGTCTTAATTACCTTCTTAATAACTATAGTTAAGATTACTTTGATACCTACATAAATAAATATACTAGTGAAATAGTGTACAGTTATACTTGGGAGGAATTATTTGTTGCTTTTCTATTTTATTCTTCTAACATTTGGGGATTTTTCAACAGCTCATAGTATAAGGAGACTAGTTAATTTTGTAACATGCAAAGTTTAACATGAATTAGTTTAAAAAAATAAGAACAATAAACAACTAAACTGTTAAATTAAACTTTCACTATTTATTCGCAAATACGTTTTTAAATGCAATGACGGCCGTTTCGCTATTGAAATAGCATTGTCAGATTGACATATTGAAGTTACAAGGCTAGACCAAGTATGGAAGTAATAAGACATAACAATATTAAAGCCTAGTTGTTAATAGCCCTAAGGGATTATCCTGGATGTATTTCCCTCTAAGATCAGTATAACTGTGCAATGATATAGAAAAACCAGGAAAAAACTATATCATGCTGATCTTTACAATAACTTAATATATTTATGTTACAATAATGTTTTATCTATGTATAAAATGAAGACTCAATTAAAGTAAACAGTTTAATAGTGGAGAACTTCCAAGATTTATTTGTTCATTAACTACTTTAAACTGTTGATCTGCTAGATGTCTTTTAATTTCAAGTTCTTCAAGGAAATTGGTGTGTATGAGTGAGTGTGGATGTTCAAGAACCTGTTTTGCATAGTTTGACTTATCTGGTTGTTGTAATCTATATGCTCTTAAGTGTTCATTGAATCCTATTTCAAAATTTCTTTGTGTTTGACCTACATATACAGCATTACATTTTGTAAACACCAGACTTTTTTAATTTAGGTAATTTTGTTTTCACATTTAACAATTTTGTACCAATATTATTTTGTGTTTTAAATGATATTAATGCTGATGTTACCGAAGATATTATTTTTGAAATTGTATTAGAAATATTTCCACAATATGTCATACTTTTATAACTTAATTTCTTTAGTTTGTTGAGGGAATATTAGTTGTAGTGACATTTTCTGTTCTTTAGTGTATTTAGTTATATTTTTCTTTTTAGATAGACATGTCTGATGGGTTACCTCAAAAAATTTGTGGATTTTGTGCAAAGATGATGATAGAAATGTATACCTTTAAGTTGCAAACAGATCAAATACATTCAATGTTACAAATTGCTGCTGGGCAATCACCTAATGCACCAAAACTGCCCAATGAATCAACTAAAGTAAAATGTATTCAAGATAACCAACTGAAGAATAGTGAGCCAAACAAAAATGTTACAGAAAATAAAAATTCCACACAAGTGTTTACCTGTCCAGACTGTCAAGTACCATTTAAGATTTATACAGAATATGTATGTCATCGACTAAAAGTAATACAAAAACAAAATGAAGAAAGAAAAAAAAATAGCTATACCTTTGATGAAAATAATGCTGGAATAGCTAATCTGCCCAATATTGCTGTAATTAATGTGGTAGATGATGATGATGATAATGATGAAATAGTATTTGAAAATTCTACAATTTTACCAGCCGAATCGAATGGGGACATTCAACTAGAAAAAAATTTTTTGAAACTAAAAGATATTCGTAGTCTTTTAGAACATAATTATTCCAAAATTTCCGTATTAAATAATAATCTTTCACCTGTAAAGACATATTCAAAATCTAAAAACGTTAATGAAGATAATATTTCAAAACATTCACAAGGTACTGCATCAAATAATAATATTTCATCAGTAAAGACTTATTTAAAACCCAAAAATGCAAATGAAGATAATCTTTTAAAACATGCAACAAACAGTAATTTATCACCAGAAAAGACTCATGTAAATGAAGATAATCTTTTAAAACCTCCTCAAGTTACTGCATCAAATAGTTATTTGTCATTAAAACAGGCTTATCTTTTAAAAAATTCTCAAGTTACTGCAACAGATAGTTATTTGTCACTACAACAGGCTTATTTAAAATATAAAAGGGAAAATATTCTAGGAGATTATTCAAAAAGTAATACGTCATTAGAAGATGCTTATTTACAATCCAAAAATGTAAAGGAAGAAAATGTTTTAAAACAGTCTGCAGAAAAGGCGGATTTCAAATCCAAAAATGTAAACGAAGATAATCTATCAAAAAATTCTCAACTTATTGTACCAAAAGGGACAAATGTTGATCTTGAACCTAAAAAAAACTTTTTAAAACCCAAATGTGTGGTTTGCAATCTCGAGTTTAATTCAACCGAAGAATATATTAAACACAAACAAGAAAAATCGGCGAGAAAAAAAAACTCGACATTATGCCCCTTATGTAACAAAAAAATATTACCAAACAAAATTAAACAGCACAAATTACTCCACGAAAAATCAAAATGCCGAATGTCTGCGATGCTAGTTGATGCCGAAACAGGCGACATCTGTTGTACCGTTTGTAAAGCTAAATTTGATTCCCGACTCCGGTATTTATTACATAAAAGATGTAAAAATAAACAGAATCAACCATCGCCTGCGAAACAAGTCAGTAGACCTAAACAAAAGGTTAGAAAAGAACCTTGTCCAATATGTAACGTAGCTTACAGCACTTCGATACTCAACGACCATATAAATACTCATACGAATTTGAAACCTTACATGTGTGAAATTTGCGGCATCAAATTCCGATTCCTGTCTAACTTGCGTTCTCACCAGCACGATAAATATTTGTGCGATGTGTGCGGCAAACTTGTCATGTCGTCCAAAAGTCTCAGGAAACATATCCTAACTACACATTCCAATGTTACGTTATCCTGCGATAAATGTAATAAGGTATTTAAGAATCCAATATCGTTGAAATACCACTTGAAACGGCATAAGGGCGAAAGGCCTTATTTGTGTACCAGCTGTGGTAAAGCATTCAGCCAAATGCCGCATCTGAAGACCCACATGAATTCCCAGCACAATAAAGAAACAATTCTCTGTGTCAGATGCAATAAAAAGTTAATCAAAGGCAAGGATCACAAATGCAGAGAGATCAGAGGGACTGAATCGCTGGAAAGATGCAAGATTTGCAACCGTGCTGTGGTAGATATGGAAACTCACGATTCCTTACACAAATTAGGACATGATTTAATGTGTGGTTTCTGTAATAAGGTATTCCTGGAAAAGGACAAACTTAAATCACACGTATACAATCGAGTGTGTTGTCGTAAATTTGAATTCTCTTGCGATAAGTGTCCGAAAAAATTTCGCACAAGAGGAAGCCTTACGGTTCACGTGCGAACTCACACTGGGGAGAGACCTTACTCGTGCGAAGAGTGCGGCAAACGGTTCGTGCAGTTCACACATCTCAGCTATCATAGGAAACTACACACTGGTGAAAAGCATTTCGAATGTCCATATTGCGAAAAGAGATTCGCTTTGAAAGGGAATCTGACACAACACATTAGAATGCACACGGGGGAAAAACCGCACGTTTGCGAATATTGTTTGAAGGGTTTTCCGACCTCGTCGTCCTTGAGAAAACATCAAAGGATTCACGTAAAACATAATAATTGACCGGTAATTTCTTAATCTATGTCAGAGTTTAACTATATTGTTATAATTTGTTTTTTTTTTCAGTTTAATCTCGTCTGTATTAATTCATAGGTTTTAATGAAAATCTGTTCTTCAGGTATGAAAATAATCTTTGATTTAATAATTTTTGACAAATTTTGTAAAATGTTAAGTAGAAAGTGGTTTCGACTGTTGGTAATAGGGGATAGTGTGTCACAGTGGAACGAAAATTACTTAACCTTTTGTAACTTGTGTTTCTTAGGGCCGTATTCATAGTCGACGCTTGAAGGTACACTCAAGAGTATCTCAGGTAAGGTGACCTTAAGTCTTCCTCGAAATTTCTGTTTCATAGTGTGTTTATTTACCTTCCTTCCGTAAGGGAGCCTTACATTTGGCAATGTCGCATTTTCTGTCAGTTTTATGTCAACTTTCGACATAGCTTGAATCGCTTGAATATAGATATATAATAGATTAGGCTTGTCTAAGGCTTGAACGATGTCATGAAATGACAATGACATCTAATTTGTTGGTTATTTTCTCTTATATATCTTTTAGGAATTATTACTGCTTCTTCTTCGGCATCAACAATTTCTATAAATTCTATAAAATCTTCGTAGTCCATTACAAAAATCTCCAACAACTAGCGATCACAAAACACAATAACTACCGTTTTAATATTAAAAATCTACACGTCAACACGTCAAAAAGGTACACTTAAGGTACCTCCGAAGCTTCCTTACTCTTAAGGGTCCCTCAAGTCGTCTTTATAGAACTATGAAACACAAAATAGTACATAGGGAAAACTTAAGGCATGAGGAAGTCTTAAGTATTGATTATGAATACGGTCCTTAATACATAAATCGGTAAAGTAATCCTTTATGTTCTTATTCTTGTAATCTGAATCCGAAAAAAATTACCAAGTTTCAAAAAAAAATCAAACATGGGACGTGGATACTGTTCCACTGTAACCCATGGTTAGTCACAGTGGAACATACGTTGGGTTACAGTGGAACACTACTGGATCAGAATGCAAAAGTTTTAAATTATGGCAAACATCATTTATCAGGAAAATGAACTAAAAGACAAAAAAAAATTTATTTTAACAATTTTTTAATTTTTATTTTACATTTAAGCTTCCAGAATCAACTTGAAATATTAAATGACTGTTTTGTGGCTTAGTTTGGCCACACAGGCTGGTGAGATTTTCTTAATGTTATGTTCTGATACTGTTGCTACATCAGGAACATGTGGTTTAACAAATTTTCCTTTTTCATTTCTATAGAAGCTAATTTTATAGTCGAAATTCCTTTTGTTACCTTTCCGATATAATAGTTTATCAATGCTTTAGTTGAAAATGCTACTAAAACATATTCATTCATATTTGCTGGTCTTTCAAGTTCTTCAAATCGGGTAATAGTAGTTGGCTCATCGTCAGCTTCAGAAGAAGAGCTTTCTGGAGCGAAATAATCATCCTGTTTACTATCACTTTGTCACCACCTTTTCTTTCACATTTTTGTTTGCTTTTACATGCATTTTACGCTTTTTTTCTTGCTCTTTCTTTTCTATCTCGAATTTTTCGGGGGTGTCTGTAGCTACCATTGACCTTCCCTTTTTCCTACCCGTGTTTTTTAAATTTCTAGTCCCTGCTTTAGGATATGCCCGTATAACTTCTGGAGAGACAAATTCTTTCCAACACGAGTTGGAAGTTGAAGGTGTTTCTAAAACGACTGCGTTAACTACTACACTGCTTGGATTATTTATTGAACAATTCTGTGTTCATCCATCCCAAAGCTAAACCTAGTGTTCCAGGAAAACAATCCTGGAACATGTATTTCTTAAAATTCTTGCGAGGGAATTTCATAACTGGAGGTATGGATGCTCCCAAAGGATTTTTAAAGCAACACGTTGTCACTAGCTGTCCCCTTTCAGCACTTGTGGCTTTAGTCACCCGTTTAACTTCTTTACCAGCTAAAATGTTTTTTTGGTTTTTGGACAAATTCGAGACCCATCAGCAAATGATTCGTGTCTACGTAAGACCTCTTCCAATTTGTCAAAAAGCATGGACACATTATGTTTATTAAATTCTGGTTTACGAATGCTCAAACTGTTATTTCTTTTCAAAAAACTAAATAGCCATTCCTTACCCGCTAACTGATTATCTTTCCATTTTGCAGGCATTGAAATATTATTTCTTGCTGGTAAATCATATGCTAATCTTCGACAGTCGACAGTTGTTAGCCCATAATTAACTTTTGAACAACGAAGAATGTATTTAATATGTGTTCTTGTTCTTCCGAGAAAACTTTCCGGCACGCATAATTGGGGCACATTTTTATGTCACCTGCTGAAGCTTTTTTGAACTTAGTCACATATCCAAAAAATGTTTTGCTCAGAAAAAGTCAATAGGTAGAACCAACTCTGCTTCTCCTCAATGACCAATCTAACAGCTTCTCTCATCGATTCTTCTGAGAAAGAACCGATTTGTGTTTTGCTAACCCTGTTTCTGGGCATTTTATAGTGTTCCACTGTACCCCACAAACAGGTGTTCCACTGTGCCCACAGAGAAATAATAAAACTAAAATAAATTTTTCATGTGTTAACTTGCTGATTGAATTTATATTTTCTTTGTATTACATACCTTTAATATTGGGCTAATTGTGCTCAAAAAAGTATTGCAAAATGTTTTACAGATTTCACCATTCATGTGTCAAAAATGGATAATTCCGAATATTTCAAAAAATTTACAGTATCTTCCCCTACTACGTCTATTTTATGATAGAGGGCGCGATCAACTTGATTTTTAACAATTTATTGGCCTTGTTCCACTATGTCTGACGTTCCACTGTGACCCACCTTCCCCTATCTCAAAAACTGTAATTGTTATATACTTTTGGCGCCCAACTTATTAAGTACCTTTATAGAGTTTGATTATATTATTTTATTTGAATCTTCATCATGAATGTGCTGGCCTCATTTAGTTTAAATTTTTTAGCCATATTCCGTTTATATTTTTTGAAGGCACCTCCTCTGGTAATAGCTAAATGCTAAATTGTTGCCAAATTTGACCAAAACTTATTTGAAAGGTAAAAAAACTGTGGCTTTTATTTTTCTCTATGTTGTCTCTAATTACAATAACGGGAAATTTTTTTATTAAACATTATCGAGGGTCTCAATGCAGTACACCTCGTAGGGTAGACCGGGAACATGTAACTATCTTGATATAACAAATAAATATCGAATTACAATATTTATTACAAAGTTCACTTGTTTCTCTATCATCTCTATCTATTTTTAACTTTTCACCCTTAATAAAAAAAATACTGATACATTAAAAAAAATGAAATCTGTTACAACTGCCCCCGACCATGGGATAATTGTAACAGAGTGTGGGGTCAATTGTAACACTTGGGTCAATAACTTGAAAAACTTGATTTAATAACATTTATTTAGAAAAATATTGAAAAAACATAAAAAAACTGAGGATTCAAGAACAGGTTGTACTTGTTATTCGGATTCGTAATTATGACACATGTAAAAGGGATCCTCTTTGGTTCAGTCTTCATGGGACCACATTTTACATCCAATACATTGGACCCACCTCTCTCCAGGTCTGCTTAAACTATATGATTCAAGACAAATTAGACATAAATATTCTTCTTAATCACATGATTCTTCATTGATAGTAGTTTTTTTTTTATGGTTTTGGCAAACAAAACTTCAATATGTCAATCTGATGATGCTAGTTGTAACGAAACAGCTGTCATTGTATTCTAAAAGTTAATTTTTTAATTAAACGTTAAGTTGTTTATAATTCTTAGTAAGCAATGATTTATTAATATATTCCATCAGTTCTACTCTAAAATTATTAAACTGTTGTTTATTTTGTAATTTAAATATGTACGAATTCCTAAATAGAAGGAATTTCCACAAAGTATCGGTTAGTACAATCATTTTCTTCGAATTTACCTATCAGGTCGTAGGGGAAAACATTTTTTGACCACTGATATGAAACCTAATAAGTTATTTGTTTAAAGATTTTTTTCAATCAATCAATCAATCAATCCTTTTTTTAAATTCAAATACTTTTTGAAATATTGTTTATATCTTTTCAAATATTTGGTCATGGAGGAGGGTAAATTTCTGTAAAGGTGTTAATTAAATATAAGCGGGTTTCTGTAAAATAATAAATTGTTTTTATCTAGTTTTTTCTAAGTTGTAACTGTAACTACTGGTGGCCAGGATAGATTCTATATTTTTTTTATTCATTAAAATATTATTTCATACTAATTCAAATCGCAATTTTTTTTTATCAGTATAATTCATATATAATACTTCAGATTTCAGATTTTACTATTTTAAGTTGCATGAAAATTGCAATTGCAAACCGTTTATTGAATAAAAAAAAATAGACAATCTAAAAATTGCCAACTTAATTTGAGTCTTTTGTAAAGAAAATAAATTTGTGTAAAAAGTTGTCGGTTACTGGTTGAACTTATATTTCGTTTGTTGTTAAATGAAGTTCAAATTAGCTTTAAAAAAATTTATTCTAGTTACAAGTTTTATGTTTTGTATGAAAAAAATTGTACATTGTAAAATTTTTTAATAATTTATGTTGTAAGTTTTGCTCTTATAATAAAATGGGACTCCAGTGATGTTTGTTTTTATATATATACCTATTATCCAAAAATCCTTAGTTGACAATAATTTCAGACGGATCTTCAACACAACATACGAGGGTTGTCTGAAAAGTTTCCGACCTCAAGATGAAGATGTCAGCACTCGTAAACAAAAGTTGGGGAATTTTAGCCATTTTGGAAGCGCAGTTGTTGTTTGACAATCATTTGAGTGAGTCGATTTGAGTGTTTTTATGAAAATAGAAAAATCGAGTATCGAGCTGTCATTAAATATTTGTTTTTGAATGGCAATACGCTTACGCAAATCAAAGACGAGTTGGAGGCTGTGTACGGGGACTCTGCACCATCATTTACCACCGTGAAATTTCGGGCTGCTGAATTTAAACGTGGCCGTACCAGCTTGGGTGACGATGAACGTTTGGGACGTCCAAAAACTGCAACCACTGACGATAATATGGCTCAAATTCAACAAATGGTGCTAGACAACCGTCGAATTAAAGTTAGAGAGATAGCAGAGGCTATAAACATGTCCAAAGAACGTGTTTGTCACACATTGAATCAAGATTTAGGCATGAGAAAGCTGTCCGCACGTTGGGTGCCGCGTTTGCTCACTTTGGACCAAAAACGTGTTCGAATGAACATTTCCAACTCTCTGTTGGTGCAGTTTAGGCGCAATAAATCAGAGTTTTGATGAAACTTGGATACATCATTATACTCCATAAACAAAAACACAGTCAAAACAATGGACTGCGAAGGGGGAATCGGTTCCAAAAAAAGCAAAGGCTGTTCCTTCGGCTGGGAAAGTGATGGCAACGGTTTTCTGGGATAGTCATGGAGTTATCTTAATCGATTATCTTCAAAAAAGAAAACCCCTTACAGGAGCATACTACGCATCATTACTTTTGACAAAAGCTGAAGGCAGAAATTGCGGAAAAACGGCCACATTTGCAGAACAAAAGAATTTTGTTTCACCAAGACAATGCGCCGTTTCACACCTCAGCAGTTGCCATGGCGAAAATCCACGAATTACGGTTTAATGTCTAGTACCTTTGTAAGTTCGAAAACTTTTCAGACAACCCTCGTATCCAAGCAAAGTACTTCAAAAAGTAATCAATTTAATAATAGTAATTTTGATAGTTATTATTGTCGAGGTCTAATTGATTCAAGACAATAAAACACGTTTCTACCATGGCTCATATAGCATTAATTTCACTACTGGCACTGTATTTTTTTACACATTGATTTTTAAAACTAACTGGGTAACCTCTCAATCTCGTTTCAAATAACTTGACAGTTATCAATAACGACACATATCCAATAAGTTTTGATTTGATAACAAGTATTGTATTGTAAAAATCACTCTGAGAATTCATGGATAAGTCAATTGATTTTAATTTGGAAATGGACTAGTTTAGTGATTTTTTTTTATATTTGCATCTTATAAAATAGGTTTTTAGTGGTTCAACTGTACAAATGAAATTTTTATAAAATTAATCCTCTAGCCATAATCGGTTTTTGAAATTTAAATATAATGGTTACATACGTCATAAGTGGTAAGTGACGTGTTTCAATAAAATTGGTAGAAAATTTGCGATGTTGTCGATATGCTTTAATATGAACCGAGAAACTTATCTCTCTCTCATATTTGTTGTCATTAAAAAGAGATAAACATATCGATATTTTTGTTCTCTGATTGACACTTGAAATAAGGAGTAAAACACTAAACAAAATATTCTGTCATTTTCGTTAGTTTAATTTGTTGTTTGGTTGTGTGGTTTATGAAAGAAATTACTTCTATACTATTTTTGGTTCGAAAATAAAAATCCCTAACATCTTTTCTTGGTGTTATAGCGGTTCCTTCAAAAATAACCAATAGAAGTAATTGTTCTCTCGGGGAACAACCCTTCTATCGGTACAGTGAGAGAACGAATTTCAAGAATACGGTTTTGGCATTTTCAATAGAACCACGCCCACTTTCTATTGGCTGTTCTATTCTATCACCGTCAAGAATAGGGGTCTTGTTTGTTTATTACAGATAAACACGATTTTCTCTCCTGTCATATATCTTGTCAACTGGTTCAATAAGTTAGTCACAGAACACGGTGTTTTGTGCCGCCAGTTCTTTGAGAATACTTGAAATGAACGTAGCTAAAATGTGACAACGTTGACTTTTAAACACACTTCATTATTGGTTATTAGTTGGCGCTACGTTTAAAACTTACTAATTATTTATTGCTAAATTTTAGGAAATGAGAAAAATTAATTGCAAAATGAATACCAATAAGTAAGTAGGTATCTTATCCTAAATATATATTGCTATCATTTTGATTAATATGATCCTACTAAACTAGTCCATTACTATTAAGAGGGTATTACTGCTTTTATTAAAGATCTGTGCAAATCCAAAGGCAACTTCATGTGACTAATCTCTGCATCTCTGCATTTTTGTCATTTGGACCCCACTTGGACTAAAACATGAAATCATTTCAAAGGATGTCTATTACCAGAACTAGTAGACAGTCGTAAAGCCAGAAATATGGAGATTCGTAATCCAGTTTATGTAACGGAAGCAATTATAAAAAAAAATCTTTAAAGAAAAATGTTTTAGTTGTTTTATTTTCATTTATTTTTTTATTTTTAATGACTTACACCATACATAAATTATCCCAGGTGGTACTGATGAAAAAAGTAGAGAAAAATATCAGTTTTTAAAGATCAAAACAAAAATGCAATTGTTACTGAACAACTGTTGAAAAAATAAAGAAAACCTAGTGTGTTTTGAGCACAAGAGAATCACTATATTACACATTACACGCAGGATCAAAAAATGGTTGGATCACAAACGCTATGTGGCTTTCTGCCAAAAATATTAAGGATTCTTGTGTTGATTATCACGAAGATACGACAGCAGAGCTTTTTGAAGATTGGTTTAAAACTTGTCTGTTACCCAACATTCCGTTAAACAGCGTTATAGTAATGGACAACGCAAGCTATCATAGTCCACAATTACAAAAAATTCCTGGCTCAAAGAATACGAAATTGGAGATTCAAAACTTGGCTGCAAATAAAGTTCGACCCTGTAGCACATTTGCATCTTTTACCTGATGATTTTCTACACAATAAGATTAAATACTGTGAAAAATACTATACGCTACTGGCATCTGGTATGGACACGCCTACTGGGTTGTATTTAATATACAATTTTATTTTCATGTAGTATTTATGCAACCAAATATAAAATAAATAAACTGAACTGTGGCTATTCTTAATAAATATTGATGTAAAAAATGTTTAAAATGGCAATGACATGTAGAATTAAAATTGTCAAAATTTTATTCTATAGACAAGTACAAGTTTAATGAAAGCTCTTGTAGTCGCCTAAAAAATGTTGTTTGTACCTCGGCCGTATAATTAAAAATCAGCTTTATGGACTTGGTACACAAACTTTATATTTTATTGTTCTTTACTTTAATAATCTTCAACGATATTTTTGTTTCCTAAAATTTACAACCCTAGCATTTTTTATCTAAAAATAATGTTAGTTGGAATCTATTTACTCAATGTTTATGACAGTTTTTTAATATAAGCACGGTAATAACGATCAATTTTCTCTGATAAAAATAATAATTTCCTATTATTACGATATCCTAAACGTCAAATATTAGTTATATTAAAATAATCTTTGAATTTATAACGCAAAGAAATTTCTAGCTTGATTTTTGTTTGGTTTTTTTTGATAGTATCGGTTTGATATCCATGAAGATGAACGTTTTTCCAACAAAAAATTGTTTTAATCATCCAAGCAAACTAATTAGGTTTGTTGTACTGTTCACGTGTGCAATTTTTACCGTCGGACAGGTATTTTTTTTTAATTTTAAATTTATGTTAGTAACTGTGCAATGATATATAAAAACTTTGAAAAAACTGTATCATGATAATCTTTACAATTAAATGGTCGAGCTGGGCTTGCGGAATTCTCTCCCATTTTTTACCAGCAGCATCTTTCAGTTCTCGTAGAGTAATTGGGGGAGGGTTTCGCTTTTTAATGCGTGTTTTAAGAATGTCCCAGGCATGTTCAATGACGTTCATGTCTCGGGAATTTGATGGCCATCTTAATGTGGATATTCCTTCTTCTTCCAAAGAATTTTGTACTGCAGCTGTTCGATGTGAAGGTGCATTGTCATGCATAAACACAAATCCATCACCTACCCGCCCCCCGGAATAGACGTACAACAGGATTTAAAACTTCCTCGATGTACACAGCACCAGTGATTCTTCTCTCCAAAATCAGGAGAGGCGTCCGTGTACCCCTCATAATACTACTCCAAACCATAATACTCCCACCTTCAAATGGAACACGTGGTTGGGCTGTTTCTAATCGGGCTTGTCGTCATGAGGCCCTCCAAACTAGCGTTCTTCGCGAATCAGAAACCAAACCAATTCTTGATTCATCAGAGAACATCACGTAATTCCAGTTAGGACCATGGTGTAACATTTCTTGAGCCCATTGCAACCTTATAATATTTTTTGTTGATCGGTTAGTTTAGGAACACGTAGAGGTCTTCTGCGATACAAATTTACCGCATTTAATCTTGGTGTAATTGTTTGCCTTGAGATATTCAGTCCTTCAAGTCTAGCAATTTCTTTGGATATACCACTTGTAGATTCCTTTCGATTTTTTCGAGCTATCAATGTTATCTACCGGTCTTGTGCTGCTGTTGTAAATCGACTTCTGCCACTTCTGGGAAGATTCTTCACATCATTTGTGTCTTGGAATTTTTTTTTTAATTTTTGATACAGCACCCTGAGTAACACCAATAATATTCCCGATATCACTTAGACCAAAGCTCTGTTGTAACAAAGCAATTACTCTAGACCTATTAAAATATTATAACATGTCTCTGGGCATTTTTAAACAGCTCAAATGAAAAACGAAGTCTCAATCAAAGTAAAGAGTTTAATAGTGGAGAACCTCTAAGATTTATTTGTTCATTAACTATGTACTTTAAATTGTTGATCTGCTAGAGCTGTCTTCTTATTTCGAGTTCTTCAAGAAAATCTAAATTTTGTTTTTTATCACATTGTGAAGTGTGAAGAACTGGAACTATTATTATTAAAAATACAGGGAGGGAGCTCATCCTTTTTGTCGAGAATAAGGCACCATAACAAGTGTTGTAAGGATGCCTTTTACGGCCGAGTGGCAAGTGACACTCCCTACTCCCTATCCGTGTAATTGAATGTTCCCTTCTCTCACTTTTATTCCTGGATGAGAATAAGGGCCCAGAAAAGAATATGGAAACTTTTCGATTCAATGCATATATTCAAGAACTTATTAATTACAACTGTTAGTTCTTCATTAAAAATATTTTACTATTTTCTTTAATTCATAATTTATGTTTTTATATAAATTCGATCAACACTGTTCGCGTTATTTTTTTGTTAATTTGTTGTAAATTTTTGTTTAGGTAATTCAATGCTTCACAAAGTTTATTCATCCTCCAACAGCAACTTATTCACATTTTATCCTCAACGACAGTATTCGATACCCCTGCGTAACAGTTTGTCGACGTCCATCTTACAAAACTGAAGAATTAGCAGTAAGTTGTTTATTATAGTAATACATATACAGTGTGGGATTCCAATTATTTGTGGGGTTAGTTTAGAAGATGATAAAAAACGTTGGGACCCGTCAACTTTCAAATTCAAATGTGAGCTTTTTAAACATAAATTTAAAAGTACAGGGTGATACACGCAAGTCTAGCAACGTCCATGATCTATATTTTTAATGAAACACCCTGTATATTTTTATGATTTTAAAAGCTCCTTAACAATAGGATCTCAACGAACTACACCATGTAGGGTCTATGGAGGCAGGGCAAGACACTATCTTCATTAATGTGACCAGAGGCTGTCCACAGGGGGGAGTTGCATCCCCACTTATGTGGAGTCTCACTGTGGACAGTCTACTTTGTCAATTGACTAGGGAAGGCATACCATGTCAAGGGTATTCCGACGACATGGTTATCCTGGCAAAAGGGAAGTATGAAAATGTCCTCTGTGATATTGTTCAAAGAGGACTGAACATTGCGACTCAGCATCAACTCCACCAAAACCACACTAGTAGCCTTTACAAGGAAAAAGAAACCTAATCTAAAAATCATAAAAATAGGGGAGAACATCGTCGAGTGGAAAACAGAGGTAAAATATCTAGGGCTAATCCTAGATAGCAGGTTACTCTGGAACAAACACGAAGACGAAGTAATACACAAAGCAACCAAGGCCCTCATGGTGTGCAGGAACATTGCAGGGAAGAACTGGGGATGTAACCCACGTATCCTGCAATGGATGTACACAGCAATAGTGAGACCATTAATCACATATGGGGCAGTGGCTTGGGGCGCAAGGGCTAATCTGAGTACGACGAGGAAAAATCTCTCGAAGATTCAGAGACTAGCCTGTTCATGTATCACTGGAGCAATGGGAACTTGCCCCACTGCTGCAATGGAGGTGATTTTAAACTTGACCCCACTGCACATTCTGTTAGAAAGTGTAAGGAAGAAAACGATATATAGAATGATCAAAGAAGGAATTATCAGGGAAAAACCTCGATCACTTCATTTTGATCAAACTTGGGAAATGCCCCAAGATGATATGCCAAAGAAATTCAACTTTGTGAGAAAATTCATCACAAAGTTGAGTAATAAATCTGAATGGGATGAAGACACCATACAGAATTTAAACCAGAATACCATAAAATGGTATACGGACGGTTCCAAGCTAGACGAGAGAACTGGGATAGGAGTTTTTGGACCAAGAGCCAAATACTCAGAAAGCTTGGGCACATACCCGAGCATCTTTCAAGCAGAAGTCTGCGCCATCGAAAGATGTGTGGAATTCAATATTGGAAGAAACTACTGCAGACAAGAGATTGTGATCATGTCGGATAGTCAAGCAGCCATCAAAGCGCTGAGCTCAAATATAATCAGTTCGAAGATGGTTTGGGAATGCCTAGGCAAACTAAATAAACTGGGCCAGAAGAACACTGTCACCCTCCTATGGGTCCCGGGACACATAGGAATAGAGGGGAACGAAACAGCAGATAAGCTGGCAAAAAAGGAGCTGAAACCCCACATTTGGGACCAGAACCATCTTGTGGGATCAGCAGTAGAGTAATCTTAGGAAAACTAAGGGAAGAAATGGAGAAGAAAAAATCCAAGTACTGGAATCAGCTGGAAGGACTGAGGCAATCTAAGATACTACTGGGGAACTATGACCAGAAGAGATGTCTTAGCTGCCTCAACCTTAGTAAAAAAAGGCTCCGAATTCTAACGGGAATATTAACCGGGCATTGCCGGTTAAGAAGCCACATGAAGAAACTAGGGTTAGCAGATGAAGCAAAGTGCAGATTCTGTGAGGAAGAGGATGAATCCTCAATACACATACTCTCAGAATGCCCTGCCTTGGGGAATTCTAGGGCCAGATACCTAGGAGCACATGAAATAGAAGAGGGGGATCTACCTGATTTGAAGCCCGACGATGTCCTAAACTTCGTCAGGAAAATAGGACTCGAAGAGCTGCTATAAATCTGAGAAAACATCAGAACATGGCAAGTAAGGGGGGATACAATAGATCCTATAGGTCGCGGTGTAATTATCACCCCTGATTCATACATACATACAGGGTCTATTATGAATTGTACAGGGTGAAATTGTTAAATTATTTATAATTTTTATCAAGATAGTAAATACATAAAATTGTGAAAATAATAATGTTTCACACTTTAAATAATGGAGTTTGTTACAGGTTATTTTCACTATCTATAGATGTAACGCAATAAAATCCTGATGGGACCATCATAACCTAACCTAACCTAACCTAACCTAACCTAACATAACCTAACCATATTTTACATAGATATATAGTTTTTACCAAAATAACCCAAAAATAAGAAAAAATGAACACAATCGGAGTTTTTTGAAAAGCTGGAAGACAAAAAGTTTTAAAAGAGTACTTACCCTGAATGTTGGCAACAAATTATAAAATTTAAATAACTGCGATTTCATTTAGGTATTTCATAGAAGAAAATAGATGCTCGTAGAAAAAGTATCGTACGTTACGCGAGTTGTTATCCCATTACACACTAGTCATAAACTTTTTCACTTCGTGCGTAATGGGTTACTTACCACTCTTGTTACATAAAATACTATTTCGTGATCGAAGTATCAAAAAATGAAGTAGTAATTTCATCAACATCAACAAGTAATAAATCACCAAAACGTATGAACTTTAATATGGCTGACAAACTATTACACATATTTTATGTGATATTACACGTACATTTTTCCTGTAATAAAATTTAAACGATTCCATTTTATTTGTCGGCAAATGAAAAATGTTACGTAAACAGAAAAATAAGATTAGTTGAGTATTTTATGTATCATTAATCACATAAGATTTTTTAAATGTGTAAAACTGGAATTGGAAATTAGAATTGATGGCCACCTACACATTGACGATTATTTTCGGAGTAATTTATTTCAAATTAATGTATAAAAAGTCAATTGAAATAAAGAAAATTCCGACAGAGCCAAATCTCCGTAAATAAGAAATTTTCAAAAGTTCCAATGGGTTTCATGTGTGCTAAGGGACCAAAATGTCAAAATTTTAGGTTTTTTTGGATTTTTATTGAAAACCGTAGGTTTTATCGAAAAAGTACTTCAAAGCAAAGTTGTAGATCTTGAAATTCTCTATAAAAATGTTCCTTATGATTTCCACACCACCTGTGAGGTAGTTTACTCTGCCCTTGACCGTTTTCTATCAAAAAAACAACTACTTCCCGGGCTATATGCCCCAACGGACATTGAATTACATTCCAATAGAAAACGTGATGGCGACCGACTTCGTCGATACTTAAAACCATCTCTGTCGATTTGCAAAACAACAGGAAGAACGCTACTCGTAGACCGGTTTCGACATTATTGTGTCATCATCAGTTTTTTTATGTCTAAATTGACCGGACTAGTAGTATACCGGATGACCTGGCAAGATTATACTGCAAAGTTAGAAACTTATTATTAGAATACCATATTATTAAAAAAAATTATTTCTTCTTTGTAGGTTTAACATTTTCATCTTTTCTGTATAATGTGTCTTTAGGTGTATTTGCAATTCTTCAGAGGATTCAAATTTTGTCCTCTTGAAGGTGTTATGGTACCTGCTGATCTAAATGAATAATGAGAAAATGAGACTTATTTTTGAGAAATTGTATAATGTGTTGCCTACATTTAGGAGCATTACTCTTTTAATTGAATAGTTTTTTAACGGTTTTCTATTTACTAAAAGTATGTAAATCGACCAAATAAATATAAAAATTTTATCGCAATTTGATTAAACAAGGATATTTAAGTTTTCTTATCTAAACGCACGTGTATGTTATGAGATCTTATTAAGTGCATGTTATTGTGATATGTCACATACTACGGTGTAGAAAAAGTTTGTTACAGAACAACTTATTTTTTATTTCTTACTTATTTACATTTTTAGAATTTTGGTATTCACAGTCAATCTTTGGAGTCCAGTTTTGCTTTTAAATATTTCAATTTTTCTAAACACTCACTGACGGAATTATTGGAAAAAGCTACTTATAATTATAAGGAAATGTTTTTCCAATACGCTTATGCATCAAAAGGCGGGTCGGATTCTTCAAATGAACGTAAGTAGGTATTTCTTTTATTTGGAAAATCTTGTCCTTTACTTACTTTTTTTACTAACTGTCAATGTTTACTATTTTAAGGTAAAGCTAGGACAGTCTGCGCAAAGTTCGAAAAAATAGCAAAAATTTTAAGCTTTCCAAAGTTGATTATAAAAATGTGGTAGGTAAGTTTTGAGACATTGTAGGGGGGATTACGCGAAATACAAGTCATGTTTCAAAAGATTATTTCTCAAACACTTGAAAATATGAGGGACATCAAATATGGGAATAATTTCTTGGTCATTGATCACAAAACCAAAATTTCTATTCTCTTCTTTTCTTTTTAAGTATTCCTCCTTCGTTTCACTCATTAGCAGTCTAATAGCTCCGACATTATTTTCACTTTGGTCACAAACTGTCGATACTACCTTCAAACCTATACTTTGACATTTGCAGATTAGAACCTTCAGCAAATTTTTTAATACCATGGATTTAAGAGGTCCTTCACTAAATGTAATAGCTAATGGTTGTTTCCACTTTTTATATAGTCCTTTCAGCATAAACACGTTTGCATGATCTGCTAGTACAGGTTTTCTTTCTTTATAAATTACAATTTGATTTATTCATTTACCAGGTAAATTTAAAGTTGGAACTGCTGTTCTTATAAGACCTCTTTTGGTACCTAAAACTTTACAGTTACTGGAAAAATGTTCCTCACAAAATACATATTTTTTATAAATGTCTTCAACTGAAAAGTCTTTATAATTTAAAGACTGTATCTTTAAAATCCACTCACTAAACACACTTGGTTCATTTTTTGGAAAACGATGCATTTTGCCTTCACGATTTGCACATGTAGGTACACAACATTTCCTTTTAGATAAGGGGGATTGATATTTTGAATCCATTTTAGGGACAGAATTATTTGGAAGCACAAAACCAAAGATGATATACACCAACAAAACTAAAAAAACTGAAGACAAAACTCCTGCTCTTTTCCTGATTCTCAGAACTACTGTCTCTTTTCTTAATTTTCTTAAAACTGTTTCTCACCAAATACAGATTGATACAGACCTTTATGACTATAAAAAAAATTAAAATTGTAGTTGTCGAGCATTTATACCACTGCGCCAGCAGGTTTTTAGAAAATATATTTGCTCACCTTCATCAAGAGGTGTTCAAAATCTCTGTAAATTATTCATAGCGACATATGAATTTAAGGAAACTGTTTGGCCACTAACACCGTATGTTGTTTAATTTCATCCTCTTTCCCAAACACCTGACGAATAGTGGGTAATCTTTCCTATATCGCGTGGACTTTCCCAGCTATACCTTATTTTACTTCCCTAGGACTACAAATCTGGGTTAATCTCTCAAATTCTTCTAAACGATTACTGATATTTTTTAACAACGATTTCTTAATTTTTAGTTATAAAACTAACAAGTATGTATCGAATAGATAGAGGACGATGTTTCACCATACAGCCGTTGCAGATGTCCAATATTTTTTCCGTCAGTGGTGGGTATATGTTTTTTTTAAAGCATAACGTGACATCGCAGTCTATGAACGAGTATGGAATTTCTACGCACGGTTATCAATTTTATCTACACGATCCAAACGAGATTTTAACTGGTAAGTACCAGCACTAAAACACCTCTACAGTCAGCGACAACGAGGATAGGTATAATATTATTACACATATTCTTCGCAGTAGTTAAATATCATTTTGTCAGAACTTACAGTGATACTGTTATACAGTGCTGTTCAGATAAAAGTATCAATTTAATAACTTTTGTAATAATGGTATTTAGGAAAAATCCAAAAGCACGTCAATTTATGTTGGAAGGGGCAAGCATTATGGCTTATTTAAACTCGATGGAATGACGAAAGACATACAACTCTTAAGTATGTAGTTCAACTCATGGAGAAATTTACCACAACAGGGTCTGTTTGGAATAAAGTGCATAAGCGAGAGGGACTCGTAAATAACGAAGCAATCCAAGTGGCAATTTTAGGGCAAGTCAGTTTAGAGGCTCAACAACCCCAATCGTTGTCAACAATAAGTAGAGCGGTCGGTGTTTCATCTTCTACAGTTTTCCGAGTTCTACATAAATTCAAGTACCACCCATGCAAAGTTAAGTTGGTACATGAGTTGAATGAAGATGATTTTGATCGTCGTCTAAAGTTTTGCGAATCAATGATCCAATTTATCAATAACAATCCGCAATTGTTAAACAATATTTGCTTTTCTGATGAATGCTCATTTTCATTAAATGCCTTAGTAAATAGACATAATTGTGATCCACATATTATGCGTGAGTTTCATACACAACATCACCAAAAGTTAAACGTTTGGTGTGGTACCCTAGGTGACCACATTGTCGGACCTTTCTTCATCAACGGAAATTTAAAGGGTGAATCATATCTTGAGTTACTCAGAAAAGGGGTTGACCCATGTACCTATTACAACAATAATAGAAAATGAAGATAACCGTTCCGAAGATTTACTGGTGTTTCAACAAGATGGAGCTTCCCCACACTATGCTATGCCACCCGACAATTTTTAAACGAAAGGTAGAAGAGGGCAAATGATAAAGTGGCCACCTAGGTCACCGGATTTAACACCCCTAGACTTCTTTTTATGGGGGTATTTGAAGTTTATACTACCCAACCAGAATCTCTGGATGATTTACGAGAGAGGATAGAAAATGAATGTCGACAATTAAATCCAGGCGTATTAAGCAATGTCAGAGAGGCATTTCAAAATAGATTATATAAATTTTATGTTTGATTTTATTATGTTTAAATCTTTCACTGCGTGCCGAGCGAAGCGAGGTTCGCAGCACCAAATTAATTTTAACTAATTATAAATTATTTTATTTTATTTGATTATTTTTATAGTTGATACTATTGTATTAAAATCTTTCAATAAATTAACTTGGACTAATTTAAATTTATTTCAATACATTTTATATTTGATTTTATTATGTGTAAATCTATCACTGCGTGCCGAGCGAAGCGAGGTTCGCAGCACCAAATTAATTTCAAGTAATTATAAATTATTTTATTTAGTTTAATTATCTTTATATTTGATATTATTGTATTTAAATCTTTTACTAAATTAACTTGGACTCATTTAAATTTATTTCAATAAATTTTTTATGTTTGATTTTATTATGTATAAATCTATCATTGCGTGCCGAGCGAAGCGGGGTTCGCAGCAACAAATTAATTTCAACTAATTATAAACTATTTAATTTAATTACTTTTAATCGATATTATTGGATTTAAATCTTTCACAAATTTAACTTGGATAAATAATAATAATAATAATAATAATAATAATAATAATAATAATAATAATAATAATAATAATAGTAATAATAAATAAATTTATTTTAATTATTTTTGTATATTATTAGGTTTAAATCTATCACTGCGTGCCGAGCGAAGCGAGGTTCGCAGCAACGAAATAATATATAATATCTAATTAAAAATTATTTTATTTAATTATTTTTTTAATAAAGAAATTATAGATTAAAAAAAATAAAATAATCACGTTTTAACTTTTATTTCTACACTTTATTATTTATTTTTTGTACTTTTTTTTTCTTCATCATATTCAATATAAAAAAATGAAGAATGTTTTATAAAAATTGTAAAAAAATCAAGGTTATCATTTACTAAAAAGTTGAATCATTTATCGGAAATTCTAATCGTTTATAATGTCATTTAATTTTATAACCACACCCCAAAAGAGGCGTTACCTTTTTAACACGCCTTAATTTTAACGACATTGGTCAGAACCGTTTTTAAAGCTTCAATAGGCGGCGCGCAAAGAAAGTCGATAAGATTAAAGTGTGGACGAATTGCACTAATGAAATTTAATTAAATGTCTTTTTTTTCTTTGTATTTCTTTTATTTTAAAGGTAATTATATAGAAAAAAATGTTAATATAAAAATAGACACTTTATAAGAAAGTGTATATTTTAACTAGTCCAGGCGTATTAAGCAATGTCAGAGAGGCATTTCAAAATAGATTATACCATTGTATGGAAGTGAATGGTACTCATGGCCAAAAACACCAAGCAAAGGCAGCTTCAAAGTTGTCCAGAAAAAAGAAAACTCAGTTCAAAAGCATTATCCACCGAAGAACTATTAAAAATGATGAAAAGCTACGACGACCAAACCCCCGATGGAGCATAAAAAAAGGTTTTTCATCTTTGCTCTTTTGAACTTGCTTGGAGAGGCAATGAGGACGTAAACTGCAAGAATAACTTTTTCCAGAAGGAAATTGATATTATGGGAGAATTTACGGGTCGAATTGAATACAACACAATACAATTTTTTCCAAAACAAGTCAAGGCGGGTCAAAAAGTTTGGCAAGCAGCAAATGGTTGGTAGGAAATTCATCAAACGAAAATTTATGCCGAGTTAACTATTCTTGAAATTAATGGAAAAAAGAGGACCAAAGATTTTATCAGACAGACTCTTTCTTACTGTTCACCCAAATTGAAAGAATGGATCTTGGTCCAAAAACTGTCCACTGGGTTTAAACACCTTCTCTAAGTGGAAAAAAATGTCAGCTGGAAAAATTGGAATAGACACAAAAAACATAAAACAACAAACCATTCTCATCGATCTTCAGCTGTGACAGCCTTTTTTAAACAACAGGAGTTAATTAAATTAACGGGTCACTCAAATGCAAGTTCGTTAAAACCTTATCTGCAGCTGGATTCCAGTCACCACGAGAAGTTGATCGAGAATCTCAGGACAACACATGAAGCTGAATCTTCGAGTTCCCAAATGTCGGCAAAATTTCCATTCTTATAATATTATACTTATACGATAATCTTCAGAGAGTGCAAGTACGATTATTTTTTAATTTTTTAATTATTGACTTTATTGAAATTTAATCTGCCTTCGATGACATGTTAACAAATGTCAGTTCCTAACTTTTCTTGTTTTTTTTTTTTAATAGCTGACGACGACGAAAGAAATAACTTCTTAGAATATCTTGATCTGGAAGCTTCTGAAGATATGAGAATTAAATTTGAAATTCAAGAATATAGTAAGGCTCCTACAAAAGAGAATGATTGTATCGACGATAGGGACTATAGTAGATCAAAAGTAAGTTTCACACTGATTCTAGAGAAATTTTAACATTGTTATAACCTTTAAATTTAGTTGTAAGTAACATAAAAAGAAATAAAAATTTAACTTACAATATTAGAGTTAAAAATTTGTGTATAAAGAAAAAAATTATAGTATAGGTTGTTTGTTTTACAATGAAATTAATTTTAAGGACGGCCTATTTATTGTGCATAACCAATCACGGTTTAAATAATAATAAATTTGAAATCAGTTAAACAGTTGTCCACGCCCACATCTTTAATGTTTGCAGCATAAGGTACATTATTGACAAATTGCCTGTCCCTCTGCCCCTTGTAAATAAACTTAATCCCCAAAAACCATCTAATGTAGGCGTTTTAAAAATTGCCATTCCTATGTTGTTTGAGAAGGGCGTTTTTATAACTTCGGTGGGTAAACAAAATTCATATTTAACATGTATATGCTATTCTAAAGCCGACTGTACATCAGAAACTCCATTTAAAAAAAGTTTTATTTCATCAGGAAGTAATATTTTAGATTTTTTGTTTTTAAATCCATCTGATTGTCTTTTTACATAAGCTCGCAATTTCGGGTAATTTTCCATAAACATTATTTTTTAAAGTTATAACACTTCTTAGCATAGAATACGAGTATATTGCCCATAATGAGGATGTTTTAAATTTCTTAGCGATTTCTCCAAAATAAGCCAAGAGTACGTTTTCAGAAAATGAATTAACATTATTTGTTGTACGCCAACCCATAAATTGCTGATACTTATATCTTCCTCAAGATTTTTCTGGTAATATATTCTCGGTAGTGTTCGCAGCTAACTGCATAATATCGGGTGGAGTGCTACTAAATTCATCTTCACTATTCGATGAACTCATTTGATTTATCAAAATTTAAATTACCACTATATTTACACTGACAGTTCCGGACTCGAGTCTAAGCATTTATTCTAGTTTTTGAAGATTGACATTAATTGTACAACAATGGAGTTGTTGATAGATTTACAGTGTTTCCTGTAATCGCGGAAGACGTGTGGCTGTGATGTAGCACTTCAACAAAAGTTCCGCCCCTTTGGATCATTCTTGCAATCTTGTTTTTGCCTTCAATAGATTCTTCTATATACTTTTCTGCAAAACTGTGAACCGTGCTGTTTTAGAACTTTAAGGTCAGCTCCAGCATTGGCCAACAACGTTGAGGATGTCCTCCTGAAGCAATGACTTGTATACTTTTCTGGTTGGTCTAGTTTTAAGAACTCAGCTATTTTCTTAGGTGCTCCGCCAACAGCTCTTTGAGACAGACATTTTCCTTGTCTATAACCCACCAAAAGAGCTTTCAGGGAGACGTGTTGCCGTAAATTCATGTATTTTCTAAACATATCCAAATAGTGAACCTCATCACTGTTAATCACAGTGAAAGCTCGTCGAATATGCGTTTTTGTACGGTTAATCTTAACTTCCAGCTGAGTACCCGTATCCTCCACATCACCAACTTCTAAATTATAGATCTCTTCCCTTTGGCAACCTCTAGCAATTCCAAGTAATGCTACCACTTTGAGTAATAGATATTTTCTTTATCTGGAGCGTCCCTCATGAAGCTTTCAATTTGTTCCTTTGTCAGCACCTTCGACTGGTTTGGCTGATGTTCACCATTTTGTTTTTTTCTACCTTGGAGCATAATTCGGTGTTTTCATTAGAAATAAATCAATGAAATTCCTTTGTAATCATATAGTAATTTATAAATATTTAATCCTAAACTCATTACAACGCAACAATTCTGGTTATTTTTTATACAGGGTGAGTCATAACTATTGGGACATAGACTAAGGACAGGTTATTTGGGCCAAAATATGGCTATTGGGCCAAATATGCCTTAATATAATGTTGCTGAGAAAAAAGATACAGGGTGTTAAAGTTAATTTTTGTTTTTCGTTTTTTGCTAATTGTTTCCCTGTATATTTATAAATTGATATCAAAATTGGCACAGAGGCATAATCTTAGACAAGAAATAGTATTTTATTTACAATTCCACTATCAAATACCAAACTAATAAAAAAAGTTGCAACTAACTTAAGGTTTCCGTTTTGACCATAAATCAAAACTAAACACACTTTAACTTAAAAGAACTCACAAAAACTCAAACTAAATGTTCTACATAGTCTCCTCCGATTTCTATGCATTTTCTAATTCTTTTTATAAAGGATTTTCGGACGTTAAAAAAATGTTATTCTGTCCCCTTATAAGATTAGCTGCATTTTGAATGTATCTCCAAAGTTCGTCTCGTGTATTAATTTCATTGGCATAAACTAAGGACTTCATATGTCCCCAAAAATAAAAATCTAGCGGGTTGTACTCAGGACTTCTTGGTGGCCATTGAAAATCACTGCCTCTGCCAATCCATCGTTGAGGAAATACGTCATTAAGATGATTTCTAACAGCTAATGAAAAATGAGGTGGCGCTCCATCTTGCATAAACCATATTTTTCTTCTTACATCCAGTGACAGATCATCTAAAATATCACTAAGAGTATTTTCCAAAAAAAATAAATAAGAATCCCCATTTAAATCCGGAGGAAGAACATAAGGCCCTAGTAGTTGGTCGCCTATAATGCCACACCAAATATTCAATTTAAACTCATGCTGAAAATGTCTAGCTTTAATAGCATGCGGGTTTTCTTCTTCCCAATAATGACTATTTTGCCAATTAAAAACCCCTCGTCTGGTAAAAGTTGCTTCGTCGGTGAACATAATATTCTTAATAAAGTGTCTGTCATTGTGATGTTTATTCAGAATACGTTGGCAAAACTGTAACCGTCGTGGAAGATCTGTTGGAAGTAAATTTTGAAAAGGAGTGAAGTGATAAGGATGGAGGTTCTCTTTTTTTAGAATTCTAATTATAGACGACTGACTTACTCCTGTCGCTGCTGATAGATGTCGTGAACTTATTTCAGGATTTTCATCTACTCGAACCAAAAGTTCATCTTCTTGATTAGGTGTGATTTGTTTCGGTCGACCACCCCGATTTTTAGTGTGAAATGACCCAGTTTCACCTAAACTACGATATAATCTTGCAAAAGTTTTGTGATTTGGTTGCCTTCTGTTTGCGTATAACATTCCATACCTTCTGGCTGCCGAGCGACCGCAAAAATTTTCTTGTGCGTATACGCAAATCATATTTCGCATTTCTTCAATAGTAAAATGATTGTGACGAGGCATTTCAATCAAAGAAAGTAATGATTACTTTTAAAAAATGCAACATTACACTACACTGTCACATCAAAAATAATTTACTCTGAACAAATGAGATTTACCAACAACAATTATCTGACAGTCCAAAGCATACTTTTCATAAATGAATTAATATTTGAAATCCTTTTTTAAGACTCTAAGCAGTTCGACTGCGTTTTTATCGAAAACGGTTGAAATTATCATGTTTAAACAAGAGTACCAATTTTACGTAAAAATGATGTGTACGTCATATTTCCTAATAAAAATTACTAAAAAATTTCATCAGAAAAAGTTTAGACTCAATTTGATCATTAGGAATGATCCACGTGGCGCCCTCTATGACAAAACGTAAAATTGTAAATAAAATACTATTTCTTGTCTAAGATTATGCCTCTGTGCCAATGTTGATATCAATTTATAAATATACAGGGAAACTATTAGCAAAAAAACGAAAAACAAAAATTAATTTTAACACACTGTACCTATCTTTTTTCTCAGCAACATTATATTAAGGCATATTTGGCCCAATAGCCAGATTTTGGTCCAAATTTTGAATTTGAATTTGAGGATGGAATAACTATGCTAGAAAATTTTTTTAATTTAAGTTTTTTTGGTTTTTGTGGTAATTGATTGCTGCTCTGTCTTCCTGCATGATTTTGAAAAAAATTCCGAATTCCTATTTTCTATTTATTTTACAATCTGTTTATTTTCAGTGCGAAGAAATGTGTGTAAATCAGCAGATTGCTAAAATATTAAATTGCACAGTGCCGTGGATGTTGCTTCCAGAAAATGAAACCTTTGACGAATGCAATAATTATAAGACAGTGAAATTGTCTATAAAGATGTATACCAAGTTAGTAAAAATGACCAAAACATGTTATTTAAAATGCTATAAAATTGCTATTTTTTCTATATTTTAGTCAAGTAATTAGAGACAAATTAATGAAAAATTGCACCTGTCCCATATCATGTAATTTTACGGTTTACAAAACATCTGTAATCAGTCGACGACCTATCGAACCTGTATTGGCACCAAATTGTGTAATTTGTTTTTACTGCACCAATTTGGTATTTAAAATGTCAGAAGTATTTGGGTACGATTCCAATCAACTTGTTGCTGATATCGGTGGATCTTTAGGATTCCTGCTAGGTAAGAAAATGTATCTATTACTTGTATAGAATATCTAAATCCATTTTTCGAGGTGGATCGACGTGTTCCTCCTTCCATTTTGTAATTCTTTTCCTATTCTGGCACTCTTCAACTTTAGTTAACCTATTTTTCTACAAACGTCAAAAAAATGACAATTTTCGAGCATTGGCAAGACCAAACCAATTCAAAAAATAACTGGAAGCTGCGATATCCAAATTGAAATTACCTCAAAACAGCAGATAACTAGTTTTGTTTATAACATTAGTTGGTTTTCCATGTTCAGTGTTATCGTTTATAATCAAATAATTTGTTTGTTGTAATATACATTAACAAATAATCTTCAATAAAATTTTAAACAAAAAAAAATATTCGATCGTAGAAAAAATGTTGTGTGCAACATATGCAAAAATCATCTTCTTTGCACAGCATAATTGCAGATCTCGACTTCGTCTCGAGCTGAAAACTTCATACATCGTGCAACAAAGATGCACTTTTTGCACTAGTTACACAAATAACTATTTAAAGAACAATATAAAATTAATATCGAAGGAATGATGTTATTTTAAAGATGATTTTTAACTTTATTCTTCACGGTTTATTTCCTCTATTTTTTGTTTGTTTCTTTTTCTTCTTTCTTTATACAACCTATATATTTTACTGATGTAATTTTTAATTTTAATTTTTTACGAGTGTATCTACTTTTGCATGATAGCCTGATGATGGTCTAAGACCGAAACTAGTCGCAAATTTGATAATTTTCACCATTAAATTTGTTGTGGTTTGACTTGGTGTTTTATTGATATATAAAATTAATAAATTGCTATTAGCCATAAATGTCATTGTCAATAGTGCTGTCATTAGATACCTCACTCATGTTGCCAACCATTTAAATCAAAAATTTGCGTGCGTAAAAGTTACATTACGATACGCAAATGCGTTTTATAATGAAGTACACAATATAAAAAATAATTACTAGAATAATTAATAAGAAAGATTATTTTTTTTGCAGGATTGTCTGTCCTTAGCTTGATTTGTCTTCTCGAAGAAGTATCCAAACTGATATTTAGAATATTTTTCAAAGGAAAAATCCCAAACATATTAAATAAGGAAGTCCAACCTAACAACCAACAAATCGAAGACAAGATTTTAAAAGAAAAAATGAATTTAGCACCCGAGTATGCTAATATTACTAATTTCGTCACTAAGAATCAAAATTGTGATGATTATAGTAACCAAAATATTAAAGATAATATAAAATAATTAACTTTTGAGGCATCAATGTTTAAAATTTTAGGTTATTTACTTATTTTATAAAACCTTTGTCATCTAATACAGCCAAATCTGGAAAAGGGTGGTCCTTTTAACCCCCCTAATAATCCGGTCTCTTACCTGGATCGGTATTGGAGATCGAGCTCCTTGTTTCGGAGAGCTCTCCAAACACCCATTTATGTTATAATATGATGTAGTTCAGTGTCCACCACGTGTATGATTTGGAGTATTAACTAGCTTACTTTTATTTTAAAGCCCCACGTTGGGCGCCATTTATTGCGGGTTCTTTGGGGTAAAATAATAAACGTAGTAACTTTACCCAAAACTAACTATATTTGCCCTTTTAAAGAAAATAAAAGTGAAGCTTAAAGTGTTACACAGAGCAACAAGTAAGTAAGTAGTGTCTATTCACGCGCCCTGTCATCTGTCTCCTTTCATCCCCAGGTAGGTGGTCTCGTTTACAGGAAATACCAGCCAACAGTGGCTGGCGGTGGCCTGGTTCTGGGTGATAGCGTTACACTTTTGAATAATGTGTATCTAATCAGTGAAAATGGAGCGTGAATTGTGTTCATTCTGCATTCTACAATTTAATAATTATTGATATCTTATTTGATATCTAATTGCTTTCTAAATTTAAAACACTTAAAAACAATAAATAATTCTTCAAATTAAAAACGTAAAAACAGAATAGCAAATTTGTGCCAAATATTTGCTTTTCCGAAACGGTCCACCTATATAAACTGAAAAAACTTGAGTCACGAGATATATTTTCGGCTACAACATTTATAAATTACTCACTTAGTGAGCTTCGTGATACATTTTTATGCACATGGTGCGTTCTGTTCGAAGTTACCGTACATGTAATAATGAATGGATGATGAGTAACTAGAATAACTAAGCTCAGTAAAATTAAAATGTAAAACTTACCTCAATATGTAAATATAAAAAGGATATCATAATAATTTTCATAAAAATATCAGCTTTTTTTCTTTACTTCATTTAAAGTATTTAGTATAATAATATCAAATGTAAAACTTTCAAATAGATAGAGAATGTAGTTGACAAACTTATCTTGGATAGGATCCATGGTATTATACAATAACAATCAAAATACTCCCAATTCAAATAACAAATTAAAACTATTAATGTAATTCATATGTTTAACAAACAACTTTGTAATTTAAGTAGTTAAATGTTTAAATATAAATTATAAAGTCTTCGATATTAGATAAGTATTCAGACAAATGATCACAACCTAAGATGTACAGTCGGCTTTAGAATTTCGTTTACCTACCCAAGTTATAAAAACGCCCTTTAAACGCCTACATTAAATGGTTTTTGGGGATGGTTTATTTACAAGGGACAGAGGGACAGGCAATTTGTCAATAAAATACCTTATGCTGCAAATATTAAAGATATGGTCGTGGACAACTGTTTAACTGATTTTAAATTTATTATTATTTAAACCGTGATTGGTTATAAACAATAAATAGGTCGTCCTTAAAATTAATTCATGGCAAGCGATTTGAGTTTGAAAATGTATATGCTATTCTGAAGCCAATAGTACCTAAAAACACAAAGACTGTATAAATAAATGTATCAAACAGGGGTGAAATCAGTGTACAAACTCTTAAATTTACAGTGATGGACAGAATAACTTGTTTTAATGATAAAAACACTCATATAGTGAAAACTGAAAAGACTATTTCAAACCATAATTAATAAACATTGATAAGAGACTATTTAGTTAGCAAAAATGTATGTAAGTTAGTGAATTAAGTTTGTATATTAGTTATAAGATGTTAATATTTGATAATATCAAGATATTAATTAAATCAGTACTTATAATAGTAAATACCTAGTTCAAATAATAGAATAACTGGAAAGCTTAAATCTTATTTCTTAAAAGTTATAATAGGACTAGTTTAATAAATTTATGTATAGATTTAGTTTTATTTTCCACACGCTTGGGATGGTCTCAGATATCCTAGCCACCCGGACGCATGTAGAACAGTCCTTTAAAGTATGGCGATTTATAACCCTAGGGGTGAGCCACAATAGGCCCAACGGTGGTCGCAGTGGAGGGGTGGTTGAGCGCCCCACTCACATTGAACCTAACCTAACCTAACCTAGGTTTATTTTATGTTTTTAGCTCAAATTTAGAAAGTGTTCAATGTATATGACATAACTGAAAGTAGCATATTTCAAACTCAAATTTTATAGGGAAAAACTGATCAAAAAATAATTTAAACAGATTTTTAGTAAATGTAAGAATATAAACTTTCTTTAAATTATCAAAAAAATGATCAAAAATGTAAAATTATATCCTCATTTTTCGTAAATTTAGATTATTTTTTGAAAATGTAAACATTTGAATCTCGATTTATCTGTCAAAATTGACATAATCGAAAAAAAAAGTATAAAAGGACCAGGAAATGGAATTTTCTTTCTCTTGTTTCCTGCTGATTTACGCCGAATACGTCAATTGGTAATTAGCACCATTATTAATTAAAAAGTTTATTTTTGGTAAATTAAAACACTCAACAAAAATATTATTACAAAAGTGTTTTAACAGTATTAAAGCAATTACCAATAGAAAAAATTCAACAAAAATTATCCAGATCACAGCAGAATTTGTAAGATTCACTCCACTATTCACTATAATAAAAAAAAACAATATAAAAATAATTAATTATAATAAACCTCATAAAATTAAACCATTACAAATACATTCCCAACGTGGAACTAATTAATTATAAATAAATTACATTCCCATAATTATAAATCCATACAATATATAATATAATAATATAAAAAAATCCAACAATTCATAACAATATTATACCTTTACAAATCACTCATGACCCTCAACCAATTTATTTATCTTTCAGAAATATGTTTTTAAAAAATACTGTCGGTGATGAAAATGAATTACTTCAAACATTTTACATTTTCTGTGTTATTTTCAATGCGTATTTTATTTAATTATTTACGCAGTACAAATCTAACTACTACAAATATTTCAGTCAGTTGATAGATTTGGATAGAGAAATAAACACGCAATTAGGAATTGACGACAGCTCCAAATCCAAACCGGCATATTATCCACTAGGTAGAGACAAAAATAAATTGGTATACCTACATATTTACTAACCTTTATAAAGTTCCTGTGTTTCGGTTTCTTAGAATATCGGAAAATCGTAGACTATGTCTGCTTCTACTTTTAAAACGTTCAAATGTTATTGGAACTAAAAAAATTAAACTCTTAAAATATATTTCAATTTTCAACGCAAATCAAAGCTTAAAATATCTCGTTTTAAAGGTAAATTATATCGTGTGAGTTTTTTTGTATTTAAATTTTATTTTATTTACAAAAAATACCGTTTAAGCCTTATTGTAACTATCTGTTGCAGTGAGCTACAAGCGGGCGAACAAAGGACTTAAATAAGGTAGTAACAAACGGGACTTTTTAGTACCAACTATTAAATATTACTGTTGAGAATTCATAATTATTTAATATTTACGAATAGTTATTATAGTTCATTTGCTTGTAGTTGGCAGCCAAGAAAATTCATTAAATCGTAAAATGTGGTAAACAAGACCCTGTATCAGTAGCGCACGTACTTATTTATGTCAGTATTAAGAAATTTCTTAGAATAGTCTTGAGGGAAAAATTTATGCATGTGCAAAACATCTGCCTTGCCGTATTTATTGTTAAAAACTTTTTGAATGATTTATTAGTTTATTTGTACCTATTTGAGATCATTATACAACTTTTAAGATATTTTATGTTTGCCATGGAATGTATTGGCAAATGAAAATGACGTGTTGCATTCTTACAACCCACCCACTCGAAGCAACTAAAAAATAACAATCCCAAATTAACTGTCGCCAGTTACTGCTAATAAAAAAATGAATGTCATTACGTGCTTGAACTTGATTTCTGGAAAGAGATGTGAAATATAATTGGCTTTTACCAATTTGGCAAATCATACTGGAAGCGATTAAAGTTAAAAGCTGGATAAATATATTAATTAAATCTACATTTGAAGACCACTTAGATATCCGTTTCTTTTCAGAGGGAATTGCGCTACAATATTGGAGTGAAACAAAATGTTTGTTACAGGATGTCAAACTTCAAAGCGGTAGTGGGTCAGAGATAGAGCGTTCTCCTTGTAAGCGAACTAATGAACTAAGGGATATAATTTGTGTTTATGCACAAGTAAATTATAATGCATGTGCTGCAGTTAGACGATATGTGCAGTTATATCCAAACCGAATTGTACCCAGTCGTAAAAAATTTCAAAGATTGTACTCTAATTTAGGTGAAAGCGCATCTTTTCGTAAGAAAAATTCTGGTGGTCGACCTAAAATAATTACAGCTGATATGGACGATGAAATTTTAACAAGAATTATAGAAAATATCGTGAATTGAGTACTCGGCGTTTGCAGGCAGCTACTGGTGCAAGTAAATCAAGTGTGTCAAGAATTTTACATACAGAAAAATTGTACCCATATCATTTCACGCCTGTACAAAATTTATTACCCAATGACTTACCAAGGAGACTAGAATTTTGTCAATCAATGCTCGGTAAGATCAATCAAGATCCAATATTTTTAAAAAAGGTACTGTTTATGGAAGAGGCTACATTCACACGCAGAGGAGTATTTAATTGGAGAAATAACCACTATTACGATTTTGCTAATCCTCATCAATACAAAGAAATTCATTTTCAGTATGAGTTTTCAATCAACATCAGGTGTGGAATCATTGGCGATAATTTCATTGGTCCATTTGAACTCCCTTACAGATTAAATGCGGTAAATTATTTAAAATTTTTGCAAAATGATTTAGCGTTTTACTTGATGAAGTTTCTTTAAATGTAAGGCAGGTTATGTGGTTTATGCAGGACGGTGCTCCCCCACATTATCCACTTATAGTCCGGGAGTATTTAAAAAACAATTTTCCGCATCGTTGGATTGGACGGGGCAGTGAGTTTCCTTGGCCGCCTCGTTCCCCAGAATTTAATCCGTTGGACTTTTATGTATGGGATATCTAAAATCGTTAGTCTACAATAGTGAAATTCATAACCAAAACGAACTATTAGCAAAAATTCATGAAGCCGCAAATACTTTAAAAAATGGCAATGCGATGTTTTTTAAAGTAAGACAACTTTTACAAAAAAGTTTACGAAAATGTATTGAAGTAAACGGTGGTCACTTTCAACATTTAATGAAATAAATGTAATTATTGTTTTTTTCTTTTCTTTTTCCAATTAAATTGTATTCTTTATCTTTGAACAACCAATGTTTTATTTAGGTAATAATTTTTAAATGCCGGCGTGGCAAGCAGTATTAAAATAGCAATATCTTGAAAACGACATTTTACTAGTACATGTTTGTATCAAACGACATTTTACTAGTACATGTTTCTATCAAACGACTCATTTTTATCACCCCTTTCTACGGTTCTTATATTGTCCATTAGTTATGGGACACCCTGTATAAATATTTTTTAAGTTAAAGTAGAAAACCGTAACTTTCTTTGAATTCAAACTCTTCTCTCGTTTATATTGAATGTAGATTCACTGCCAGATATTTTATTGATAAATAACAGGTAAGCAGACACTCTCACAAAATACTAAATTTAGCACAAAATTGTGTCACGGAAAACAGTGTGCCCAAAATTAACAAAATTAATCATTGTCGTCCATTAAGTCATATCAACATGAACATATTTTATTTTAGTGGAAATAACAACGTTGAAAAACAAAACATATAGTTTTAAAGAAGTGGATACATTTTACTATGAGAAAATTAGACGTATTTTTGAGAAATTGTATAAGGTGTTGCCGACATTTAGGGCCATTACTCTTTTAATTCAACCGGATTGTCTCTAATATTAATAGTTTTTTAACGTGTTTCTATTTACTAAAAGTATGTTAATCGACCAAATAAAAAATTACGTACATAAAAATTTAATTGCAATTTGATTAAAAAAGGATATTTAAGTTTTCTTATCTAAACGCACGTGTATGTTATGAGACCTTATTACGCACATGTTATTGTTTAATGTCACTTAAAGCAATGTTGACAGTCCCATTTTTGACATTTACAGACATGGGCGTAGAAAAAAGATTTATCCAAATCATGACGCAGAAAAATTTGTAGCAATATTAGTTCCCAAAAAGGCAGGGAGCCAATTTGTAACCATGGCACTCCCAAAAAGGGATCCCGGCTTGAAACTCTCTCAAGGAGTGGTTTGTCTCCAAGTTAATGCTTACTATAGAATTGGTGGTATATAAGGATTAAGGGCGCCACTATCTTTTTGTACGTTCACGAGATGAAAAAGATAGAAACACTTTGTAATAATCTGAACGAAAATGTAAAACAATATTATTTCTGCAGTTTCAATAACCATTTAAGCATCGTAAGTGAATTTGAGACTTTGAAAACAGCCATACAAAAGCGAACAATGTTCTATTCTCTTTTTATGCAATTAGTTAACCGTGTTCGAATCAAACGACTTAAAACAAGATACGCCTCTGATCAGATATGCGAGTTGGCAACTATTTTGTGTTCCAATAACCTGACTGTTATGCGAATGTACTTAGTTTTCAGCTTTGATTTTGAATGTGTGCCTAGCGATATTTTTATTCTCCGACAAAACCAATTATCTAAAGCACCTAAAAATATAACGCTACAGGCTTATGCATATTGTCTATTATAAATTGGATAATAATTCATGGGTGGGTGGCTCACCTGTGTTCGTCATAAATTTTATATTCATTAAATTATTAAAAGTTTACTACTTAACTATTGGGGTATATAATTAGCACTACTGTCTTAGCTGGCGCTTGGAGACAATAACAAAAACTTTCATGTACCGATATTCTAAAGTGAGATCAAAATGAAGGCCGTGTAGGTCTGAGTAGGAAAGCTATAATTACAAAACTTTAAACAATCCTTTTTCTTAATAATCACTTATGGAGCAGTGGCTTGGGGCGCAAAGACTAATCTGAGAGTACGACGAGGAAAAATTTCTGAAAGATTCAGAGACTAGCCTGTTCATGTATCACTGGAGCAATGGGAACTTGCCCAACTGCTGCAATGGAGGTGATTTTAAACTTGACTCCACTGCAAATTCTGCCAGAAAGTGTAAGGAAGAAAACGATATATAGAATGATCAAAGAAGGAATTATCAGGGAAAAACCTCGATCACTTTAATTTGATCAAACTTGGGAAATGCCCCAAGATGATATGCCAAAGAAATTCAACTTTGTGAGAAAATTCATCACAAAGTTGAGTAATAAATCTGAATGGGATGAAGACACCATACAGAGTTTAAATCAGAATACCATAAAGTGGTATACGGACGGTTCCAAGCTAGACGAGGGAACTGGGATAGGAGTTTTTGGACCGAGAGCCAAATACTCAGAAAGCTTGGGCACATACCCGAGCATCTTTCAAGCAGAAGTCCGCGCCATCGAAAGATGTGTGGAATTCAATATTGGAAGAAACTACCGCAGACAAGAGATTGTGATCATGTCGGATAGTCAAGCAGCCATCAAAGAGCTGAGCTCAAATATAATCAGTTCGAAGATGGTTTGGGAATGCCTAGGCAAACTAAATGAACTAGGCCAGAAGAACACTATCACCCTCCTATGGGTCTCAGGTCACATAGGAATTGAGGGGAACGAAACAGCAGACAAGCTGGCAAAAAAAGAGCTGAAACCCCACACTTGGGACCAGAACCATCCTGCGGGATCAGCAGTAGAGTAATCTTAGGAAAGCTAAGGGAAGAAATGGAGAAGGAAAAATCCAAGTACTGGAATCAGCTGGAAGGACTGAGGCAATCTAAGATACTACTGGGGAACTATGACCAGAAGAGATCTCTTAGCTGCCTCAACCTCAGTAAAAAAAGGCTCCGAATTTTAACGGGAATACTAACCAGGCATTGCCGGTTAAAAAGCCACATGAAGAAACTAGGGTTAGCAGATGAAGCAAAGTGCAGATTCTGTGAGGAAAAGGATGAAACCTCAATACACATTCTCTCAAAATGCTCTGCCTTGCAGAATTCTAGGGCCAGATACCTAGGAGCACATGAAATAGAAGAGGGGGATCTACCTGATTTGAAGCCCGACGATGTCCTAAACTTCCTCAGGAAAATAGGACTCGAAGAGCTGCTATAAATCTGAGAAAACACCAGAACTTGGCAAGTAAGGGGGGACACAGATCCTTACTAGATATGACAGAGTTTTAAAGTGTGTCCCAAAATAAATCAAAAGACTGTAATCATAAAATAAATTTTTATTTTTAAAACCAGGAAGTCAAATGTATAAATTATAAAATAAATTGATAATTGAGCACTTTTAAGGCCATTCTCAGAGTTTCCCAGATAACCAACATCCCATTGACAGATATACAGCAAGTGTCGCGTCAACGCAAACATATTGTCATCTCAATATCTGATAAAGAGGACTATATAAACTGGAGGAACGTAACTACAGAATACTCAACTTTTACCGAAGCTAAAGCTTTGATCTTTTTACTTCTTTCTTTTACTGGCCACTGTTTTAGGATATTGGCAGCCACTATATTAGTTGATGCAGGAGTTAGACTAGGTGGCTGGCAATCTTCTACAGTGACGGAAGGCTATGTAAATCAGTCACTTAAAAATTTAAAAGACGACGATTACCAATAATAACTATCATAATAAGGCATAAGGGACCAACAACTTACAATAATCGTTCTATTGTTATTAATAATTATTATAATAAAGTTTAAATAATTTCGATTTCCTTTATTTCATAGAAGAAAATAGATGGGCGTAGAAAAAGTATAGTACGTTATACGCCGCTGCGCGTTTTCGTGCGTAAACTTTTTTACTTCGTGCGCAATGCGTTACTTACAGTTCTAGTTACGTAATATACTATTACTGCACCAGTTTTCTTATAGTATATTACATAACGAGTGTGGAAAGTGAAGTATTACGCACGAGTGAAGTTTAGCACGAGCCGCGTAGTGGCGAGTGCGGAAACGTAACGAGTGCAAGAAATACACTTTCCAATGCGTCGTGTACACGATTTTTCCTACGACACTAATATTTCTTATTATAATAAATATTTTAAATTTATTTATAAAATTTATTTTAATTGTTAGTCATGTTAAAAATTAGGATTTAAACGAGTTTATATATTGCATGGAAATATAATTAATTAAAATCAAATAACCACCTTTCTCAGGAATTCACATCAAAATTCTTTATTAGCTAAATGACATTTTAATTTTTTTTGTGGGCTCTTCAAAAATCCACATTCGACACATGCATGGAACATAAACACAATATAAAAAAGAAGAATAACTGTTCTTCTTTCTAAAAGTGTTTTTATAAAAATAATAATACTGAATAAAAATATGTTTATTTTTTAAAAATTTAAAAACCTATAAGAAACTTTTTTCTTTATTCTTACTTTATACAGAAAAATTTGTATTGGCAATTACAATACAATATTTGACACAAGGAAGATTTAAAAAAAATTAAATGGTCCTTGCTTTGACATTTATGTGTTTTTACTATTGATAAATTTGACGTAAATGTCACAGATCATAGAACTATATTTTTTTACTTTTCAATACGTGTATTGATATTTACTTTTCAATACGTGTATTGATATTTACTTTTCAATACGTGTATTGATATTAGCTACTTTCTTAAGTACAAATAAGTGTGCAAACTAGCACTTTCATACGTGGTCGTAGGAAAAATTTTTTATCAATGTACTGAAGGTGGATTCTTTAACTTTTTTGGTAATAATTTTTCCAGTATATTATTTACACTCTTTGTAATTTCAGGTAGTCTATTTTTACAATCTAATTCTGAATCACTGGAAAAATCCATGATCTTTTTTATATTCCTAAATCGAAATTTGACAGCAATAAATTTGACAGTTACTTAAATCTTGAACTACGCATGACAATCAACTGCGTCAATGCTATTATTGCTAACCAGTGCGAGAATATTATTCTATCACAAGAGAGATAATGTAAATACATTTAAACTGCCAGGGGGCAGAGGTGCAGCAGAATATTTTTTCAATCTCAAAAGAGGAAGAGAATTCCAGCATTCTGTAATCAAATTTGATTTCAGAATTGGCAGATTCTGTAATGATCGGAAGAAAATTTCTTTCTTGGACGTACAAGTCACAGGAAAAAACAACCATATGGGCTATAAAAGGTTTGTTAAAGTTCAAAAACATTCTCTCTATTTGCACTGGAAGGTTAAAGATCATTTTAAATACACAGTTTTAATAATTATTGACATTGAACTGCGGGAAAATCTTATGAGCGATCAAACGAAATAACAATTTTTGATACAATTACGAATACATTTTCTAAAAATATTTTTCGAGTGAGTCAGCGACCTCCAAAGTTTTCGGGCAAGGAATTAAATGCGTAGACTGAAAAAAAATGCCTTTATGATTTTATAAATTAAATCTCGAAAACAGGAATTTTACTGGGATAATTCTATTAATACCTTTAGGTCAACAGTAATAGCAAAAAGTGGAAAACTCTTAATTTTACATGTTCCAAAATAAAGGGTTAGCGTGGTTGGTCTTTATTTCAAGTAGCTTCTTTATTTGTTTAATTAAAGTAATTACAAGGTGTTTCTATCTTTCTCACCTTAGTTTTTGTGTAGTTTGTTTGCTTAATCGATAGCGTTCAAAAGATAGTGGCGCCCTTATTACTTATACATCCCAATCCTTCCTATAGTGAGCATTAACTTGGAGTCGAACCACCCCCTGGAGAGGGTCTCTTAGCCGGGATCTCTTTTGGAGAGTTTTTTAGTTACAAATTGGCTCCCTGCCTTTTTGGGACTAATTTAGTTACAAATTGGCGCCTTTGAGGAACTAATATTGTTACATATTCCGCAACTGTGAACGTGTATTTTGTGTTGCCTATTTATGATCTAATTTATTAAAACAATAATCAAGAGAAAGAAAGGTTGTGGGTTTACAGAGAATAAAATTTAATAAACATATTATTTCTTAAGAGAAAATACTTTTATTCTTTTGATCGTTCAAAATTATGAAAATTGCGTTTTCTGCTAAAATTTAAATATTAGTATTCTTCTCAAGATTACGGCTGTTCAATTTTATTTCACCAGTATCCACGACTAGACGTATTTTACAATTAAAAGAGAACGTTAAAAAGAGCTGTCACTGTTATCAGTCGATTTTGTGAAGAAGGGTCAATCCTCTTTTTTAAGCACTATAAAATATATCCTGAAGGTTCTTTATTAACATAAAAGTTAAGTGAAGGTGATTTTCATTGTTTAATTAAGCAAGTCCAAATTCCTATTCAGTTATTCAGATATCTACGCATTATTGGACTGTCAGATAATTGTTGTTGGTAAATGTCATTTGTTCAGAGTAAATTATTTTTGATGTGACAGTGTAGTGTAATGTTGCATTTTTTAAAAGTAATCATTACTTTCTTTGATTGAAATGCCTCGTCACAATCATTTTACTATTGAAGAAATGCGAAATATGATTTGCGTATACGCACAAGAAAATTTTTGCGGTCGCTCGGCAGCCAGAAGGTATGGAATGTTATACGCAAACAGAAGGCAACCAAATCACAAAACTTTTGCAAGATTATATCGTAGTTTAGGTGAAACTGGGTCATTTCACACTAAAAATCGGGGTAGTCGACCGAAACAAATCACACCTAATCAAGAAGATGAACTTTTGGTTCGAGTAGATGAAAATCCTGAAATAAGTTCACGACATCTATCAGCAGCGACAGGAGTAAGTCAGTCGTCTATAATTAGAATTCTAAAAAAAAGAACCTCCATCCTTATCACTTCACTCCTGTTCAAAATTTACTTCCAACAGATCTTCCACGACGGTTACAGTTTTGCCAACGTATTCTGAATAAACATCGCAATGACAGACACTTTATTAAGAATATTATGTTCACCGACGAAGCAACTTTTACCAGACGAGGGGTTTTTAATTGGCGAAATAGTCATTATTGGGAAGAAGAAAACCCGCATGCTATTAAAGCTAGACATTTTCAGCATGAGTTTAAATTGAATATTTGGTGTGGCATTATAGGCGACCAACTACTAGGGCCTTATGTTCTTCCTCCGGATTTAAATGGAGATTCTTATTTATTCTTTTTGGAAAATACTCTTAGTGATATTTTAGATGATCTGTCACTGGATGTAAGAAGAAAAATGTGGTTTATGCAGGATGGAGCGCCACCTCATTTTTCATTAGCTGTTAGAAATCATCTTAATGACGTATTTCCTCAACGATGGATTGGCAGAGGCAGTGATTTTCAATGACCACCAAAAAGTCCTGAGTACAACCCGCTAGATTTTTATTTTTGGGGACATATATGAAGTCCTTAGTTTATGCCAATGAAATTAATACACGAGACGAACTTTGGAGATACATTCAAAATGCAGCTAATCTTATAAGGGGACAGAATAACATTTTTTTTAACGTCCGAAAATCCTTTATAATAAGAATTAGAAAAGGCATATAGAAATCGGAGGAGACCATGTAGAACATTTAGTTTGAGTTTTTGTGAGTTCTTTTCAGTTAAAGTGTGTTTAGTTTTGATTTATCGTCAAAACGGAAACCTTACGTTAGTTGCAACTTTGTTTATTAGTTTGGTATTTGATAGTGGAATTGTAAATAAAATACTATTTCTTGTCTAAGATTATGCCTCTGTGCCAATTTTGATATCAATTTAAAAATATACAGGGAAACTATTAGCAAAAAACGAAAAACAAAAATTAACTTTAACACCCTGTATCTTTTTTCTCAGCAACATTATATTAAGGCATATTTGGCCCAATAGCCATATTTTGGTCCAAATAACCTGTCCTTAGTCTATGTCCCAATAGTTATGACTCACCCTGTATACTGGGTGTCCCAGACTAATTTATCCAGGCTATATATCTTAAATGAATAAAGATTCATTTCCAATACAGTTTTATATGGCGTAGAAAAAATTAACCCCTAAATATTCATCCCTTAGTTGCAACCCCTAACTTTAAATTTCTTAATAGCACCGTGTACATTTTTTTATAATTTTGGATTTGGTCTTCCAATTGTAATTTAATAATAAAGATGTTTTTAATATTTGTGAGAATGTAGTTTAAATATTCGATATTGAAATTGGCATTTTAAAGGGTGGCTGCACGTTTGACGTTTGATGCCAGTGGCGGTCCGTATCTTGTTAAATTATAGCCCTAAAAAGCCCAATTTATTGGGTATTTTCTATAAATTTTCATACATTAACGTTAAATCGTTTTAGACTGTAACTTTTTTTGTGTGCACTATTGTATATAGGTAAGTGAGGTTCAATCAACACATTTTTGACCCAATGATCAGTGGTATAATTTATGACCATTCTTTTCGGGACACCCTGTATAATTTATAACTATTGCGATTTTTATCACCGCCATTTCAACTGTTTCAAATAACAGGTCGGCTAAAAAGTCCCCGGTCTGACCTATAGATGACGACACTAGAATTAAATCCATTTCATTTTTAGATAGTATCAACCTTCAAAAGATTCGTGTAAAAATTTGACAGCTGTCGGACTATTAGTTTGTGAGATATTGCATTTTTAGTGAAGCAACTTTTGTTATTTTCAAAAAGATGGAAAAAAAAGAATTTCGTGTGCTTATTAAATATTGTTATTTGAAAGGAAAAAATACAGTTGAAGCAAAAGCTTGGCTTGATAATGAGTTTCATCCGGACTCTGCGCCAGGAAAATCAACAATCATTGACTGGTACGCAAAATTCAAGCGTGGTGAAATGAGCACCGAAGACGGTGAACGCAGTGGACGCCCAAAAGAGGTGGTTATACCGACGAAAATATCAAAAAAATCCACAAAATGATTTTGAGTGACCGTAAAGTGAATATGATCGAGATAGGTGACACTCTAAAGATATCTAAGGAACGTGTTGGACATATCGTTCACGAATATTTGGGTATGCGGAAGCTCTGTGCAAAATGGGTGCCGCGCGTGCTCACAATCGACCAAAAACAGCAACGAATTGGTGATTCTGAGCAGTGTTTGCAGCTTTTAAGTCGTAATAAACCCGATTTTTTGCGTCGATATGTGACTATGGATGAAACTTGGCTCCATCACTACACGCCTGAGTCCAATCGACAGTCAGCTGAGTGGACTGCGGCCGGTGAACCGCCACCAAAGCGTGGAAAGACTCAACAGTCAGCTGGCAAAGTTATGGCCTCAGTTTTTTGGGATACACACGGTATATTGTTCATCGACTATTTGGAAAAGGGAAAAACAATCAACAGCGACTATTACTGTTCATTATTGGAGCGATTGAAGAGCGAAATCGCGAAAAAACGGCCCCATATGAAGAAGAAAAAAGTGTTGTTTCATCAAGACAATGCACCGTGTCACAAATCATCGAAAACGATGGCAAAATTGCATGAATTGGGCTTCGAATTGCTTCCTCACCCACCGTATTCTCCAGATCTAGCCCCCAGCGACTTTTTCCTTTTCTCTGACCTGAAGAGAATGCTCGCGGGAAAAAATTTGGCTCTGATACTGAGGTAATCGCCGAAACTGAAGCCTATTTTGAGAACAAACCGAAGGAGTACTACAAAAATGGTATCGAAAAGTTGGAAGGTCGCTATAATCGCTGTATCGCCCTTCAAGGCAACTATGTTGAATAAAAAAAATGAATTTTGTCAAAATATTGTGTTTTACTATGGTAGACCGGGGACTTTTGTAAGTAATGAGACCAATTAGTTCGAACCGAAAAATTACAATTTTCGTGCCCTCAATTATTATTTCACTGAAAATGATCTTGTAGACCAGACTATAAATAACTAACTTTTCTAAACCATTACAACGCCATCTTTAATTGTTATGTCACTATATCTTTATTTTACGTCTGCCAAATTTCTTTCGATGATTCCACATTGTCAAAATAAAAAGATATCAGATCTACGCACACAGAACGCTAAAAACTTTAATTAATGCTGGAAATAATTTGTTAGCAGAGTAATTAACGTCAAAACACCCAATTAAATCAATCGCCTAAACTAAGATTTATAATATTGATAAAAAAGAAATTTTCTGTATCACAGACGCTTATCAAATGTGAAGCACTAGGTGAATGTACCTATACTATCACCCCACTACCGTAACCTAAAATAAGACTTGTTGAATGTATTTCTAGCCTACTCGATGCCCGCTATAACACAACTTGCGCCTAAAAAGGGTCCAGGCCCGGCTTGTAACGACGCTCGACATTGGCGCACTTTCTCGACCAATCAAAAATAGTTTTACTTTTTAGGATACAGTATCAGACATTTATATTTGCGGTAACTTAGGAAACATCGTCCAGATCGCCTTTCGAACGTAAGTGAATACAGTGCGTGTTTCTCAGCTGCTTGTGTGTGTGCGCCCCAATTTCCGAAAGAATTCTACAATCAAAGACTGTGCTAATATTTTGTGATAGAAGTGATTTGTGCCCCGATTGCCATTCCAGTGTCATACTAGCAATTGGGTGATGTGACAGTTTTTCTCTATTTACATTTTGGATTTACGAAAAGTGGTTTGTGTTAAAAAAAAAACTGTAGCCTAGACATTAACCAGTGCTAGTATGACATAGAATGTCAATTTACGTAGATCTAACAAAGAACTAGAAAATATTCCGTTAACATTTTCAACAAACTTTCTTGAATAATCTTTATTTACTCTTATATTAATATTTTCTTCTATTCTTTTCATGTTTCTACTAGTACCTAGTACTGCCTAGTAGTAAATACACATTGGACAAATATTCTTTTGCAACAATACCAATATACATAAAAGGATAACTTTATGTAACACTGTCAAGGATAATCCCCCACTCTAAATATTCGATTGCGTCATGGCAGCCATCTTAAATACTTTCCAATTCTTTTTTTTATAACCCATACTTTCAATGTTGTGTATTTTTGATAGTTTAAATTATTATTACGTAATAATTTCTATAGGTATATACAAATCAATATAAATTTAAAAGTTGGTTTGAAAATAAAACTATTTGCGTAACATTTCATGTTGTGACAGCGTTGCCAAATTGTTGGTCTTTTATTCTGATTTATAATTAGCCTCGGTTTCAAAACTCTGCATTTAGTGCTCCACATTCTTATTCTATTTTAAAAGCTGGCTAAATTTAGAAATAGAAATCCATCTCTTAAATGTGGTGTTCATATCGATAGCTTGTAACCTATTTCTTTATTTATTTCAATACTTTCGACTACTGTGTCTGATAGTGATATAGATAGACATTTGTAAGTTATACAATTAGTTTATTTGATTTCATTTTCTTATTTAAAACATTTTTTTGTGTGTCGTATAAAATGAAAGAAATGCTAGAAAAGAAATTAATTATTCTGATGTGGAAACTTATAGTTTTGTACTTTTTGTAACTGTGATTTTTTTAAAACAATATTTAGAAGTGAAAGAATTTTTCTGGACTTAGGCTTGGAATTATTAAATAAAGTAGATATTCATTAATATTTCACAAAAATATTTTGAATAAAGAAGTGCTAGTGTACAATAATTAAAAATCTATTTATTTATTTATAAATTCATTTACAAAACTTTGCTTTATTCCCAACCAATATTATCTAACCTCAAAATAAATATTTGCAAAAAATATGATCATATTAAAACAAACTGATTTAAATTGATTGTACCAACCCTTACTTTTTGGAAGTCCATCTTATTAAGGATAATAAAAAACTCTTCGTTTTAACAAAACTTCCAATATTTATTTAAAAACTGCTTTTTTAAAAAGACTCAATGACAGCCGTTTCGCTATGAAGCATCGTCAGATTGACATTTAAATGCTTCATAGCGAAACGGCTGTCATTGAGTCTTTTTAAAAAAGCAGTTTTTAAATAAATATTGGAAGTTTTGTTAAAACGAAGAGTTTTTTATTATCCTTAACAAACTGATTTGTTTAATTTTCACAAATATCACGTTAAAAGTATTCGTATAAAACCAAGCTTAAACAAATTTTAAAATCTCATAAATTACTTCCGTTACAATATTTCCAAATGTAATTAAGATTCGACTAAAAATAATCAAGGAAATAGAGGGGCCAAATACTTCATTTTAATTTGAATCTTTTCCTATTTTAGTTACAAGCGGTGTATTTATGTAATTTGTAATGGAGTATAGTAAAATATTTTGGCACACAATGAGTAGGTAATAAAATTAATAATGAAATATTTCACATGGCCTAAACCACTTCTATTATTATCACTTTTGGACAGTAGCCAAGGTCGTTGAGGATTCTTTAACGTTTTAAAATTTCATACACCAAATAATGAAACCATTTACGGATGTTTTTGCATCATTCATCTTAAATTTATGAACGCTGTAGCTGAGAAGGTTGAATCTAATCACAGCCGTTTTATTATCAATTGTTTCTGGCTTCTGTTTATGTTGCAGGAAGAATTTTAGTATTAGTTTACCACAAAAATATTGTTTGAGAAAGTTATGAAATTTTTTTTTTAAATTAGCACAGTTTTTTTTATAAAAAGAGAGATAGATAATCCTTTTGTTACAACACTGTTGTTCAATGGAAATTCGTTTAATTCGTAAATAATAAAAGAACTACAATTACTGCCAACGAAATAAAATAATTTTTATAAAAATGTGGGTTTAATGATAATCCTGACAAAAACATAAAACATGTATTTATGTCACCATATAAAACTAAAAGCGGATGCACTTTAATCATATTTAAATAAATCTTAATCAAGTAGAAATCTTAAATGTACTTCCATTGAACAAATTCCATAGTTTATAAGTAAATATATTTGCAAAACTAATTGTTTAATGCCCGGTTTCACCAACGTCAATTAAATCGAAGAATAACATTTATTTGTCGATTAAAATTATTTCTGTTTTAATAACGCTTTTAAAAGTCTAAATAGCTATTCGATGTAGTAATTTCTTCATGTACTATACTTTTAGGCTCATGCGCAAATAGTTCATTTGCAAGGATTTGTCATAAAACATAACCCCTTAATTTTAAATTTAAATCTTAAATCAAACCAAACAACTTCACAGCACTCCCTGTTTCGGTACTGTTTATTTTGGCGGAGTGCTCATAATGTCATCATTTTCACTATTAAAATACATTTTAACTGCAGTGACTGGACACTGTCAACTAAGGAAACACCTCCATATTATGGAGCTAGTGGACATACCTCTGTCCGGAGCTATCGTCGATAAGAGAGTGTGTGTTCGGTGAGTCTTGGCCTACACCTGCCGACATTAAGGAGATGTCCTCTGGTGACCTGTCTTCCTTCCTGGATAAGACAGGATCGACAATGTCCTAGGTGGGCGACTCCTTGGGAGGATGTACAATGTGCTGTGGGTCTAGACTCACAAATTTATTATTTATTCGACGAATAGGCCGCTATTTATCGTTGGTGAAACCGGGCATAAGTAAATTTATTGTACCAACCCTAACAGCGTGGAAGTTCACGTTACTATGAACATTAAAAACAATCACAGACTCAATCGTCAGTTAAGTTACACTTTAAAAACAAAAATGTTTCGTTAATGTTGACAGTAACTCTCTAATTTATCAAGTATAATAATATCTTATTGGTTTTGATTTCAGGAAGGCTCTAGGGCTGCTTAACGTGTCTCGATATAGCCCCAATTAAGTCCGTACGCCATGCCTAAACCACAAAAACAAGATGGAGAGGATCCCGATCCAACTCCATATTTATTCGTTTCACTCGAGCAAAAACGTATCGATCAGACAAAGCCCTATGATGCCAAAAAAGCCTGCTGGGTACCGGACGAAAAAGAAGGTTTCGTACTTGGTGAAATTAGGGGAACCAAGGGTGACCTCGTCACCGTTGGTATTCCCGGAGGAGAGGTAACGTATTTCAGTTAAGATTATTTTAAAATGTTCTATTATGACTGTTATATATACTCTAAATGTTTTCGATAGCTTTACAAAATCATCTTCTATTACCTTTTTATCAAAAACTATATTGTATGAATGAGTTAGGGGTGATGATTACACTGCGACCCATAGGATCTATTGTGTCCCCCCTTACTTGCCATGTTCTGATGTTTTCTCAGATTTATAGCAGCTCTTCGAGTCCTATTTTCCTGAGGAAGTTTAGGACATCGTCGGGCTTCAAATCAGGTAGAACCCCTTCCTCTATTTCATGTGCTCCTAGGTATCTAGCCCTAGAATTTTGCAAGGCAGGACATTCTGAGAGTAAGTGTATTGAGGTTTCATCCTCTTCCTCACAGAATCTGCACTTTGCTTCATCTGCTAACCCTAGTTTCTTCATGTGGCTTCTTAACCGGCAATGCCCGGTTAATATTCCCGTTAGAATACGGAGCCTTTTTTTACTGAGGTTGAGGCAGCTAAGAGATCTCTTCTGCTCATAGTTCCCCAGTAGTATCTTAGATTGCCTCAGTCCTTCCAGCTGATTCCAGTACTTGGATTTTTCTTTCTCCATTTCCTCCCTTAGTTTTCCTAAGATTACTCTACTGCTGATCCCACAAGATGGTTCTGGTCCCAAATGTGGGGTTTCAGCTCCTTTTTTTGCCAGCTTATCTGCTGTTTCATTCCCCTCTATTCCTATGTGTCCCGGGATCCATAGGAGGGTGACAGTGTTCTTCTGGCCTAGTTCATTTAGTTTGCCTAGGCATTCCCAAACCATCTTCGAACTGATTATATTTGAGCTCAGCGCTTTGATGGCTGCTTAACTATCCGACATGATCACAATCTCTTGTCTGCGATAGTTTCTTCCAATACTGAATTCCACACATCTTTCGATGGCGCGGACTTCTGCTTGAAAGATGCTCGTGTATGTGCCCAAGCTTTCTGAGTATTTGGCTCTCGGTCCAAAAACTCCTATCCCAGTTCTTGGACCGAGAGCTAAATACTCGGTCCAAAAACTATATTGACTTAATTCATTTGACAATCTTCTCACAACAAAATTATCTCCCATCTATCTCTAATTTTTCGAGAATATATTTTCAAGATTTCTTCCGCTTTCTTATGTTTTATTCGTGGAGATTCAATCGTAGAAAATGTCATCGAGTTCTATATCGTTCTTCTGTTCTTCTATTGTTCTAATACGTAAGCTGAAGTCGGTTCTTCCTTTCAGGTGACTGGAATTTCTTTGCACTATCCAACCAAGCTTTGTATATGACAATGCTGGTACGTTTCTGGACCCTTCTATCAAATTTCTTGTAGTAATAAGATCCCAATATTCACTTTTTTAATCACAGCCCCATTTTTGAAATAAATTGTAGACCAATTCATACCTTGACTTTGTCCAGCAATAATTCATAAGTAGCTGTTTCAGCAGCTTCACTAATCTCATGTGGGATCAATTCGACTTCACTTTCACAATCTAAAAAGTTTTGTCTTCGCGACTGCTGCATAAAAAGTATTTTAATTGTTTTGAACAAAAAAATTAACGATGTTTTTGCTGAAACCATAGGAAAAGCAATTCAAAAAGGAAAATGTCCACCAAGTGAACCCTCCTAAATACGAAAAAGTCGAAGATATGGCCGATCTGACATACCTAAATGACGCTTCAGTTTTACACAATTTAAAACAACGTTACTACGCCAAACTAATATACGTAAGTAGTTTCTTTTAAAATTCTAACATTATTTTTATGTTAAAAATAGGAAAAGAACTTCAAAAAGGATCAAGTAACTCAAGTCAATCCTCCAAAGTATGAAAAATGCGAGGATATGTCTAACTTGACGTATCTCAACGATGCTTCAGTATTGCATAACTTAAAGCAACGTTATTACGCTCAGCTAATTTATGTAAGTCGTAATGGAGGTGACTCCATTATGTTGCTGTCATTACATCGATAAATGCGTCAAATCAAATATATCTGCCGAATGCAGTGTTTACTTTTTTTTTAATTAATTGTTTATCGATGTTTTGGTATATAGCAACCCTTCGTGATTGCATGGTCAGCCAGACTCTTGGACAAACGGCTTATACGCCACCAGAGTAAAAACGTTGGATTTTCTTTTCTACTGAGTGTAGATTCCCAGTTCAACAAGAACAAAACAATTGGGGGTTTCTTTACATACAATTGTATATACTGTGTGTTTTTTAATCGTTTACGCATTTCTGTTTGACACACAATTTAATTCAAACCATTAATTTTTCACTATTTACAAATTTATTGTCAATTGAAGTGCATAAACCTAAACAATAAAAAATATATATCTTGATATATATATTTTTGTAAGCGTATCACAAATTCCAGAACCAAATGTGATATCAATCCATTTTGTATTTTTAATCTCATCCTTTTTTCTTCGAATTCAGGCAAAAGTGGTAATGGATACCACGCCTGAAATTCTGTTTTCTTTTATACTGTAAATAACATTATATCTGAACAAGGTTCAGATGAGTACAGTAGTAAGGATATTCTACTTTGTCACTGTACTGAACATATGACGCAGTCAGTGTATTATTTATTGGTTTTTAAATTTTTATTGTGTGTGTGTCTGTCCGTTCATTCATAGTCAAGGCGTACTGTACCAAAAAAATAAAAAATAAGGAATTTCTGAGACCTGGAAAAATACAGTAACTATTTCAATTATGATCATAAACTTTTTAGGGGTAAAAAAGGGGTAAAAAACTGAAAAATTGCTGGTTGCGGATAAAATTGACGTCAAAATGAAAAGTGCCCAATAGAAAAGTTGTAGATCATGTAAAAACCTAAAACTTTTCTCTTGGTAATTTTCTCACATAGCCTCAATTTTTCGAGGAAAATGGAAAAAAAAATTTTCGTTTTTAATTTTCCAACGGATTCGCAATCTTGATGAAACTTGGTGAAAACTTACCTTTTTATGTCCAAAATAACCTCGAATTTTCTCAACCTTGTAACATAATAATTTTCTGAGAAATTTGATTTTTCTGGAAAAATCTCTTTTTTTTCAACTGTAAAGTTTGCTCGGAAAATATTATTGGAAAAGGTTTTCCCCGGGGCGAAATCTTTTCGTTTTCGTTTTTCGTCATAGAAAATTGAAATTTTGATGAAAATTGGGACATAGGGCCCTGATGGAAGGGTATTTGGCCCTTGTAATATCAAAAAATCGATTTATCGCATGAAAAACCTTATAATATAAACAAATCAGCATACAACAATAGTAAAAACCATGAAATCCCCGCTCGGATTATTAACTTCATTAATAGACTTGAGTGTTTATAATAATATTGCAAATGAACTAAAAATCCGACTATAGTCTGTACAAAAAGTACGAGGTGTAATAAACCCTAATTAAGTATGTAAAACCATGAAATTTTTGATAAATCTCATACTTTAAATTACATTTCTTCCGTAAATCTAAAAACCAGGTAGATCGACTCCGTATTTGTTTCAGTTGTAGCAAAGTTTAGGGTTTCTTCATTGTTAAAGGATTAGCAGATAAGCAATAACGCAATGCAGTGGTGTGTATTTTGGGAAAAAATACGTTTTAAATTATAATATAATAAAAAATGAAAAGAAATAATTATTGGAATACATTTATTACTTACATTTTATTCTATATCCGACTCGGAAGAGGAAGAATCGTTGTTGACATTAATAATAATAGGGTCGATTAAATCATCACAAATATTGTCAATTTTCCACCTATTTGCCTCCACTTTGATAAATAACATGCTCCATACAGTTTATTCAATTTTCCTTACTAACATGACTTACAGCACTCTCAAACAATTTCACAACATCGTTTATTTTAAAAGTAGTATATTTTTTTCCAACTTCCCCCTTTACCTGAGCCCATATTAATTCTATGTGATTAAGTTCACAATGATAAGGGGGAAGTCGAAGAACTGATATACCACGTGAAGAAGCCATTTGTTCTACAATGTAGGTTTTGTATTTATTCTTGTTTATTTTTGCAATTCTGTAAAGTTCTTTCCTTAGTGGATCTTTTGGAAACTTAATATTTTTCAAAATAAGCCACTCCAAAAGCTCTGCTTTACGCTAACGACTTGTGGACAATGCTTGCGTTGTCCATAACAATAACAGTGCCTTTTGGAATCAGATCCAACATTTGAACAAACCATTCCTCGAAGACATTCCCATTCATATCTTCGTGATAGTCCCCCGTGCGTTTTGAAATAAAAGTTAATAATCCACCATCAACAAAACCTTCAGAACTTCCAACATGGACAATGATAAGTCTTTTTCCTCTTCCAAATGGTGGCTGCAAACTTAACGACAAATCTTCCACTAATGCCTGCCTTCCGCTTTTAATGTTTTCATCTTGCCAAGATTTGGAAACTGTATATCCAGCATTTATCCATGTTTCGTCTAAGTAGAAGATTTTCAAATTTTGTTCTTTGGCATGTCGAATGCTTCTTTAATAGTCTCTTCTCCAAAAAACTATTTCCGGTTTATCTATCAAGAGAGATTTTCTATTATGTATTGTATATCTGAAACCCACATCTTTCAAAAGTTTGCATACTGTCATTCTGGAGAATTTTGTATAGTCCGTATCTTCTTGCACTGATGTCATAATTTTGTCATGTGTTGGAATTTCCTTTCGTAAGTAAAATCCATGGACTTTACGCCTTAGTCTTTGTTTTAATGACTCATCGATCTCAATTGGTTTTCGGCCTGAAGGAGTTTTAGGGGGTTGAAGAGTTCCATTCTTGCTTTCTTTTAGTAATCTATAAATTGTTGATTTAGCAATACACAACATAGCAGCCGTTAATTCCACAATATCATCAACACGGTATACCCTCTTAAAATATATTTTGGTACGTCTACGAAATCTACTTAAATGAATGATTTATTACTCCTTGTCCTTTCTATATAGACATTAAATAATGTAATTTTTCCCGTAGAATATAATGCAATAATAATAACAAAAATTTAACAAGTATTGCAATTTTAGCTATTGCTAAATTCATTTTTTGCTTTTTTTTTCATTTTTGAGCACATTTTTAAATGAGAGGTATATTTTTTTTATTTCATGTGAAAGTAGACGTAAAAACGAAAAAATGAGCACCTTTTTCAATAATATTTTCCGTGCAAACTTTACAGTTGAAAAAAAAGATTTTTCCAGAAAAATCAAATTTCTCGAAAAATTATTATGTTACAAGGTTGAGAAAATTCGAGGTTATTTTGGACATAAAAAGGTAAGTTTTCGCCAAGTTTCATCCAGATTGACGAATCCGCTGGAAAATTAAAAATTAAAAACGAAAATTCGTTTTTTTTTCATTTTCCTCGAAAAATTGAGGTTATGTGAGAAAATTACCAAGAAAAAAGTTTTAGATTTTTACATGATCTACAACTTTTCTCTTGGGCACTTTTCATTTTGACGTCAATTTTAGCCGCAAACAGCAATACTTCAGTTTTTTACCCCTTTTTCACCCATTTAGTTATTGTATTTTTTTTTCTTGTATTATAAGCCCCTTTACCACCTCCAACTGTTACAATTCCAGGTCTCAGAATTTCCGTCTAAAAGTACAGCTCGCCTGGACTATCAATAAAAATTTTAAAAATGAATTTTTCGAAATTTGATTTCTTATAATTATTTATATTCAAGTAAATATAAAAGTAGTTAATTTAAATATTCTGTGATTTTAGTTAAAAATTCATTTTTAAAATAGTTACTTGTGGTTACAACTTTTATTTATCGTTTGAATTGATCATTTTCAGACTTATTCGGGTTTGTTCTGTGTCGCCATTAACCCTTACAAACGTTTCCCTGTATATACCAACCGTTGTGCCAAGTTGTACCGCGGTAAGAGGCGTAATGAAGTACCACCACATATTTTCGCCATTTCTGATGGTGCCTACGTCAACATGTTAACCAGTAAGTCGTCAAAAAATTGATAAAAACTTGAAAAAACAAACCCAAAACGTAAGTGCAAGCTCGGTACTTTGTGTGTACCATAAAAACAAGATTTGACCTCATTTTGAACAACTAGTATTCAAACTAGACCATGTTTTAAAGAGACTAGATATAATAATATTAAAATCTAGATGTTATTAGCAGGTTGTTACAACAAATATAGTTAAATCAACCTTAATTTACAGAAACAGATAAATTTTTCCTTCATTATGCCCCAAATGTATGCGTCAGGTGGTGTCAGATCAGGTGAATGAGAAGGATATTCGAAGTCTGTTCCCCGAGAAATTATTCTATTATCGAAATGCTGACGGAGTAAGTCTAAGGTGCGCACAGCTGTATGGCACGTTGCACCATCTTGTTGGAAACTGTAGATTTCGTGCACGGCAAAAGTTATTTAGATCTCTCACAAAAGGTATAATAATTTTCTCTCTATAACGTTCTTGGTTGACAGTAAGTGGATTCTGATTATCATCTTCAACGAAATAAGGACCAATCATTCCATTACCAGATACCGCGCACCAAACGGTAACTCGAAGACTGTGGAGTGGTTTCTCTACAATGACATCAAATCCAAGGAATCTGGTTGTTTGTCGATTAATATAGCCGCTAAGATGAACGTGACTCTCGTCTGAAAACCGTGTTTTTCAAAAATCTTCGTAAATTAAACTCAACATGCGACCACAGTAAATTTCTCTTGCACGTTTGTCCGCAGCATTTAGTCATTGTCCAACTTGGATAACCACCAATTGATTTGAACATGCGACGTAAAGACGTTTCACTAATGTTGAGTTTACATGCAGTTCTTACAAGACTTCTTTGAGGTGATTACACAACTGGGTTAAAAACACGTCCTTCATTTTCTTTAGTGCATACTGTTTTTCGATGACCTGAAGAACCTTTACGTTGACACAATACACTACCAGTGCGATGAAATTTTTCAACAAGAGCTACTTTATTAAATTTTTGTTGATATTTTTTGACACCTGTTCTAAGCTTGTACCATCATTACGACCTTTTCCGTATGAACGAAAATAATGCTCTACCAAAACCACTTTTTCTCCCGTTGTTAGAACCATTTTTAAATCAAATTTAACTGCAGCCTACTATTAATATATCAACTAATGACAATTAACAGGTCGGCTGAAAAATCCCCGGTCTGACCTATAGATGACGACACTAGAATTAAATCCATTTCATTTTTAGATAGTACCAACCTTCAAAAGATTCGTGTAAAAATTTGACAGCTGTCGGACTATTAGTTTGTGAGATATTGCATTTTTAGTGAAGCAACTTTTGTTATTTTCAAAAAGTTGGAAAAAAAGAATTTCGTGTGCTTATTAAATATTGTTATTTGAAAGGAAAAAATACAGTTGAAGCAAAAGCTTGGCTTGATAATGAGTTTCCGGACTCTGCGCCAGGAAAATCAACAATCATTGACTGGTACGCAAAATTAAAGCGTGGTGAAATGAGCATCGAAGACGGTGAACGCAGTGGACGCCTAAAACAGGTGGTTACCGACGAAAATATCAAAAAAATCCACAAAATGATTTTGAGTGACCGTAAAGTGAATATGATCGAGATAGGTGACACTCTAAAGATATCTAAGGAACGTGTTGTACATATCGTTCACGAATATTTGGGTATGCGGAAGCTCTGTGCGAAATGGGTGCCGCGCGTGCTCACAATCGACCAAAAACAGCATCGAATTGATGATTCTGAGCAGTGTTTGCAGCTGTTAAGTCGTAATAAACCCGATTTTTTGCGTCGATATGTGACTATGGATGAAACTTGGCTCCATCACTACACGCCTGAGTCCAATCGACAGTCAGCTGAGTGGACTGCGGCCGGTGAACCGCCACCAAAGCGTGAAAAGACTCAACAGTCAGCTGGCAAAGTTATGGCCTCAGTTTTTTGGGATACACACGGTATATTGTTCATCGACTATTTGGAAAAGGGAAAAACAATCAACAGCGACTATTACTGTGCATTATTGGAGCGATTGAAGACCGAAATCGCGAAAAAACGGCCCCATTTGAAGAAGAAAAAAGTGTTGTTTCATCAAGACAATACACCGTGTCACAAATCATCGAAAACGATGGCAAAATTGCATGAATTGGGCTTTGAATTGCTTCCTCACCCACCGTATTCTCCAGATCTAGCCCCCAGCGACTTTTTCCTTTTCTCTGACCTGAAGAGAATGCTCGCGGGAAAAAATTTGGCTCTGATACTGAGGTAATCGCCGAAACTGAAGCCTATTTTGAGGACAAACCGAAGGAGTACTACAAAAATGGTATCGAAAAGTTGGAAGGTCGCTATAATCGCTGTATCGCCCTTGAAGGCAACTATGTTGAATAAAAAAAATGAATTTTGTCAAAATATTGTGTTTTACTATGGTAGACAGGGGACTTTTCAGCCGACCTTTTAAGTCAAATATTACAAATCCATATTACATAAACAACTCCACAGCACTCTCTGTTTCGGTACTGTTTATCCCAAAGTTGAGGTTTGTTTTTTCAACCATGATTGTAACCATGTCCACCCAAAGTAAAAATATTAACAATTCTATTTTCTTTACTTTACAGATCACGAAAATCAATCTATGTTGATTACGTAAGTATTAAATATATACTTAACGTACTTGGATAAAGTTAAAAAATGTCATTTTATGTCCCCAGTGGTGAATCTGGTGCTGGTAAGACTGAAAACACGAAAAAGGTAATTGCTTACTTCGCTACCGTCGGTGCCTCAACCAAGAAAGACGCTGACACCAGCAAAGGAAGTTTGGAAGATCAGGTCGTACAAACTAACCCTGTTCTTGAAGCCTTCGGTAACGCCAAGACCGTCCGTAACGACAACTCTTCACGTTTCGTAAGTTTTAACACAACACCTTATTGTTTTACATTTTATACAATCTCTGAATTTCTTAGGGTAAATTCATTCGTATTCACTTCGGGCCAACTGGTAAACTCGCTGGTGCTGATATTGAAACTTGTAAGTTTTCTAACCGAAAATAAAACATTTTGATTAACTTGATATGGTTTCAGATCTGCTAGAAAAAGCTCGTGTCATTTCTCAACAACCTTTGGAAAGATCTTACCATATCTTCTACCAAATTATGTCCGGATCTGTAGCAGGCGTCAAAGGTAAATCATTATCCTAACCCTACTTTTACATTTCAATATATAAAAAAAAACTCATTTTTTATAAATTATTTCCTCACAGCAAGTCTATCAACAATTAATTTTATTTAAACAGCTTCAAATTTCTCGAATAAGTAGTTATTCTTATACCGGGTGTCCCAGAAGGTTCAGACCCATTTTAACTGCAAATATATCGTTGTTCAATCTATAGAAATCCAAAAGCCTACTTTTACAATGGGTACATTCAGAAGGTCCCAGCGGCTAGATTTAGCTACTCAGCATGTTGTGGCCGCTGAGTCAATTGTTCTTTTGGTATTTTTCTGTCTGTGGTATTTATGTACAGACCGACAATAAAAATGAAAAAAATCTTTAAAAAATGATGAACCTAGTTACTGTCTAGATCCGTATGCGACATCGAGTAGCAGCGGTTGTGTTAAAAAGTATTGTCGATAATACAGATTCCTTAAATTTATATCTAGTGCCATCTGTCAATCTGTCAATAAGAAGTACTCTGCGATAAAATAGACAGCTACATTTCAACGAAACTTAAGTAAATATATATGTTTACAATCAAAAAATGATCATTTATTTATTTATTTTGCTTAAAATACAAGTCATGTTTCAAAAGATTATTTCTCAAACACTTGAAAATATGAGGGACATCAAATATGGGAATAATTTCTTGGTCATTGATCACAAAACCAAAATTTCTATTCTCTTCTTTTCTTTTTAAGTATTCCTCCTTCGTTTCACTCATTAGCAGTCTAACAGCTCCGACATTATTTTCAATTTGGTCACAAACTGTCGATACTACCTTCAAACCTATACTTTGACATTTGCAGATTAGAACCTTCAGCAAATTTTTTAATGCCATGGATTTATGAGGTCCTTCACTAAATGTAAAAGCTAATGGTTGCTTCCACTGTTTATACAGTCCTTTCAGCATAAAAACGTTTGCATGATCTGCTAATACAGGTTTTCTTTCTTTATAAATTACAATTTGATGTATTCATTTACCAGGTAAATTTAAAGTTGGAACTGCTGTTCTTATAAGACCTCTTTTGGTACCTAAAACTTTACAGTCACTAGAAAAATGTTCCTCACAAAATACATATTTTTTATAAATGTCTTCAACTGGCAAGTCTTTATAATTTAAAGGCTGTATCTTTAAAATCCACTCACTAAACACACTTGGTTCATTTTTTGGAAACCGATGCATTTTGCCTTCACGATTTGTACATACATGTAGGTACACAACATTTCCTTTTAGATAAGGGGGGTTGATAGTTTGAATCCATTTTAGGGACAGAATTATTTGGAAGCACAAAACCAAAGATGATATACACCAACAAAACTAAAAAACTGAAGACAAAACTACTGCTCTTTTCCTGATTCTCAGAACTACTGTCTCTTTTCTTAATTTTCTTAAAACTGTTTCTCACCAAATACAGATTGATACAGATCTGTTAAATTAAAAAGTATTGTCGTTAATAGTATTAGTAGAGAGACCTCTTCCGAAAAATAGAACAATTAAAATGAGTAGACGCAACGATCAGCGCCATCCTATGGTTGTGTTAAAAATATTAATAAGTTTTGGCGGGAGTATATTTGCTTTCATTTCTTCCGTATTCGGTGGATCTCAAGCAACGCTACATCCAGATAGACTTCTTTCTAAGCGATCTCAGCTGCTGGGACCTCCTGAATGTACCCATTGAAACCCGTAAATGCCTACAAAATTTTAACAAATTATACATTTTCTAAAAGGTAATGAGTTCGTCTTTCAGATAGAATAAAAATATATAGGGTGTTTCATTAAAAAAATCGACGATATTTGCATTTAAAAAAACACTTGAATTGTTGAAAACCGCACCTCTCTAAGTTTTTTATGTTCCGATATATTTGCAATTAAAATGGTTCAGAAACTTCTGGGACACCCGGTATTTTGATTATGTCTTTTAATTCAGGAACTTAAAATTATTATTTATATAAATAGCTAATACACTTTTGCATGAGTAAGATCGTTTTATCTTACTTTTTACATTTACTTTTCTAAAGACACAACAAAATGTTTCCCCATCTATGTTGATTTATATGTAAACCCCCTTTGTTTTCCCGTATACAGAGACTTGTTTATTGTCTAATGACATCTACCAGTATCACTTCGTATCTCAAGGAAAAATTACTGTACCAAATATGGATGATGGCGAAGAATTCCAATTGACAGACGTAAGTGGGTAACGAAAAAAAAAATAACAATGGTGTACACAACTTGAAGTTTTGATTACGAAGTGCAACGGTGATAGTATTTCAATCAAAAATTCGGTTATGAGCACCTTTGTTGTTTTTAAACTAGACACCCACTAGAACAAAAGTGTCTTGGAAATTCGAAATTATTTACAGTTGCCGATTTTTCTTCGTAGCAGTAGTTGTTATATTTCTACTAGAAATAGTTTTATGCCAAAGTGATCGTCTAGAGTCTTGAACGTAGTTATTTTTTTAGATTTTATTGACACATTAAGAAATTTGTATTTTTTAACGTATTAAATTAACCATACAGTGTGTAAAAGCCAAATGGAATAAATTCATTATTTCGGTTACTGTACATATTTATAAAAAATCCCGAAACACGTCAAATTTAAATTATAACTTGACATTCTTTAAAGTGAAAATGCAACCCCTACCTTCAACCCCCTTAGAATTACAGGTACAACCCCCAATTTTTTAAATGGGAAGTATAGGCTTGTGATATATCATTTATTGAAAGGTCTCTTCATTCTCTATTCAAAAATGTTATTGTTTTTAAATTTAATGCAAAAATTAATATAAAAAAAATTAATATCATGTTGTTACCGAAATTCGCTAAAATATACTCAAAACTTATTACAATATACTTAAAACCTATTTCCCGTTTAGGTCTTGATAATGAGAAAGTGAACAAAAACCATAGCAATGTGGTTTTTAGATGGTAACCATTAAAAAACTTTAAAGATTTTCCGTGGTAACGCTATTTTAACAAGCAGTAGTAAATTGTTTTATTTAAGTTGTCATTGTTGTAATTTAAGTATAAAGTTTGTTCAATTCAATTCTGAAAAATGGTTAGATTAACGGAAATGCATAAAATAACAGTTTTACAAATGATTGGTTACGGAGATAACATCCGAACACAACAGGAAGTAACTCGCCTATTTTATGAGAAATTTCCTAATTTACCGCCTAAATCCCAAGGAACAATAAGTAAAATAGAAAAGCAGTTTCGCGAGTTTGGTAATGTAAGGCAGATAAAAAAAGCAATTGCCAATGCACTGAGTGATGAACTCAAATTAGATGTGTTGCTTGAGTTTCAGGAAAACCCACATACATCGAGTAGACAGGCATCCACTACATTCAATGCTAGCCATACATCGATAGCAAACATATTAAAAGAAAATAAATTGCATCCGTATAAGATGATACCTACTCAGGAGCTCATGGAAGACGATTTTGATAGGAGAACTTTTTTTGTGAGCAAATGATGGACATGTTGGATAACAATATTATCCAATTAGAAGACGTTATGTTTTCTGATGAGTGTACTTTTTTACTTAACGGTCATACTAATCGGCAAAATTGCCGCTACTGGTCCACGGAAAATCCTCACTGGATGAGAGAAGAACACACTCAATACCCTCAAAAGGTTAATGTTTGGGCAGGGATTGTAGGGAACAATATCATTGGTCCCTTTTTTATTGAGGGCAACTGGAATGGCAACAATTATTTGGCACTACTTCATATTGATGTCACTCCAACGTTGGCAAATTTATATCCTGATCCAGGTAACCCTCAACTTCCAGCGAATACGATATGGTTTCAGCAATATGGAGTACCACCACATTACCAACTTAATGTCCGGCAGCACCTCGATACAATATTTCCCAATCGGTGGATAGGGAGGCGAGGATCGATTGAATGGCCAGCGCGATCACCTGATCTTACATTATTAGATTTCTTTTTATGGGGATATGTGAAGAGCCATGTATACAAAACTAAACCTTCTGATTTAAATGACTTAAAAGAACGAATAACGCTTGCGATTAGGTCGATCACGCCTGATATGTTAAATAATGTTAGAAGACAGTTTTATTTGAGATTAGGATGTTGCCAAGACGTTCGCGGAGAACATTTTGAACATCTACTTCATTAACATTCATAGTTCTTTTTCGTGTTCTACATTTCATTACGTTTTGCATTACATTTTAGTTTTTGATTGTATTGTAGCGAATTTCGGTAACAACATGATATTAATTTTTTTTATGTTAATTTTTGCATCAAATTTAAAAACAATAACATTTTTGAATAGAGAATGAAGAGACCTTTCAATAAATGATATATCACAAGCCTATACTTCCCATTTAAAAAATTGGGGGTTGTACCTGTCATTCTAAGGGGGTTGTAATTTAAATTTGACGTGTTTCGGGATTTTTTATAAATGTACAGTAAACAAAATAATTAATTTCTTCCATTTGGCTTTTACACACTGTATCTTTCAAATGAGCCAGAAACACCAAATCAACTGAATAAGATAAAATCACCTTTCAGTTTGTTTTCGTATTTTTGCCAAATAAAAATGTTTTCGTCGAAATTTATCGATAAAATTTTAAGGACTCGTGGTATTACCTTTGAAAAAACGGTTAAAGCATATAATTTAAAAGTTTGTTATAATTTTAAACGCCTTTTAATTAGGGATTTATTGATTTACATCGCCCAATCTTAATGTGACATTAAAATCTGCATGTTATTTTTATCCACCTCCAATTGTTATGTTACAATAAGTCGCTATGAGACACCGACTTATGCATTTTCCTTTTTTCCATCCTTTAGACAAGTGTTTGTTATCGAATAACATAAACGAGTACACTTTCGTCGCACAAGGAAAAACTACAATTCCTAACGTAGATGACGGCGAAGAAATGAGAATTACAGACGTAAGTGCCTTCTAACAGGACACTTCTATTTAGACTTTAAATTCGTTTCCTTCATTCCAAGCGACGAATGAAAGGTCTCGATCGTTTTGTTCTGTCTATTTAAACGTTCTAACTTTCCTGTTGTGTCTTCTTTACTAATGTCATCGGGTGAGAGCGATGCCTAGGCCATGTAATCATTGACGAATTTATTTAATTATAGAAAAATGTGCGTTGAGCAATAGAATCTCGGATTATCCTTTTGTAAATCAAGGAAAAACCAGGATTCCCGGCATCAACGACAGCGAAGATGCGTTAATAACGGACGTAAGCAGGTTGCAGTATCAGAATATCATCTACCCTAAATTCGGGGAGCGCGCATTATGCTTTAAAATTTATTCTGGCAAATTGGCATTCTGCTAGGCATGGCTCGCTCCCTGATTATGCGTGTTGTTCAAAATTTGCAACAACAATATCCAAACTAAACACTGCGTAAACTTAGTCAATAAATAACCAACGTTATTTCAAAACCGAGTACTCAGTTTAAATGATTTTATTTTAATAAAACTTAGTATACATCAGAGGTAACATGAACACATGGTGTGTAGGAACATTGCAGGGAAGAACTGGGGATGTAACCCACGTATCCTGCAATGGATGTACACAGCAATAGTGAGACCATTAATCACATATGGGGCAGTGGCTTGGGGCGTAAGGGCTAATCTGAATACGACGAGGAAAAACCTCTCGAAAATTCAGAGACTAGCCTGTTCATGTATCACTGGAGCAATGGGAACTTGCCCCACTGCTGCAATGGAGGTGATTTTAAACTTGACCCCACTGCACATTCTGCTAGAAAGTGTAAGGAAGAAAACAATATATAGAATGATCAAAGAAGGAATTATCAGGGAAAAACCTCGATCAACTTCACTTTGATCAAACTTGGGAAATGCCCCAAGATGATATGCCAAAGAAATTCAACTTTGTGAGAAAATTCATCACAAAGTTGAGTAATAAATCTGAATGGGATGAAGACACCATACAGAATTTAAACCAGAATACCATAAAGTGGTATACGGACGGTTCCAAGCTAGACGAGGGAACTGGGATAGGAGTTTTTGGACCGAGAGCCAAATACTCAGAAAGCTTGGGCACATACCCGAGCATCTTTCAAGCAGAAGTCCGCGCCATCGAAAGATGTGTGGAATTCAATATTGGAAGAAACTACCGCAAACAAGAGATTGTGATCATGTCGGATAGTCAAGCAGCCATCAAAGCGCTGAGCTCAAATATAATCAGTTCGAAGATGGTTTGGGAATGCCTAAGCAAACTAAATGAACTGAGCCAGAAGAACACTGTCACCCTTCTATGGGTCCCGGGACACATAGGAATAGAGGGGAACGAAACAGCAGATAAGCTGGCAAAAAAATGTGCTGAAACCCCACATTTGGGACCAGAACCATCTTGTGGGATCAGCAGTAGAGTGATCTTAGGAAAACTAAGGGAAGAAATGGAGAAAGAAAAATCCAAGTACTGGAATCAGCTGAAAGCACTGAGGCAATCTAAGATACTACTGGGGAACTATGACCAGAAGAGATCTCTTAGCTGCCTCAACCTCAGTAAAAAAAAGGCTCCGTATTCTAACGGGAATATTAACCGGGCATTGCCGGTTAAGAAGCCACATGAAGAAACTAGGGTTAGCAGATGAAGCAAAGTGCAGATTCTGTGAGGAAGAGGATGAAACCTCAATACATATACTCTCAGAATGTCCTGCCTTGCAAAATTCTAGGGCTAGATACCTAGGAGCACATGAAATAGAGGAAGGGGATCTACCTGATTTGAAGCCCGACGATGTCCTAAACTTCCTCAGGAAAATAGGACTCGAAGAGCTGCTATAAATCTGAGAAAACATCAGAACATGGCAAGTAAGGGGGGACACAATAGATCCTATGGGTCGCAGTGTAATCATCACCCCTAACTCATTCATACATTCAACATGAACGCGCAAGAAGTTTTAGAACCCATCTTTTACCCTGGCAAATCCAACTTTCCAACAAGATAATGGCCGACCACATATCGAAAGAGTCACAATAGACTTCTCTCAACATAATGAGGTCACAATGTTACCTTGGCCACCAAGGTAGCCAAGGAAGGAGATTGCTCAATTTGCAACGTCCTCCTCAGACTCTAGAAGAACTTCGGGAGGAGTTGGTGGTTGCCTGGAATGAGATACCACTGGAGGACATTGACCACCTGATCAGAAGCATACCTAGACACTTTGGGTGCATCCACACATTATTATAGTACACAATTTTATAAAAATAAAATCATTTAAACTGGGTCTTCAGATTTTTATGTCATTATATCTTAAAAAAAGTTTTATAAAAGACAGTAAAATGGTAAAATATTTGATACTGTTTTAAAAAAAGGTGACCTCGTTTGTAGGAAAGGTAAGCAGATGAAAAATATTGAGGTTGGGTTAATAAAAAAATCTTGTAAAATAGAGCATAGACATAGAGCGTTGAAAAAATCTTATCACGTACATTATCAATTCTAAAATAGAATTTCTGTTGAAGTCACCGTTCTTTTGTAATTTCCAACTTCATTGATACAATCTACCAACATTTATCTAATTGTTATCGTTACAAAATGTATACCAAACTCTACCTATAGGCCCAATTGGTCCAAGGTTTTTTGAGTGATCCTAGCCATTTATTGCTGCTGTCTTGGCACCTATTTTTCCCATATATTACCCTTGAAGTAACCAAATTGTTTCTTTCTTTTCTTTCCTAGCTAGGTACCTGCACGTGTGACACACTTTTTAGCTGGTGTTGGCAAATATAGCTGTGAGCTGGTAATGTCCACTTTCCACCCTAGTGACACAATATTACTATTATTTAATGGGATGTGTCAGCTTCCAAAATATATTTGGGGCATTTCATGCCAACTCATCCCACCGATTGGATTTGCATCTCCGATTTCGGTGAAATTTGGGCAACTTTTTGAAAACTCTTCGAAAAAGGTTTTTATGTATTTTTTCAAATTTTTTTATTTAGCCAATTTTCGAAAATTTCGGGTGTTTTTTTTTAAATAGCCATAACTTGGAGAAAAATCGTCCGATTTGGGATTTTTTTTTAAATTCCCTATTTTTTGATGAACTGTTTGAAAAATTTATGCAAAAAATTATTCAGCATAAATTTGATTGTTTTTTTTTCATTCCAAAGTTAAAACAAGAATTTTAAGATTGTTTGTAACCTTCAAATTTGAGAAAAAAAACCGAAATTTTCGAAAATTTATATCTCGCGATTGGCTGAATGAAAAAATTTGAAAAAATTTAAAGAAACCTTTTTCGAAGGATACCAAATTTCAGCGAAGTTGGAGATGTAAATCCAATCGGTAGGATGAATTGGCATGGAATGCCCCATTTGTATAAATTTTGAGTGCCATGTTGCCAGTAGTTTCGGCAAAATCGTGAGATATGTTTATTTTGCAGTTTTTTATCCTATACTAGAGACAGCATTACCTTTTTTTAAACCTGTATTTTCAGTGTTAGAGTATATTAAAAAACTGAAATTGGTTGTTTACTGATTAAGGTTTCCAAACACTACATCACTTACATTGTACATAAACTTTACGAATTTGCTGTATATACATTTTGCTATATTGGACAAAAATCGCAGCGTATATATAAAAATACCGACAACAATTAAAATTAATTACGAGCCAATCAATTTTTGGCGTTGGCGTAGAATTAAAAAAAAAATGGTAGATGTAAAAGTATTGGACCCCAAATTACTTATTTCTTTATTTTTTCATGTAGAAGCCTGTCTTCTATCAAACGATATACATGATTATAATACTGTCGCGCAAGGAAAGACAACTATACCAAATGTAGACGACGCTGAAGAATTTTCTCTTACGGATGTAAGTAAAAGAACTGAAAATTTCCCAAGTGGTCATGTGATTGTAGGTAATACGACCCAGTGAATCGTTTCGATGACTGTCCAAACATTTTGTACTGTAATCACCCATTTTGCTTATCTTACAAATCTACTTTGTTTTGTTCAATACTAACTGTTTGTGGTAAGTAGTGTTCAATGTAAATAACTGCTTTGTCTATCACAAATAAAGTACGATATTACTAAATTTATTAATCTCTAGGAAGCCTTCGATATTCTTGGTTTCACCCAAGAAGAAAAAACCAACGTATACAAGATCACCGCCGCTGTTATGCACATGGGTTGCATGAAGTTCAAACAAAGAGGTCGCGAAGAACAAGCCGAAGCTGATGGCACAGAGGTAATTTGTATTTATATAAGTATTAGGAACGGATAAACTGATTTAAATAAATATTTCTGCAGGAAGGTGAGCGTGTTGGTAAACTATTGGGAGTTGAAGCTGCTGCTTTATACCAAGCATTCGTCAAACCAAGAATCAAGGTCGGTAACGAATTCGTCACCCAAGGTCGTAATGTCAACCAAGTATCATACTCTATTGGTGCCATGTCGAAGGCTATGTTCGACAGACTGTTCAAATACTTGGTCAAGAAATGTAACGAAACTCTGGACACCAAACAAAAAAGACAACATTTCATTGGTGTACTGGATATTGCTGGTTTTGAAATTTTCGACGTAAGTTTGCATTTTAGTTAACGTAATTGTACAATGTAATCCAATATTTCATATTTGACATTCAAAAAATACTTTAAACAACATTAATATTTTTATTTGGTAGCTAAATTTTAAGATTTTTTTCACTCTGAAGCTTTGAGTAAAATTTCGATTCTTTCAAGGGAGCCAAAAATGATTTATGTTTTACCTATCTATTATTGATTTAAAATACCTTGGAAACGGAATGTTATGGTAGCAATAATAGCTGCTATCACACCTAGGGGGCCTTTTTTCCAACAGGTTGTACTGTACAGCGACTCTTTCTATAGGTATTCCAACTGGTCTTAATGCTGCGTACTTTTTTATTAAATTTAAAGCGTCTAAATCTGCTTCAATGATGGTAAAACTTTTTGAAGTTGAAGTTTTAGTTTCTGGTACCTTTATAACCAAGACCGTTCCTCTTTCTTCAATATCATCAATGGTTATTTTGACCAACTCATCTCGTCTTAAACCTCCAAAAACACCCATTACCAATACGACTTTGTGTACCAAGTAGATATCATCAGGAGCCTTCTTATTATTATTTGTTCTCCTTCCAAAACTTTAGACTTTAGACCATTATCGTAGATCTTAGGGTAGAATACTTGGTCCAGAGAGAGTTTGGACTGTATTTTTCCGACTAAAAATATTAAAATTTGTTAAACATAGTAAAATAAAATCAATAACTTATCAGTTCCTGAAAATATGCCATTAGAACGGTTTCGGTTATTTGAACAATTGCGTTGGCATCTTTCCAAATACCAAATATGCCATACTGTTGCCTTGATTTAACTGGCAAAAGATTTTCAGTCGCTTTTATGGCCTTTTCTCTTATATTTTGTGGAATTTCTTCCATTTTAAGCAAATATTTAAACAAAAAATGCCAACTGACTGCCAACAGAAACATCAAAGTCAAACTTAAATAATCACTGCAAGTTACTTGATAAATTTCTGAAGAATAAAAATCAATTTTTAGGTAAAACATAAAGCATTGTATGCACCACGGACAGTGTTAGACTCTAATACTCATCAGGCGGAAACCTAGCCCTCGGCCCAGAAGCCCTCGGGCTACTATTTCCACCTTCCGGGCATTATCGTCCTTACAATGCCCTTGATCATAAATAGCTATCATGTACTTTTGTAAAATTTGTAAATAGTAGACTCATTCTTGCAGTAGTATCATTCCAAACATTGTACAGTTATATGTAAATATGTATCACATAATAAATCTCATCTATTCCTGTTCATGGTGGAGGACATACGAAAAAAAAAGACAATATTCAATTCAGTGCCTCTAAAGTTTTTTTCCTTTAGTTTAGCATATCCATTATCATTGCCGCATAAATAGAAACCTAACGAATTACTTTTGGCTTTAGTATAACGGCTTCGAACAGCTTTGCATTAACTTTACTAACGAAAAGCTACAGCAATTCTTCAACCATCACATGTTTGTCTTGGAACAAGAAGAATATACCAGAGAAGGTATTACATGGACCTTCATCGACTTCGGAATGGACTTGGCTGCTTGTATCGAGCTCATTGAAAAGGTTTGCTTGCTTTATTGCTAACAATAACTTTATTTTGGGACATTACAGCAGATACGCTATTTAGATCTCTGACAACTTGACAATAATCTAGCAAACAAAGAAAAGACTTTGGGATTTGTCCCTTCGGCATTCTTTTCTATAAATGCCTCCAAGTGTTGAAATTTACTCCAAACACTATCTTGTCTTTTAGTAGTAGACTATCTTGTATCCAGTTTTTCCACACTCTAGTCATATTCTCAGTATCCAAAACGAGATACTTGGGTGGCCGAAAGCCTAAAACTCCAGATTCGTTTCATGATGTTGAAGCTTGCGGATTTGGCATTTTGTAGCAAACTGCCCTAATTCTCGAATAATCATGACGTTGTCATGACACTGACAATTAATATCATTCTCCACATTGTTGTTAATGTTAATTATTTTTTATTAAAAATAAATAACAATACAGTAATAGCCAATGGAAATGTTCATTAAATGTTTGGGGTGGAAATGTAGGTGATAAGACCATACTTCTTTGATGAAAGAGTTCTATTATATTCTATTCTATTCTTCTGGGGTGCGTTTCATGCATGTACTGGAGCTCTAGGCTCATTGTACCCCCCTGAAGTAATCATACCAGGTTCGTTTTCTTCATGTATTCTAGAATGTCATGATATTCGCTTTCACGATTTCCTCTGGCTCAGGAAACTGAATGCCAAAGTGTCTCTGTCTAAGCCACTTAAGGCTCGGACAGTGACATATTACGTGAAGAGGAGTTTCGTCTTCCTCAACACATTTTCGGCATAATGGGTCCTCAGCGAGTCCTATTATGTTCATGTGTTTTCGGAGATGGCAGTGTCCTGTAAGCAGTCCCACTGCCTTTCTCAATTGGGTTCTACTTAGGCTGAGTAGTTCTGTAGTTTTCTCCCTGGATGGACCTGTTATGAAAAATCTGGATTGCCTGAGTCCAGGCAGTTCCATCCAGAGTTTCTTATGTTGTTCCCTTAGTCGTTCCTCTATTGTTTCCCTTACATGTTGGTATGAGACCCCACATGTGGGAAGAGGTCCGATCAGGGTTCCTTCTGAAGCTTCCCTGGCTAGGAGGTCAGCTTTTTCATTTCCAAGAATCCCTGTGTGTCCTGGTACCCATTCAAGGATAACCTTGTGGCGTTGTGCCAGTTCAGCTACAGTTCCTTGGCAGTGCTTCACTGTTCGTGACGCAGTGTGTACGCTCTCTATTGCTTTGAGAGCTGCTTGGCTATCACTTCTGATCCTGACAGTCCTGTTAGGGACTGTCTCGTTCAGGATGATTTCCGAGCATGTGTTGATGGCAACCACTTCAGCTTGCAGGATAGTCTCTACTGAACCCAGGTTGAGACTATACGTCTTCCCTGTATTTTCATTGTAGATTCCAATCCCAGTGCTGGTGCTTGTTTTGGATCCGTCTGTGTACCAAACGGATTCATGTTGTTTCCTAGTCTTGGTACGAGCTTCGTCCCTATCCGGAATATGAACCGTATATGGTTTGGAAAGGTCGTAGCAGATAGGTATTCTATCTGAGGGCATGCTCAGTAATTGATTATGTTCAATCTCTTTCGAGATTGTGGAATGGTACCTAGGGATCGCCCTGCTCCATTCGTTGTTTATTTTCAGCCTGTAAGCAGCTGCCAGTGCTTCCCTTTCCACAATAAGATGTAGTGGAGGTAGTCCCAGCATAGCTTCCAGGGCCGCCGTGGGCGTTGTTCTCATCGCCCCGGTTATGGCTAGACAGGCTACTCGATGAAAGAGTTACTGGTGCAGTTTATTTAAATTTTTTTCGGAATCACCTGCCAGTTTTTTTAGAAGAATTCGCCCTTAATATCCCGCGACAAATGTGGTAGGTATTCTCTACTAGATACGACATGAAAGAGAGAATTACACACCGAATACGGAACTACGAATAGAATGGCAAGAATCTAGTTACTGTCTAGATCCGTATGCGACATCGAGTAGCAGCGGTTGTGTTAAAAAGTATTGTCGATAATACAGATTCCTTAAATTTATATCTAGTGCCATCTATCTGTCAATAAGAAGTACTCTGCGATAAAATAGACAGCTACATTTCAACGAAACTAAAGTAAATATATACGTTTACAATCAAAAAATGATTATTTATTTATTTATTTTGCTTAAAATACAAGTCATGTTTCAAAAGATTATTTCTCAAACACTTGAAAATATGAGGGACATCAAATATGGGAATAATTTCTTGGTCATTGATCACAAAACCAAAATTTCTATTCTCTTCTTTTCTTTTTAAGTATTCCTCCTTCGTTTCACTCATTAGCAGTCTAATAGCTCCGACATTATTTTCACTTTGGTCACAAACTGTCGATACCACCTTCAAACCTATACTTTGACATTTGCAGATTAGAACCTTCGGCAAATTTTTTAATGTCATGGATTTATGAGGTCCTTCACTGAATGTAAAAGCTAATGGTTGCTTCCACTGTTTATACAGTCCTTTCAGCATAAACACGTTTGCATGATCTGCTAGTACAGGTTTTCTTTCCTTATAAATTACAATTTGATTTATTCACTTACCAGGTGAATTTAAAGTTGGAACTGCTGTTCTTATAAGACCTCTTTTGGTACCTAAAACTTTACAGTTAGTAGAAAAATGTTCCTCACAAAATACATATTTTTTATAAATGTCTTCAACTGACAAGTCTTTATAATTTAAAGGCTGTATCTTTAAAATCCACTCACTAAACACACTTGGTTCATTTTTTGGAAAACGATGCATTTTGCCTTCACGAGTTGTACATGTAGGTACACAACATTTCCTTTTAGATAAGGGGGGTTGATAGTTTGAATCCATTTTAGGGACAGAATTATTTGGAAGCACAAAACCAAAGATGATATACACCAACAAAACTAAAAAACTGAAGACCAAACTACTGCTCTTTTCCTGATTCTCAGAACTACTGTCTCTTTTCTTAATTTTCTTAAAACTGTTTCTCACCAAATACAGATTGACACAGATCTCTTCCGAAAAATAGAACAATTAAAATGAGTAGACGCAACGATCAGCGCCATCCTATGGTTGTGTTAAAAATATTAATAAGTTTTGGCGGGAGTATATTTGCTTTCATTTCTATTCGTAGTTCCGTATTCGGTGGAATCACAGCGGCATTTCAATCTGCTGAAAAATGTTGGTCAATCATTTGAACTTAGATTGCAGCATTGCATTGATGTTAACGGTGAATATTGTGGTTAGAATTATACTTTTGGAGACTTGTTTTATCAACAATGGATTCCCAACAGTAAGACTGCCAACATAATTATGTAAACTATAAGCAAACTGTCAAACAATCGTGGTTGAAATAAGATGAAAGCTTCAGATCCTTTTTTCAAAATCTATCCAAAATAAGGCCAGTTTCACTTCGACGAAGTGTCAGCTTGATCTTTTGCTTTGTGTCATCTTCTTTATACAGTTTTAATAAGAAAAAGTAAAAATTGGATTGTACAAGTTGTGCTAGAGATAGAAAATTAAGATTTCCCGAATAAAGGTAAGCTAGCTTTTTTGCATACTAACCGTTCTGATCATCTAGTGAAATAGTGTTGTAACGAATATTAATAATTCCTTTATAATTATCTAGTACAACGGTTTTGAACAACTGTGTATTAACTTTACCAACGAAAAATTACAACAATTCTTTAACCATCACATGTTCGTACTCGAACAAGAAGAATACAAAATCGAAGGTATTCAATGGACATTTATCGATTTTGGAATGGATTTAGCCGCATGTATAGAACTTATCGAAAAGGTAATAGCAGTATCGACGAAGAAATTTGTTTTGGTGACGTGTTTTTTATTTGTATGTTATCGCAATAGCAGTACACAGTACGTCGTCGTCGTCGTCTTCGTAAATGTCTGTAGTCTGTTGTCCTATCTGTAATTTGTTGTAATTGTTACATGTTGTATTGTCCTCCATTGATTCCACCAATGTTACAGGAAAGGAATCAATTTGTACGTAGTAGTTATATGTGTGTTTCGTTTTAAATAGTTCAACGGCTTTGAGCAGCTTTGTATCAACTTTACCAACGAAAAATTACAACAGTTCTTTAATCACCACATGTTTGTACTTGAACAAGAAGAATACCAAAGAGAGGGTATTGAATGGGCTTTTATTGATTTCGGTATGGATTTAGCTGCATGTATCGAACTTATCGAAAAGGTACAGAACAAGAGTTGTACTTACATCGCTGTCAGATTGACTTAAAATTATTAACGCTTTTTTTTTTACGTTGTGTATTCGTCCAGACAGATTACATACCTCATCAAATCACGCAACAATATAAACAAACCACAAAACATGTTAAACTGCAAAGACAATGGACTAGTTTAGTGATTTTTTTTATATTTGCATCTTATAAAATAAGTTTTTAGTGGTTCAACTGTACAAATAAAATTTTTATAAAATTAATCCTCTAGCCATAATCGGCTTTTGAAATTTAAATTTAATGGTTACATACGTCATAAGTGGTAAGTGACGTGTTTCAATAAGATTGATAAAAAATTTGCGATGTTGTCGATATGCTTTAATATTAACCGAGAAACTTATCTCTCTCTCTTATTTGTTGTCATTAAAAAGAGATAAATATATTGATATTTTTGTTCTCTGATTGACACTTTATCAAATAAGGAGTAAAACACTAAACAAAATATTCTGTCATTTTCGTTAGTTTAATTTGTTGTTTGGTTTATGAAAGAAATTACTTCTATACTATTTTTGGTTCGAAAATAAAAATCCCTAACACCTTCTCTTGGTGTTATAGCGGTTCCTTCAAAAATAACCAATAGAAGTAATTGTTCTCTCGGGGAGCAACCCTTCTATCGGTACAGTTAGAGAACGAATTTCAAGAATACCGTTTTGGCATTTTCAATAGAACCACGCCCACTTTCTATTGGTTGTTCTATTCTATCACCGTCAAGAATAGGGGTCTTGTTTGTTTATTACAGATAAACACGATTTTCTCTCCTGTCATATATCTTATCGACTGGTACAATCAGTTAGTCACAGAACACGATGTTTTGTGCCGTCAGTTCTTTGAGAATACTTGAAACGAACGTAGTTAAACTGTGACAACGTTGACTTTTAAACACACTTCATTATTGGTTATTAGTTGGCGCTACATTTAAAACTTACTAATTATTTATTGCTAAATTTTACGAAATGAGAAAAATTACTTGCAAAATGAATACCAATATAAGTAAGTAGGTATCTTAACCTAAATATATATTGCTATCATTTTGCTTAATATGATCCTACTAAACTAGTCCATTGTCGACGATTCAAAATTTGTCCAAATCAGTTAATAATTCCATAGCAATCAAAATATATCATTGGTTACTATAAACAATAATAATAACATAACAATGTTGTTTGAAATAATAAGTGAATCAACATAAACTAAGCTTTTATTCTAGTTTTTGAAGATTAAAATTAATTATGCAACTGCTGTTGCCAGCAATATGTAGTAATGGAGTTGTTGATGGATTTACAGTGTTTTCTGTAATCGTGAAAGATTTGTGGCTGTGAGCTAGCACTTCAACAAAAGTTTGGCCCGTTTGGATCATTCTTACAATCTTGTTTTTGCCTTCAATCGATTCTTCTATACACTTTTCTGCAACTGAAGAACTCTTCCATCCACCGTGCTGTTTTAAAACTTTAAGGTCAGCTCCAGCATTAGCCAACAACGTTGAGGATGTCCTCCTGAAGCAATGACCTGTATACTTTTCTGGTTGGTCTAGTTTTATTAAGAACTCAGCTATTTTCTTAGGTGCTCTGCCAACAATATGTATAAGAAGGATCTTAGCTTGTCTCAGTCGTCCTTCCAGCTGATTCCAGTACTTGGATTTTTCCTTCTCCACTTCTTCCCTTAGTTTTCCTAAGATTACTCTACTGCTGATCCCACAAGATGGTTCTGGTCCCAAATGTGAGGTTTCAGCTCCTTTTTTTGCCAGCTCGTCTGCTTAGACATTTCCAAAGCAGCATCATTTCTGTCCGAAAAATATTTGGGTATGTGCCCAAGCTTTATGAGTACTTGGCTCTCATTTTCTTGTTACCTCTTCTAGCTTGGTCGATGTATTATTATATTCATCTTTAAAATTTTGCAATAACTATCCAGTTTTCAATATTAATAAGTTAAAATCACTCTTACTGTCCCAATTATTTTAATTCGAGGATTAATTTGGCAACTTTGAATTTCTAGATATAGACTTTTTGGAAATATTTTTTTCTCGTTGTAATACTTCTTTCAACCCTTTGTCACTACTTGTATGGACCTTGAAGGGGTGCGTTTTATTTGCAAGAAAAACATTTTTTAAAACCATCTTGTGGATGACGAGGCTGCGCACCTATAATTGTTTTAATAGCTCAGGATGTACTATTACTTATTACTTAATTTCTAAAACAATCTTTATCTTCAGCCTCCTCAAGAACTGACATTCGCAAAGTAATAAAGCTGCAGTACTCTAGATACTAAATAGCATCAGTGCAGGATCATAAAAAGGCAAGAAGGATAGTAAGAAGTTATCCTGGCATAATCTTAATAATTTAGTCTTTTACTGTTGGATTAATTTACCTAAACCGACAGAAAATAGAATTTTATAAAAGTTTCAGTGTTGTTGTGTGATTTGGGTATCTATAATTTCGATACTATAGGTATATAAAATCGTCGAAGCTATGAAGCTTTTTGTGTTTAGCTAACAGTAATAATTACAGTATAATGGTTTTGAGCAACTGTGCATAAACTATTCAAACGAAAAGATGCAGCAATTTTACAATCATCACATGTTCATCTTGGAACAAGAAGAATATGAAAGGGAAGGATTGAACTGGAATTTTATAGATTTTGGTATGGACTTACAGCCATGTATCGATTTAATTGAGAAGGTACAAGTATCTTCGTCGCAGTAAATTTTGTATCACTTTTGGTAGTATATGCACAGAAATAATCGTTGTTTTTTTTTAAATGCACTGTTTCTTCGCACTTCACAGGTACTGTATATTTTTTACAAACTTTGGAGATGTTTCAGTTTATAAATACGAACCAATACAAAAATTGAAACATCTCAAATTTACTTTTACCTTATGTAACACTTGAATTTAAACCATAAAATGTACATAAGTATTCAAGTAATTTACTATCACTGCACATTATCTGTAAAATAATGTATTTCATACTGCATTTCGTTTCACAAAAATCAACAAAATAAACACTAGAAACAGCAACCTTAGAAACTAGAGTTTCCATCATGGATGATCAAATTTTCAATTTTTGTTTTATTAATGTCTGCAATATGAAATAAAACGCATTATTACGACATACGACCGTTTCCCGAAGCACTACCTTAGGGTTTCACGTAGTCCTAATATAAATTATTTCAATTGAACTCAGGTGTTATATAACGTAATTTTTGCCACGCTTTTTTTTATTTGGACCTATAGATCAATAATTAAAATACGCCATTATGAAATCTAGCCTATGGGTATCTTGTCCATCCTTGAAGAAGAATCTATGTTCCCCAAAGCTACCGATAAGACCTTTGAAGAAAAATTGAACACCAATCACTTGGGCAAATCACCCAACTTCCAGAAACCGAAACCACCCAAACCAGGTCAACAAGCTGCTCATTTCACGTTGGGACATTATGCTGGTAATGTAAGTATCAGTTAAAATGTATTTTTTTTTATTTGAACCCCATTAACGTTTCAAATTATTTAATGGAGTTATTATTGTATACAAAAATGAAAACTTTGCGTGATAAAAAGAAGATGGACTTATCAATCCATGATTTACACTGACACTTTTATTAAATAAACTAGCTGACCCTGTGAACTTCGTATCACCTGCATCTTTTGATTCGTGATTATCAAGTTTCAACATTTTTTTTTTATTTTTGTCAAGATAAATTAACTCCAATGTTAAAATGTCATATACCTACAAACTATTTTGTCATTTTGACATCGATAAAAAAGGTGCATCCTTTTTTATCGCTTTTTTTATCGCATGTTCCTCAATCTAGTAGGTGTGTATCAATTTTGCATTATTGTTGACAGGTATTTAATTGTCAAATTTAACAATATAAAACAATACTACCTTTTCTTTGCAAAAAACATAAAGTATGAACCGATTTGGAGAGGTTTCACATGAACAAATTACAAAAATATTGAAGAGTCAATACCGAAGTCAACAAAAAATACGAAGTCATCAATATGGAAACAATTCATGGAGTTTTGTCAAAGCCGAAATTATAAGTTGGAAGAGAATACTACAATACAAGATCTAGCAAAAATATTAAAAGATTGGGCTTTCAATATGAAAAAAAAGAATGGAAAAGATTACAAAGAATTTGCGGTCAAAACAATATGGAACACGACTGCTAAAATGTTACAACAGAAATATTTTAACGAATATGGTTTGAAATTTGATCCTTTTACAGACATAACCTTTAAAGAAGCTCGGGATGCTAGAAATGCCAAAAGAAAACAACTTCAATTGATTCCAACAAAAAGAAAGACGTGTTCTTCAGCAATAGACAAAGAAAATATAATAAAAATGGCAACACTATGGAATATAAATGAACCTGAAGGGCTGCAAAAAGATTCTTTCATATAGCTTCTTACGAATTGGCTTGGAGAGGAGGAGAAGCTGTTAATTTCAAAATTTATTATTTTAAAGTAGAAAAGAACCAAAATGGTCTTCCTACGGGTAGGATTGAATATAACACCATATTTTCGAAAACGGCACAAGGCGGCTCGAAAAAGTTAACAGACAGCAAATGGTTGACTAGAAATGAAAGTGACGAAAGTATTTGCCCTGTAAAACTATTCCATTTGCTAGTAGAAAAAAGAAATGAACATATTACTTCTGACCGATTATTTTTAACTCCAAATCCTTTTTGGAAAAATAAAAATTCTAAAGGTTGGTACAAAAATGTTCCTTTAGGTATTAATACCATATCTGTTTGGACAAAAAATTCTGCTGCAAAAATTGGATTGGACATAATCAATAATAAAGTTACTAACCATTCAAATCGTGCCAGCGCAGTTTCCCAATTAGCCAAAGCAGGAGTTAGCGATCAACAGCTTATTAAGATAACAGGACACTCGTCATCACAATCGATTAAACCATACCTCCAAATTGACCCCGAACACCATGAACAACTTATAAATAATTTGAGACCCTCGGAAACAGAATATTCAACATATGTAGAAACACGAGAAGAAAACATTAAAATCAGTACTCCCCAACCAATATTTAATAATTGTATTTTTAACAACTGTTCTTTTAACTAGTTTAATTGTTTTAGAATGAATAAATTTTATTGTTTCTTTATATAATTAGTCGTTAATTTATCTTAGCAAAATACACGCGATCTTTTTTTTAATGGATAAATTTTTCTCTTCATCTCAAGATTTTTCCATCAGTAATATTACTCAAAAAACTGAAATTAGATAAAATCGCTCGACCTTCGGTCTCGCGATTTTATCATTTCAGTTTTTTTCGTAATATTACTGATTGGCAAAATCTTTCGATGAATCGAAAAATTTTCCGGTAAAAAAAAAGCTCTTGTGTATTTACTGTTGAATAAAAGCTCGTAATGTACACGGTTAAAATGATATTAAGTTATTAAATGAACCTTGTTGGACATTTTAATATGTTTTATTGTTTTTTATATATATATGTATTTATAAATATTGCATTTATTTTGTTTCTGCGAATAGTTTAAAACCACAAAAACACAATTTAACACACACTTTAACACAAATTTTGACAATGCCACACCCTTTCCTTCAAACGATCTAATGATGGTTATAAATGGCTTTGTTCATTTGTTATTGGATCGGACAATAAAAATACCATGCGCATAAAACATTATTTAATGATTTAACCAATCATATCATAGGATGACAGAAATGAAAACTTTGACAACGAAGTACAATGGCACACCCTTTCCTTCAAACGATATAATGTAATTTTTAATGTCAAATGTCATTTTAGATGTCAATTGTCATTTTTCCGCTACCAACTGTAATTTTTCAGCTGTCAACGGTCATTTTTGACATTCGATTATCATTTATAACTGTCTTATGTCAATTTTTATTTAGGGATAGTTCAGAAAAAAATTTTTTGGAAACCCGAAAGTTTAGCTAAAAAAAATTAAAAAAATCAAAGATTGGTCCAGCCGTTTTTGAGTTTTAGCGCAACGAACGGACAGCAGCATATTTTTTTTATTTTTTTTAGCTGAATTTTCGGGTTTTCCAAAAATTTTTTTTTCTAAACCATCCCTAAACTATACCAAAAAAACAAAAAAAAATTTTGAAAATCAGTCTTGTCGTTTTTGAGTTTTTGCGAGACTAATGCACAGCAATTCATTTTTATATATATATAGATAATCTGTCAATACTAATAACCAAAGAAACTTTTACTTATATTGTATACCGAGGGTAAAAGTTATTTTCTCGGCTAACCATGGAAAAGGTAATTTTCTCTTTTCCGTAAAGCTGATAAAATTCAACTTTCTCATAGTGTATGATAAAAATGTCTTTTTTCTACTACTGTTACAAACAGTTTCGTATACGGACGGTTCCAAGTTAGACGAAGGAACTGGGATAGGAGTTTTTGGACAAAGAGCCAAATACTCAGAAAGCTTGGATACATACCCGAGCATCTTTCAAGCAGAAGTCCGCGCCATCGAAAGATGTGTGGAATTCAATATTGGAAGAAACTACCGCAGACAAGAGATTGTGATCATGTCGGATAATCATGCTGTCACCCTCCTATGGGTCCCGGGACACATAGGAATAGAGGGGAACGAAACAGCAGACAAGCTGGCAAAAAAAGGAGCTGAAACCTCACATTTGGGACCAGAACCATCTTGTGGGATCAGCAGTAGAGTAATCTTAGGAAAACTAAGGGAAGAAATGGAGAAGGAAAAATCCAAGTACTGGAATCAGCTGGAAGGACTGAGGCAATCTAAGATACTACTGGGGAACTATGACCAGAAGAGATCTCTTAGCTGCCTCCACCTCAGTAAAAAAAAGGCTCCGAATTTTAACCGGGCATTGCCGGTTAAAAAGCCACATCAGAATCTTTGATATTAACTCAACCAACAAAATCTTCAATCGCTGTGGTGTAGAAATTGATCAGAACTCTATAAGAATAGTTAGAATCGGGAAACGAGTGTCTGGAAAACTCAGGACCATGAAGCATTGCACTCTCAAAGGTAAAAGTGCTTAAGAAAAATACTATGTTCAAAAAGTTAGGCTTTGGCCATGACAAAACAAAACAACAGCTGGCGGAGTATAGAAAACTAAAAGAAGAACTGATAGCAAGAAGGTAAAATTAATATAGGAATTAGATATATCAGAGAAAAACCTAAAATAAAAGAATTAAAAAACTGAAAGACTTTGACGATATTTCTGTTCAAAATGGACTAAAAGAAAAAAAACTAAGCCCAGATCATTTAATTACAAAATATACAGTGTCTATAAGAAACAAAATGGAAGAACTGGAAGTGTTTGTTAGAGCCTTTGATAATAAACCTGGATAAGAATAATACAAGATTCTTTCTTAATTTCTTAATTTTAAATACAGGCCAGTGTTTTCGTAGAAATTCTGCAACTCTGCTTGTAGATGCAGGAGGAGATTTGCTGCAACTTAAAAGACATGAGGACTCTGGAAATCGTCCACAGTAGCAGAAGCCTACGTAGACAAATTTATGAGCGCAAAGAACTCCACAGCTGACAAAATAATCTCTTCGATTTGTCCGGATGAAGACAATTTATCATTAGACGATATTAAGCCCAACGTTACAGAAAATCCAGGTCCCACTTGCTCAAAAATTCAATGAGCACCTCCAGCAACCAAAAATACAGAAAAATTGGTGGTGACTCAAGAATATATTTCGACTAATGTAGTAGAATTGAGCAGTACATTTGAAAATTTTGGGTCGTTTGTATTCAATAGCTGCCAGAACATAACTATAAATATAAATGTAAATAAATAAAAATTGTACAGTACTCAGATGTCAGATTTTCAATAGTAGAAAAAGTATAGTACAAAACTCGTGTTGTAATGATGCCTTTTACGGCCTCGTGTCAATTATGGCATTACTTTATGTTTAAAACTTACAAGCCATTTTTTCATACATTATTTTAAAGTTTTAAAAATAGTCCCTGCGCAAAATCACTTGGAAAAAGTAAGACACCAAATTTATAGTTAATATTTTTTGTTGACAGGTACCATACAACATCACCGGTTGGTTGGAAAAGAACAAGGATCCCTTGAACGACACTGTTGTCGATTTATTCAAAAAGGGTACAAATAACTTGGTGGTTGAAATCTTTGCTGACCATCCTGGACAATCTGGTGGAGCTGCGGAGAAAGGTAAATAATGTTTATGCAGTCTGTTTAATAACTATCGATGAAGAGTTTCTTTAGGACTTAACAAAAGTTAAGTTTTCACTGATTTAATTGATATTTTAGGTAACTGCATCAAAACAAAAACATAAAAGATTATTTTAACTTCTTATTTTTTGAAGCAGCATCTAATTTACAAAATGTGGCACATAGCTGCGATTTAAATTGTATCTAAATTAGACAAAAAGTGGGTCTAAAGTAATAATAATAATAAATAATGTCATTCTACAGTATTTGCCAAAATAAACAGTACCGAAAATAAAAATAAAAATTAATTTTTAATTTCTGTAATGCAAGTGTTCAAAACGTTCACCATGATATTTTATTGACACCTGTTCTAAACTTGGACCATCATTACGAACTTTTCCGTATGAACGAAAATAATGCTCTACCAAAAACACTTTTTCTTCCGTTGTTAGAACCATTTTTAAATCAAATTTAACTGCACCGTGTTATTAATATATCAACTAATAACAATTAAGTCAAATATGACAAATCCATGTTACATAAACAACTCCACTGTTTGGGTACTGTTTATTTTGACGGATACCGTATTTTATAAGCTATGTGGCACGTAGTTGTGTGTTTTTGTAAAAAATGTCATTATTCTAAATGATTTTCTTCCCAAACTAGGTGCTAAGAGAACCAAGGGTTCTGCTTTCCAAACCGTATCCAGTTTATACAGGGTAAATGATCTGCTAATAGACGCAGCTGTAAAAATCCTTCTTATCTAAAATCCTCTACCGATCCTTGCTCATTTATTTTTGTATTATAATTTTGATTTGAAATTTTCTAAACTGCTTTATTTGCTTCAAACTAGGTCGTGGTAAGAAGGGTGGTGGTTTTGCCACGGTATCATCCGCCTACAAGGTATGTTTTGGATCAAAAAAGGGTGTTAATGTTTTTTTTTTATATAAAGTTACTACTTTTGTAGAACTTGTACGTATACTTCATAAACCACTACAAAACACAGTGTTTCAATAACAAATTTATGTCGAGATCAGTGATAACCCCAAAAATAATGATTGGTTTATAGTTTTAGTTTTTTTAGGTTTTGTAGTTGACACAGAAAAAACAACAACCAGTTGACGCGAATTTTAGTGTGTAAACCATACCGGAACACCGTATGGATATTAAGTTTGTTATCATAAAAGAATGTGGAAAGTATGTTCAGGCACATAAATACTCACTGCCCCTCATCCACAAAGTTTTTTTAATAGTGTATCTAACCCAAATTTTATCAAACAAATTAAACGCATTCTATAGTATGTACAAAAAGTACGAGGAGTAATAAACCCTAATTAATTATGCAAAACCTTTACAGGGAGCACTATGAAATTTTTGATAAATTACATTTCTTCCGTAAATTTAAAAACCAGGTAGATCGACCCCGTATTTGTTTCAGTTGTAGCAAAGTTTAGGGTTTCTTCATTGTTAAAGGATTAGATAAGCAATAACGCAATGCAGTGGTGTGTATTTTGGGAAAAAAATACGTTTTAAATTATAATATAATAAAAAATGAAAAGAAATAATTATTGGAATATATTTATTACTTACATTTTATTCTATATCCGACTCGGAAGAGGAAGAATCGTTGTTGACATTAATAATAATAGGGTCGATTAAATCATCACAAATATTGTCAATTTTCCACATATTTGCCTCTACTTTGGTAACATACTCGATACAGTTTGTCCAATTTTCCTTACTAAGATGACTTACAGCACTCTCAAACAATTTCACAACATCGTTTATTTTAAAAGTAGTGTTTTTTTCCCAATTCCCCCTTTACCTGAGCCCATATTAATTCTATGGGATTAATTTCACAATGATAAGGGGGAAGTCGAAGAGCTGATATACCATGAGAAAAAGCCATTTCTTCTACAATGTAGGTTTTGTATTTATTCTTGTTCATTTTTGCAATTCTGTAAAGTTCTTTCCTTAGTGGATCTTTTGGAAACTTAATATTTTTCGAAATAAGCCACTCCAAAAGCTCTGCTTTACGCCAACGACTTGTGAGCAATGCTTCTCGTAACCGTGAATGGTAACTTGCGTTGTCCATAACAATAACAGCCCCTTTTGGAATCAGATCCAACATTTGAACAAACCATTCCTGGAAGACATCCCCATTCATATCTTCGTGATAGTCCCCAGTGCGTTTTGAAATAAAACCTTCAGAACTTCCAACATGGACAATGATGTCTTTTTCCTACTCCAAATGGTGGCTGTAAACCTAACCACAAACCTTCCACGAATGTCTGCCTTCCGCTTTTAATGTTTTTATCTTGGCAAGATTTGGAAACTGTATATCCAGCATTTATCCATGTTTCGTCTAAGTAGAAGATTTTCAAATTTTGTTCTCTGGCATGTCGAATGCTTCTTAAATAGTCTCTTTTCCAAAAAACTATTTCCGGTTTATCTATCAAGGGAGATTTTCTATTATGTTTTGTATATCTGAAAGCCACATCTTTCAAAAGTTTGCGTAATGTCATTCTGGAGAATTTTGTATAGTCCGTATCTTCTTGTACTGATGTTATAATTTGGAATTTCCTTTCGTAAGTAAAATCCATGGACTTTACGCCTTAGTCTTTGTTTTAATGACTCATCGATCTCAATTGGTTTTCGGCCTGAAGGAGTTTTAGGGGGTTGAAGAGTTCCATTCTTCCTTTTTGTAGTAATCTAAAAATTGTTGATTTAGCAACACACAACATAGCAGCCGTTAATTCCACAATATCATCAACACTTGCTCTTGGATCCTTGTTTTTCAATGATATAGAACAATTCAATATCAGAGTTTTTTCATTTAAAGATAATGGACCTGTTTTTGGTCGTTTAGATGGTTCTTGGCTTATCGACATTGTTTGGTACTTGCACAATTAACATTCAACAAATGTTTTAAATATATTCCAACTGTTTACAATATTATGAAAACCATACAACTTCATACAACTTTACTCAAAGAACTAATACTAAGTACTGATTTAATGTACCTACTTTCTTTTAAAATAATATTACCGATAATGTTTCTAAAAAAACTGGGTTGTTTGGAAAATCCCTCTCAATAATCGAATAATCTGTAAAAAGGTGTAATCGTATTAAGTCGATTACAGTAGGCCACTTGCCATTTAAAATATCTGAGAAAAATTCCTCAAACACTACATATAGGAGTAATACAAATAAAAAATATTCATTTTGCATCTTTGAATTTAATAAAATTTGTAACGATATCTTGCTATCTTGACTTTAATTAATTTTTTAAAAATATATTTCACTGTAATTTATTTGTGACAACATTCAAAGTTTGATTTAATCTTCTTACAAAAAGAACAAAAATATATAAAATACTTATTATTACAGATTGGTTTGTTTCCTATTATGAATAAACTATGTTGCCTTTCTTTATCAAACTTACTAAAATTTATATATCTTTATCACTTTTTTTTATTAAAATTAGTACATCCCGTTACCTTTGACCTAAATCGTTTAGCATAGCTGCAACTCATTCGTTCAATACAAAATGTACCTTCGGTATACCCTCTTAAAATATGTTTCAGTACGTCTATGAAATCTACTTAAATGAAAGATTTATTACTCCTTGTCCTTTCTATATATACTATATATTATGACGTATCCAAAAAACAGATTCATCATCATCAACAATTACATTTAGCAATTGAAATATACAATGTTTTAATTTGTTTGCCGAAAGCTTTAATTTACTATGCAGCTTTTACCTGTTCCCTTTTCAACTAAACTTTTAATATATTAATATTCAGTTATTGCTAGTTTATAACGCTAATACACTTTTCTACTTCGTTAGGAACAATTGAACAACTTGATGACCACTTTGAGATCCACCCAACCTCACTTCGTACGTTGTATCATTCCCAACGAATTGAAACAGCCAGGAGTAATTGACTCACACTTGGTAATGCACCAACTTACGTGTAACGGTGTACTTGAAGGTATCCGTATTTGCCGTAAAGGTTTCCCCAACAGAATGGTCTACCCAGACTTCAAACTTCGGTGAGTATCAGTAGTTGCAAACTGAAAACAACCCTTAAAGATATTTTGTAAATTCTTTAATACGTAGAAATATTGTACTGGCAAAATAAATCGTACAAATCATGTGACCAACTTTTTTAGGTACTCTTGTATTATATTTTTGTTAAATAATGTCCTTTCACCTCATACCAACTTTTTGATGTCACCTCGTAAGCTTAAATAAGTATTTAAAAATAAAATTATTAAACAACTACATCCTGGCGCCATCTATGTGGAAGTAGGTAGAGTTGAATTTACATACACTCCATTTAACGTCAGCATTTTTGCAGCGCTACCTCCTTTAAAAAATTAGTTCGGATATTTTTCGTACTTATATTTTGTATTCAATCTTTGACTGGCAACAAATGTCTTGATAGTACATAAAGGTAAATTATAACGGTTTTACTATGTAGATATATGATTTTGGCTCCTGCAACTATGGCCAAAGAGTCAGATCCAAAAGAAGCAGCTAGGAAGTGTTTGGAAGAAGTTGGCTTAGATCCCGAGAGTTACCGTGTTGGACATACAAAGGCAAGAAGGATTTAAACAAAAAAATGTACCCCAGTATCTTGTCCAGTACAAAACGTTCTTTACAAGTTGTGCATGATCCTGATTAAATATATGTAATCGTAAACTTGAAGTTTTATCATCCAGTAGAGTATTTGTATTGTTTTTAAATCGATACGTGATGATTTAGCAAATAGCTTAAATAATTTGTTTGTTTTTTTTGCCAAATCGCTCGTATACAGTAATTTAGGTACCTTTAAAAATTGAATTTGTTCACCTGTATGTAGTATGTAATATTTGTCATCATTTTGGAATTGTCCTGTATTGTTTCCCATAGTTACAAGATTCTCAACCCAGCCGGTGTTGCCAAAGAGAGTGATCCTAAAAAATGTGCTGCCGTTATCCTAGATGCATCTGGTTTGGATGCTGAATTGTATCGTCTTGGTCACACTAAGGCATGTGTATCTTTGTCGATGAATTTGTAAAATTTTTTATGTTTGAACTTAGTCTACAACGCCATTGGACAAGCGTCTGACTAATTTTGTTTCTTGTGTCTATGTATTTCGACAAACATTTGACACAAAATACTTTTCCATTTGATTTTACAGGGTGTCCCATAACTAATGGACAATATAAGAACTGTAGAAAGGGGTGATAAAAATAAGTCGTTTGATACAAACATGCACCAGTAAAATGTTAATAGTAAGCGAGATATGGGGCGTTAAAGTTGACTAAATATTTTTGAAAATTCGTAATATTTAGAAAACAACTGAATGTATTGGTCTCAAAATTGGTACACTATGGTTTTTAATGGTAATAAGCATGATATTGCCTTAATTTTTAATAATACTTCTAGATTTAGATTTTTATCACCCCTTTTTACAATTCTAATATTGTCCATTAATTATGGGATATATCCTCTTAACTTTGTCAATTGACAGACAGAGCTATATTAATTATTGTAGTTAAACTAGATTTGTACATTTGTGATTTCTTAAGACCAAAACATATTTTGTTTTAATATCATACAAATCTAGTACACAATAATTTACATTCTTTTTGCGTGTTATTGTGTTGTATTTGTTTTTTATTTACTTTTCTGTGTTTTACTTGCAAAATCAGATACAAAATTCTGGCTGCAAGTAACATAAAAGACAGTATGACGGCTGAAAAAGCAACGCAAATTATACTGGAAAATATCAATCTTGAGGCTGAGCAGTACCGCATGGGTAAAACCAAGGTATCTTTAACCAATGCTTTTTTCTCCAATTCCAACAAACTAAATTTACTGAAGACGGTTTTCTCAATTCAGTATTATTAAATGTGAAACTTTAGTTGCAATTAGAATTGTCCAATGAATTGTATTTAAATAATTTTATACTATTATTTATACAGTAAAATATGAAATCGTTTTCAGATATTTTAGTTTTTTTACTGTTTTTCATGCTTATTAAACATATACCTACAGCAAAATATCACAGTCCAGTAAATTCATTAGAAAACTTATGTTATTACAGTTCAATAATTTGGAGTTGGCAGCACAGTAGAAACCCTAGATAATATTGTCATAACATGTAGCTGAATAGATCCCATATGACCGTAGAACCGAAGTTTTTTTAAAGCATAATTACATACCTTTTATATTGTAATTTGTGGCGCTTTGCAATGTACAGTAATTCCGTCGTAAAAAGAAATATTCTTGTTCTAGACCCACTCTTTTATATCTCCTTTTTCCATGACATCGTTGGTAATTTCTCTACCAGTTTTGAATGATAACTAACGTTGTCTAAGACACTTGGCAAAAAGTCCAATAGCTGGGAAAAATAATCTTCCAAAACATCAGAGGTCATTTCCTCATGGTAATCTTTGGTTGACTTTGATACAAAGTCTAATAACCCATTTTCTACAAAACCATGTTCAATGTGTGCCATTAAAACCCGCGATCTTTTCCTCGAGGAATATTTAATCCTGTTGAATATCCCTCCCAAAATACCTGACGGGAATTTGAAATATTGGTGTCCACAAAATATTCTAAATATCGTAATGTGACTACTGATCTCTAACCTAATATGATGATTAAATACCAATATATAGTGTATTTGAAAATCAAGAGAGAGTAAATTCCCAGAAATGTTTTGCAGTTATCAGTGTTAAAGGCAGTAAACCATAGACGTGCGTTTTCAAAATTAAATTAATATGGAAATAGAAATATTTAATTTGTTTTAGTTATTTATACCTAGATTACCAATTTTAGATAGATAAACATAATTCGTAAGTAGTAATTTAATTTGGGTAAAATGAAGAAAAAGTCAACATTATTTTAGGCATTTTGTTTTAGGCATATGTTTATTTACAAAATATGTATATAATATGTACAGATAATTACAATTACTTATAAATTAATATGAGGAGCTAAAAAACAATTAAGTAGATATATGAGAAAAAAAAACCAACCGCAAGGATAAAATTTGACGAGCAACATGCAAAAAATACGACAATATTAAATCTTAAAAAATAAAAATCTAAAAATAAAATTAAAGTACATAAATTAATAATTTTAAAGTTATGGTTCCTCGCACTCTGTGTCAGAAGATTCACCATCTGATTCTAGAGAAATTACAATGGGCTCTATAGTAATATCAATTATGTTATCTAGCTCCCACTTTTTTTTTTCTATTTCTGTAACGTGTCTAATACATTTTTGCCAATTTTCACTTGTTACTTCAGATATTGCCTTATTGAAGAGATTTTTAACATCTGATAATTTAAAAGTAGTGTTATTTCTGACAACATAACCTTTAACTTGAACCCATATCAATTCTATCGGATTCAGCTCACAATGGTAGGGTGGTAAACGAAGGATTTCAATTTCTCGTTTTTTTTACTATCTCCTCAATATTATATTTTTTATAATTTTGCTTATGTTTTTTAGCAATAGTTAACAATTCTGCCCTCAGCATTGTATTGTCAAAGGCTAAATTTTTAGAAGATAACCATTTTGCAATTTCATCCTTTTTCCATTTAGTGGTTGGTAAAGGTTCAAGTAATCTGGAGTGGTAACTTGCATTGTCCATTACAATAACCGATCCTTTTGGTATGAATTGAATCAAACACGTCTCCATTCATTTCTTCGTGATAATCAACGGCTTTTTTTTATTCAAATAAGAGTAAACCATTCTCAAGAAAACCGTTTGTACTGCCTATATGACAAATAATTAATCTTTTACCTTTTCCTATAGGTTCCTTAAAACCAGTAGTATATCCTTCTAGAAAAGCTTGATGGGATGATTTTATATTTTTGTCTTTCCAAACTCTTCCTACACAATGTCCTTCATTAACCCATGTTTCATCTAAATAATAAATGTTTTTATTTTGAGCTTTAACTTGTTGTATTCTTCTGAGGTACTGTCTTCTCCAACATACAATTTCTTCAGAATCAATTAGCATTGAGTGTCTGCTCATTTTTTCAAATTTAAAGTTTAACTCATGTAACGTTTTCCATAGTTTATCCCGGCTTATTGTGGATAAATCAACATCATTCGTAATGGCTTGCAAAACTTTATCTAAAGTTGGTATTTGCTTGTTTATAAAAAATGAGTGAACAAGCTTACGAATAGCATTTTTAAAAAACTCGTCCACGTTGACTTTTAATAGTTTTTGTCTACCTGGTTTCGGCTTTGGTGAGGTTACTCCACCTGATTTTTCCTCCTTTAGAACTCTATATATTGTAGACTGTCCATATCCCATTGCCTTAGATGTTGTTTCAACTGTCAATAGTGTTTGAGGTATTTTGATGTTTAAAATAGTGGTACACATTCACTACAGCACTCTTTTCATTGAGCGATAAATGGTCTAGTTTTAATTTTTTCACTGGCGTATACTCACAAACTGCTTCCATTTTTAGTCACTACTATTTGTCACGTTTATCGAAAATCAAATAACTGCATTTCTAGAAACTTAAGCACTATTTAAGTCAAAATATTTGTCATTAGAAGCTGTTGCCATTCGGAGGTCGTTAAATAACAATTATCCCTTTCTAATCTGGTTACGCCTATGACGCACGTTAATCCTCTTAGGCCTACTGTAGTAACAATGAAAGATCATAAAATAATGTGATAGTCCAAGAAATTTAATAAATTTTGTATTGAAATTAACAAAAACAATTTAGAATGCATTACAAATATTGAAGTTTTACCGCACGTACTGTACTATAGTTTTGCATACCGAATTAGTTTTTATTCTGGGAATTTACTCTCTCTTGATTTTCAAATACAGTATAAATAAGTACTGATTTAGGGTCTCTTTTACAACATTTTACGATTTAATAACTATTCTTAGCTGCCAATTCCTACTATATCATTTACTAATTTGTGACACCTAAAATAACAGTATCTGTTTTTGGACACCATTAACTTCCTAAGTTTTCTAATATCAATATCCGAATAAAGCACGTAGAAGAAAATTTTCAGTTTTCCTCTGAACGTGCTTGGGAGAAAGTGTCTAATGTCCCAAAACCATATTAGGTATTCTTCCGTGCCGGAGTGTTGGGTCAGATGGAGGAACTTCGTGACGAACGTCTCGGCAAAATCGTCACCTGGATGCAATCTTGGGTGCGTGGTTATCTTTCCAGAAAAGAATTCAAGAAGTTGCAAGAACAACGTTTGGCCCTCCAAGTATGTCAACGTAACTTGCGCAAATACCTTAAATTGCGCACATGGCCATGGTACAAATTGTGGCAGAAAGTCAGACCTCTTCTTAACGTTACTCGCATCGAGGATGAGATTGCCGTAAGTATTGATGATATTATAAACATAAAAAAAACAGTGTTTTCAATATAAAATATAAAAGATGCTTTTTTTATTATTATTTTTCTTGTTTCATGGATAAGTAACGAAATTAATTGTGGAATTCTGCATATTTAAAAAAGTATAACATCAAAATATGGAAGAATTTTATTAGAAATTATAGGTTTAATATTGGAGTTTCTAAAATGAACTTTTGGTGTTGTTAAGTCATATAAATTAGATTGTCATAGGTCGTATAAGCGAGTAAAACTCCTTCGCACTTCTGTTGTGCATACCTTAAGCTACTTAAACTCCTGAATGCTAATACTTCTAATGAAGTTAAGAAATGCTTCTTTGGAAGTAGAAGCTTATTTGATAGGGAGTTGGAGCAACTTCTTGGGTCAGTTTAGAAGAGGTTGCCTTTTATATTTTGGAATTAGAGAAGAAAAAGAAATATTAATCATTGAATATTACTTTATTGTTTTTCAAAAGATTCCCCATGAAGTTCTATATACTTTGCATGCGTTTGAACCAATTGTCAAAGCTCTTTTGCCACTCTGATTGAGGTATCTCCAAAACATGCATTCTGAATGCAACAACCGCTTCTTCAGGTGTCAAAAAACGTTGTTTCTTACGTACGGGAATAAAAAGAAGTCAGTCGGTGCCAAGTCAGGGCTATACGGCGGATGACTTAACAAATCGACGTTTTGGGTGCTCAAAAATGCAGTTTTTTGAGCCGATTTGTGGGAGTTCGCATTGATCCGTTATCGGCGGTTAGTTTTCCTGATTTCTTGGAAGACAACTGGCAAACAAATGGTTGTGTACAGTTTGATTAAGTCGTTGGCGGGAGGTGTCCAACTTAATGGCGCAGTACGGGCATGCGCATGCGGTACTGGACAGTATTTGGATATTACAACGTCACTTTATTATTATCTCTGGAACTACTGGGTTGATTTTGACGTGACTTTCATTGGCAGATAACTAATGCAATAAGGAGTAAATTAGGCCACTTTTATTTTAGAATAATATATATACGAAGGTTGTCTGAAAAGATTCCGACCTCAACATGAAGATGGCAGCACTCGTAAACAAAAGTTGGGGAATGTGTACCCACTAAAATTTCAGCCATTTTGGACGCGCAGTTGTTGTTTGACAATCATTTGAGTGAGTCGATGTGAGTGTTTTTATGAAAATGGAAAAAATCGAGTATCGAGCTGTCTTTAAATGTTTGTTTTTGAAAGGCAATACGCCTACGCAAATCAAAGACGAGTTGGACGCTCTACACCATCATTTACCAACGTGAAATTTCGGGCTGCTGAATTTAAACGTGGCCGTACCAGCTTTGGTGACGATAAACGTTTGGGACGTCCAAAAACTGCAACCACTGACGATAATATTGCTCAAATTTAACAAATGGTGCTAGACAACCGACAAATTAAAATTAGAGATCAAACTTGGATACACCATTATACTCCAGAAACAAAAACACAGTCAAAACGAAGGGGGAATCGGCTCCAAAAAAAGCAAAGGTTGTTCCTTTGGCTGGGAAAGTGATGGCAACTGTTTTCTGGAATAGTCATGGAGTTATCTTAATCGATTATCTTTAAAAAAGGAAAAACCATTACAGGAGCATACTACGCATCATTACTTGACAAGCTGAAGGCAGAAATTGCGAAAAAACGGCGACATTTGCAGAAAAAAAGAATTTTGTTTCACCAAGACAATGCGCCGTCTCACACCTCAGCGGTTGCCATGGCGAAAATCCACGAATTACGGTTTGAACTGCTTGACCACCCTCCTTACTCACCAGATCTAGCCCCAAGCGACTTTTTTTGTTCCCTAAGCTAAAAGTTGCGCTCGGAGGAGAGAGATTTCCGTCTATTGGGTTATGCTAGTTGTTACTTATCCAGAATCAGTTTTGTATACAGTGTGGAATAAATTCATTATTTCAGTGTACATATTTATAGAAAATCTCGAAACACGTAAAATTTAAATTATAAATTAACATTTTTTAAGGTGAAAATATGATCCCTAACTTCAACCCCCTTAGAATGACAGGTACAACCCCCAATTTTTTAAATGGGAAGTATAGGCTTGTGATGTATCATTTGTAAGGTCTCTTCATTCTCTATCCAAAAATGTTATTGTTATTAAATTTATTGCAAAATAGGGATCAAATTTTGGTTTTTCCACACTGTATAGTGTGTCTAATTTATTAGAAATATAAAAATTTTCTTCGTTCTAAAAAATAATCTAAAATTATATTTACCAGCATTAGTTAAACAAATTAATACTTTTTTAAATTAATAAAATCCTTAATAAATCCTGTTTTTTCAGCAATATTTATAGTAAATTACCTAGTAACATTACTAAAAAAATGAGGCTGATAAATTTATTCAGTTATTTTGAATAAACAACATGTTCAATGAATAAAAAAAGTATCTTTTCTAAGATCGTACCTATATTGAAAAACATTTTTCTTCAAAATATTAATTTCTTACGTGTTTTAATAAATATAAGCATATTTTGAACGTAGCTTGTAATTGGGTTGAGTTAGTTTATTTCAAGCTAATAAAAATTAATATAAGAAAAATGATCGATATATTATACACCTGTTTTAAGCGTATCGAATTTTTGACATCTATTTGACGTCAAACTTATATGAAAATTACTTAACACTAATATTTCCTTTCGATCAAAAATATCCCACGTATTTTTGAATATTATTTATAACACGTTCCATAAATTTAGAACAAAATTATTACTCCAAACTATTTACAATTTATAGTCCGTCAAGATTTGATATACATGAGAGGACAGAATTAAAAATAATCAAATTGTAGATATCAATGGACTAGTTTAGTAGGATTAATCATTAATCAAAATGATAGCAATATATATTTAGGATAAGATACCTACTTACTTATATTGGTATTCATTTTGCAATTAATTTTTCTCATTTCGTAAAATTTAGCAATAAATAATTAGTAAGTTTTAAACGTAGCGCCAACTAATAACCAATAATGAAGTGTGTTTAAAAGTCAACGTTGTCACATTTTAGCTACGTTCGTTTCAAGTATTCTCAAAGAACTGGTGGCACAAAACACCGTGTTCTGTGACTAACTGATTGTACCAGTTGACAAGATATATGACAGGAGAGAAAATCGTGATTATCTGTAATAAAAAAACAAGAACCCTATTCTTGACGGTGATAGAATAGAACAGCCAATAGAAAGTGGGCGTGGTTCTATTGAAAATGCCAAAACCGTATTTTTGAAATTCGTTCTCTCACTGTACCGATAGAAAGGTTGCTCCCCGAGAGAACAATTACTTCTATTGGTTAATTTTGAAGGAACCGCTGTAACACCAAGAGAAGGTGTTAGGGATTTTTATTTTCGAACCAAAAATAGTATAGAAGTAATTTCTTTCATAAACCAAACACAACCAAACAACAAATTAAACTAACGAAAATGACAGAATATTTTGTTTAGTGTTTTACTCCTTATTTGATAAAGTGTCAATCAGAGAACCACAATATCGATATTTTTATCTCTTTTTAATGACAACAAATAAGAGAGAGAGATAAGTTTCTCGGTAAATATTAAAGCATATCGACAACATCGCAAATTTTCTACCAATCTTATTGAAACACGTCACTTACCACTTATGACGTATGTAACCATTAAATTTAAATTTTAAAAGCCGATTATGGCTAGGAGATTAATTTTATAAAAATTTTATTTGTACAGTTGAACCACTAAAAACCTATTTTATAAGATGCAAATATAAAAAAAAATCACTGAACTAGTCCATTATCAGTTTACGAAAGCTCATCCTTACCTACCTGTGTAATCAAATCTACTGCTGTTCTTATTCCATTTCGTATCTTACAAGTTCTAATTTTAACTTTTTACAAATAGTGCATTCTTTATTAAAGGTATTTTTATTTATACTAAAAGTAAAAAAAATCGTTCACCTGCCAGCCTACTTTTTTTTGACACTCTGCCACATTCTAGGAACCGTCAGAATCAAACATTAATTTATTGCCATCCAACACATGCAGTGTATATTTTTATACAACTTTTATTAGTCAGATTTGTATGTAATCCAATCCTCCAGACGTCGATATAACTACCATCTGAAAGATTGCAGATCACGATATAAATAGTTTCTAATATTTTGTCTACAATTCCGTCTGTAATTAAATATTTCTTTACTTAATAATCAAATTCAGATGTAGGTACGATTTTGTGGTTAGGTTGTAAAGCGTGCGAGCTCTAAATGAGGTTTTTAGCTCTAAAATACCGTTATGAGTCATGCGGTACGAGCATTGATGTATTAAAATTGCCCGATGTATATGCGAATACGTAAACAGAGGTTTTTATAGCCGGGGCTAAATTAATATTACCTGTCCTATATTAATCTAAATATAACGCCGTCTTCCATTAAATCTGTCATCAAATTTATGAAGCACACCGCATATTTTTCTAATCTTTCATCAAATCCTCCCATTCCACCCACGCAAGATTCTACGATATACCCCAGAGCATTCGATAACTTCAGTCTTTCGCGAAACTCAGTTCCCTCCGCTCAACAACTTTCGGATATTTAAAAAATTATTTACCTTTATATTTTTTTATAAATCAAACAGTTTCGTTTTAAGACTCGCGAACGAATTTTATAATAATGGCCGACAACGAAATACTTATCGATATTTCTAATAAAGAAAATGAATTGCAGAAACTTGAAGAGAAAGCCCAAAAGGCACAAGAAGCATTTGAACGCGAAGAAAAAGCCAAGAAGGAACTCGAAGCTCTATACGCCAAACTTTTGGCTGAGAAGACCGAACTGCTGTCCACTTTGGAAGGCGAAAAAGGATCCCTATCCGAAACCCAAGAAAGGGCCAACAAATTGCAAGCACAAAAGAACGATCTCGAAGCTCAGTTATCCGTAAGTACATTTATTTTTTATAAATTCCTAGTAACTAGAATTTCTTTTATAATACAACTAAATAAAAGGTTTACTCTTTGCTATATCAAATGCACACTTAACTAATTTAAGAGTTCTGCAAATATCGAATTTAAATATAACTTTTTGTTTATTGTATATAGACCTTTATTTTATCGAGTTTGTTTTTTTAACAAATTTTTTTTCATTGCTGCGTTTTTTTTAGACAATATTATTTCAGTTGCAAGATTCTTCTTAAAAATTCACCGAATCTCAGTTTCTGAAAATAAATTGTTAAATAGAATGTTTCTGGATTCAAAATTTATGTAGCAAAACTGTTCTTGGATGCGTTCCAAGAAAATATTAAGCAGTTTTTTTTTATATCAGTCTGTGGATGCTGATGATTCAAATTGCCACATCACCGAGATTTATGATAAAATTAATACACCTACATTATAATATTAACATACATTGATAATTTTTGACTGTTTACCGTGACAGATTTTACGACTGTCGAGTTAAAAAATCTCTAACGAATGATTTATTAATATTGAAACTTATGGTACAATTTGTTAAATTATTTAATGAAATCCCACTTGTTTGGGCTGTGATTTCACTTCTATCAGAAACTCCTGCAGAATCGCATACATTAGTAGTATTATTAGTACTGAACAATATTTTTTCGGCAAAATCTATTTTTATTTTGAAGAGAATCTTCTACATAGCTTTCTGCCGCTGTCGATGAACGCCAACCTCCATGACGCTGATGTCCTCCTGAACGAATGTCCAGTATAGTTCTCGGGATTAGGCCAATTTAAGAAATTTTGGCAATTTTGGCACCCTGTCACTTACTATTATGTTCAATTAGTGGAAGAGAATTTCCAAGTTAGATCATCATCATCATGTCAGGTCCAGAAAACCATTTTGGAGTTCCTCAAATCTCAACAGATCCAAGCCCAACAGCAGCAGGAGCTATTGATGAAAAATCAGCAAGAATTTCTACTTCAACCGACTGAAAATCTCAGTTCAACAAGTCTGAGACTAAAATCAGTGATAAGTCATTGATGGAAACTCTTGGAAATAGTATAAAAAAAGTTCATATACGATCCAGAAAGCACAACGTTCGACTCCTGGTTCAAAAGGTATGAAAGTTTATTCACCGAAGATGCAAAGAAACTTCCTGATAACGTAAAGGTTCGATTGCTACTGAGGAAATTGGATACCTCTTGCCATCAACAATATATTAATTATATTCTGCCCGAACAATCAAAGGATTTGACTTTCGACGAAACTGTTCAAACATTACTTGATCACAGGTCGGCTGAAAAGTCCCCGGTCTGACCTACAGATGACGACACTAGAATTAAATCCATTTCATTTTTAGATAGTATCAACCTTCAAAAGATTCGTGTAAAAATTTGACAGCTGTCGGACTATTAGTTTGTGAGATATTGCATTTTTAGTGAAGCAACTTTTGTTATTTTCAAAAAGATGGAAAAAAAAGAATTTCGTGTGCTTATTAAATATTGTTATTTGAAAGGAAAAAATACAGTTGAAGTAAAACTTGGCTTGATAATGAGTTTCCGGATTCTGCGCCAGGAAAATCAACAATCATTGACTGGTACGCAAAATTCAAGCGTGGTGAAATGAGCACCGAAGACGGTGAACGCAGTGGACGCCCAAAAGAGGTGGTTACCGACGAAAATATCAAAAAAATCCACAAAATGATTTTGAGTGACCGTAAAGTGAATATGATCGAGATAGCTGACACTCTAAAGATATCTAAGGAACGTGTTGGACATATCGTTCACGTATATTTGGGTATGCGGACGCTCTGTGCGAAATGGGTGCCGCGTGTGCTCACAATCGACCAAAAACAGCAACGAATTGATGATTTTTTGCGTCGATATGTGACTATGGATGAAACTTGGCTCCATCATTACACACCTGAGTCCAATCGACAGTCAGCTGAGTGGACTGCGGCCGGTGAACCGCCACCAAAGCGTGGAAAGACTCAACAGTCAGCTGGCAAAGTTATGATCTCAGTTTTTTGGGATACACACGGTATATTGTTCATCGACTATTTGGAAAAGGGAAAAACAATCAACAGCGACTATTACTGTGCATTATTGAAGCGATTGAAGACCGAAATCGCGAAAAAACGGCCCCATATGAAGAAGAAAAAAGTGTTGTTTCATCAAGACAATGCACCGTGTCACAAATCATCGAAAACGATGGCAAAATTGCATGAATTGGGCTTCGAATTGCTTCCTCACCCACCGTATTCTCCAGATCTAGCCCCCAGCGACTTTTTCCTTTTCTCTGACCTGAAGAGAATGCTCGCGGGAAAAAAATTTGGCTCTGATACTGAAGCCTATTTTGAGGACAAACCGAAGGAGTACTACAAAAATGGTATCGAAAAGTTGGAAGGTCGCTATAATCGCTGTATCGCCCTTGAAGGCAACTATGTTGAATAAAAAAAATGAATTTTGTCAAAATATTGTGTTTTACTATGGTAGACCGGGGACTTTTCAGCCGACCTGTTAGATTTGAAACGAAAACATCGATTTTCAATACTCGCTGAAGCTCGTGAAAAACAATTCAGAAGATTTTGTCTCATATGATTCAAAAGTCAACAAATACTGTGAAGATTTCAACATAAGACAAATTACTCCAGATCAGTTTAAATGCCTCATATTCGTTTGTGGTCTACAGTCATATGAAGATGCGGACGTAAGAACAAAATTACTATACAAAATAGATGGAAAACTAGCTTAAATTACCTTGTGAATTAGAAATTCTTCATCCGGTGCTTCCATCAGAAATTTTTCAAATTGCTCCCGTTTAAAAATGCTCGCTTTCTTAGGCCTATAACCAATATTTTTTCTTCTCAAATACGCTATCAAAGTTGAAAACTTGAAAATATCAATGGCATCATATTGAGTGTGAGCCTCACACATCCAGTGAGGATTTTCTCTGCTCCAATATCTACAGTTCTGTTTGTTAACCGTTCCGTTTAAATGAAACGTCGCTTCATCAGAAAAAACTATTTTGTTTATGAACTGCAAATCTGCGTTCATTCTATCCATCATCAATTCACAGAATTCTTGCCTTCTATCAGGATCATCTTCATTTAACTCCTGAACCAACTGAACTTTGTAAGGGTGGTATTTTTCTTTATGCACAACTCTCAAAATAGATGATTTACTTACATCATTGTCGGCGGCAAGTTCTCGAGTTGTCTTATGCGGATTTTCCTCAATCTCTAGAAGTACATCTAACTTTTTTTCATCAGTAAATTGAACATTTCTACCTGGTTTTTCAATATTTTTTACATGTCCAGTTTCACGAATCTTTTTTTCAATTTTGCTAACTGTGGACTGCGAAACGTGTTGACCAGGGTATTTATTATTAAAAATTTCACAAACCTCCTTTTGAGTTCTGGTTTTATTACCACATCCAATCATAATTAAAATGTCTATTCTTTGAGTCTCGGACAAATGAGCCATAATTAAATTTAATACGCGCACAAATATTATACTGACGTCTTTTAGTAACTTTAAATACCTAAATGACAGCAGCCTACTAGATTTATATCAATTGTTTATTTAGTTTTTTGACTATTATTTTATTATCTTCAAAGTTTTTTCCTAATATTTAGCAGAACATATACGAAAATACCTGATTATTTCTAAAGTTATTTTAATAGACCAAACAATATCTGAATGGTGGTCATTTTGAACAAGTGTCAAATACATTGCCGTCTCATTAATCAATGACAGTGTTCTTCTGGCCTAGTTCATTTAGTTTGTCTAGGCATTCCCAAACCATCTTGGAACTGATTATATGTCTTTGAACGAAATATGCCAATAGAGTCTTTTCATCGATTCTCAAATTTTTGCCTTCGCATCATTTTTTAAAACTTTGGTAGGTATTTTGATAACGGATTTTGGATTTTTCGGGAATAGTTGCGGAACACCCTTCTTCCCAAGCCCGTTCAATTTCTTCAAATTCACTTTCGCTCATATTTTAATTTATAATAATCAAAATTGTACTTAAAATTATTGAAAATTAAATCTAAACTCAATTCTCCATTGTTGTTATGCACCTTAGTTACTGTACTACCTAACAACCAAAGTATCTATCTCGATAAAATGAATGAAACTAGTCAATATGACGAAAATCTTTAATTTTATAAATTATAATGGCATCAATCTTGCAAAAAACGTTATAAGCATGTCGAACGTTAAGGGTAACAAGAATTGTATTCGATCTGTATAAAAAAAATTATTAATAAACTGTATAATATTTTAGGAAACTCAAGATCGTTTGAGCCAGGAAGAAGATGCCCGCAACCAATTGAACCAACAAAAGAAGAAGCTCGAACAGGAAGTTTCAGGTTACAAGAAAGACATCGAAGATTTGGAATTGAATCTCCAAAAAGCGGAACAAGACAAAGCCACCAAAGATCATCAAATCAGAAACTTGAACGACGAAATCGCCCACCAAGACGAACTCATCAACAAACTCAACAAAGAAAAGAAACTTTCCGGCGAAAACAACCAAAAGATATCCGAAGAACTCCAAGCAGCCGAAGACAAAGTTAACCACCTTAACAAAGTCAAGGCTAAATTGGAACAAACTTTGGACGAACTCGAAGATTCTTTGGAACGCGAAAAGAAACTTCGCGGTGATGTTGAAAAGGCCAAACGCAAAGTGGAAGGTGACTTGAAACTTACCCAAGAAGCCGTAGCCGATTTGGAACGCAACAAGAAGGAACTCGAACAGACCATTCAACGCAAAGACAAGGAAATCTCATCTCTCACTGCCAAACTCGAAGACGAACAATCCGTTGTCGGTAAACAACAGAAACAAATCAAGGAATTGCAAGCTCGTATCGAAGAACTCGAAGAAGAAGTCGAAGCCGAACGTCAAGCCCGCGCCAAAGCCGAAAAACAACGCGCTGACTTGGCTCGCGAATTGGAGGAGCTCGGCGAACGTCTCGAAGAAGCCGGTGGTGCTACATCAGCCCAAATCGAGCTCAACAAGAAACGTGAAGCCGAACTCGCCAAACTCCGCCGTGACCTCGAAGAATCCAACATCCAACATGAAGGAACTCTTGCTAACCTCCGCAAGAAGCACAACGATGCTGTTTCAGAAATGGGCGAGCAAATTGACCAACTCAACAAACTTAAGGCCAAGTAAGTAATCATTTCAATATTAAAACATCCACATAATCACAATTCTTTATATTTATTTTAATACAGGGTTTTTAAATTTATATTTGAAGAATAATAGCTCGGCTGAAAAGTCCCCGGTCTGACCTATAGATGACGACACTAGAATTAAATCTGTTTCATTTTTAGATAGTATCAACCTTCAAAAGATTCGTGTAAAAATTTGACAGCTGTCGGACTATTAGTTTGTGAGATATTACATTTTGAGTGAAGCAACTTTTGTTATTTTCAAAAAGATGGAAAAAAAAAGAATTTCGTGTGCTTATTAAATATTGTTATTTGAAAGGAAAAAATACAGTTGAAGCAAAAGCTTGGCTTGATAATGAGTTTCATCCGGACTCTGCGTCAGGAAAATCAACAATCATTGACTGGTACGAAAAATTCAAGCGTGGTGAAATGAGCACCGAAGACGGTGAACGCAGTGGACGCCCAAAAGAGGTGGTTACCGACGAAAATATCAAAAAAAATCCACAAAATAATTTTGAGTGACCGTAAAGTGAATATGATCGAGATAGCTGACACTCTAAAGATATCTAAGGAACGTTTTGGACATATCGTTCACGAATATTTGGGTATGCGGAAGCTCTGTGCGAAATGGGTGCTGACAATCGACCAAAAACAGCAATGAATTGATGATTCTGAACAGTGTTTGCAACTGTTAAGTCGTAATAAACCCGATTTTTTACGTCGATATGTGACTGTGGATGAAACTTGGCTCCATCACTACACGCCTAAGTCCAATCGACAGTCAGCTGAGTGGACTGTGGCCGGTGAACCGCCACCAAAGCGTGGAAAGACTCAACAGTCAGCTGGCAAAGTTATGGTCTCAGTTTTTTGGGATACACACGGTATATTGTTCATCGACTATTTGGAAAAGGGAAAAACAATCAACAGCGACTATTACTGTGCATTATTGGAGCGATTGAAGACCGAAATCGCGAAAAAACGGCTCCATATGAAGAAGAAAAAAGTGTTGTTTCATCAAGAAAATGCACCATGTCACAAATCATCGGAAACGATGGCAAAATTGCATGAATTGGGCTTGGCATTGCTTCCTCACCCACCGTATTCTCCAGATCTAGCCCCCAGCGACTTTTTCCTTTTCTCTGACCTGAAGAAAATGCTCGCGGGAAAAAATTTTGGCTCTGATACTGAGGTAATCGCCGAAATTGAAGCCTATTTTGAGGGCAAACCGAAGGAGTACTACAAAAATGGTATCGAAAAGTTGGAAGGTCGCTATAATCGCTGTATCGCCCTTGAAGGCAACTATGTTGAATAAAAAAAAATGAATTTTGTCAAAATATTGTATTTTACTATGGTAGACCGGGGACTTTTCAGCCGACCTGTTACATGATCTTTTATTCTTTCTCTAAATGTAGGGAGATGATTGCCGACCAACTTATTTGCAAAAACGAAAAAAAAAATGATTTAATTTATTAAATTGTTGAACTTTATGTAAAAAATATCGGTCATCTTGTCCAAATGGGTCTTACTTTATAAATAACAGTTTTAAGTAAAAAGAGCTTCAGTAAAAGCACATTGGACTTAAGTAATTTTTGAGTTTCTTTGCTTAAAGTCTAAAAACAAAAATACATACACTAGTCCAACTTTAGAGTCAATAATATCTAATCGAGTACCGTAATAATCACTTCACGGACGTGTATCGTACTATATTTTTTTTCATACTGCCTTTGGTTTTAAACGCAATAAAATATGAAACTGAAATGACATATTTGATCATTTTATTAGGAACTCATGTAGACTGCTGTATGTATGAAGTACTAAATATGAAAAAACAAAATGTAGACCCACAGCAAAAGCAGTCGAAGGTGCTAACAAAGGAACAATTTGAAAGCTTGTAATATTAGTTGGGCGTTGGGCGCCAATTTGTAATATTAGTTGGTCGTTGGGCGCCAATTTGTAACCATATTATTACGTTGAGCGTCAATTTGTGATATGATTTACATGTTGAGAGTGAATTTATAAAAATATTTAGTTAACTTTTAAAAAATAACAATATACCAAAAGAAAAAATGTAATTTACAATAAAACAACCATTAATCTTAATTTCGTCTTTAATTAGTTGTAAAAGGGACGAAAATATGTAATTTCAGTTTCATATTTTATTACGTTTAAAACCAAAGGCAGTATAAAAAAAATATACAGTACGATACACGTCCCTGAAGTGATTATTACGGTACTCGATTAGATATTCTATCTAGTACCGTAATAAGTCACTTTCCGGACTTGTAACGAAAATAACTATACTTGCTCCTTTGTTCCCAAAGTTATAGAACGATTTATTCGAAGATATCGGCTCAAATGGTACCTAAATAAGGCTTTGAGAAAAGCTTGTCTAGTGAAGGTATTTGAAGACAGATCTTTCTAGCTATAGGCGAAGAAAAATCTACGGCTAGAAGCTACGAGGGTTAATCAGTCTCTAATGAGTCTCTTAGAAAACTGGACCAGATTCTAAAGAGTACTAATCTGATCTAATATATCTAGTAACTCTTCTTGGGTTACTCGAGGTTGTAGGTGCTGACAATGCAACAATATATTAATTTCCATGGCACAATTATACTAACAGTCTGGATTGTGATTTTAGTAGAGCAACGATGCATTACATCGGAAAAAACATCCCTATTTGGTTCTAATCTAAAATAAGAAACTATTCAAATCAAATACCGAAAACCGTGTACACTACTACCACTACACCAACACACACTTTTATATGCCTGACGCGCGTTTCGATAACCAAGTTACCTTCTTCAGAGACCGAAGGTAAACTAACAACATTTTATTCAAATCGAAACCAAACTAATGACTTAAATATACACCCAAGGTAAAGATGACAATATATTGATTTCTGAATGATTGCTTTAGGGCTGAGAGGGACCGTGCTAATATTTATTCTGAACTTCAACAAACCCGTGGTGCTGTAGAGCAAGTCGGCAGGGAAAAGGTACAAAAGTCTGTCGACTAAAATCAAGTAATATTTAAACGTTTTTTGAAAAATAAACATTTTGACTAAATTTCAAAAAACGCTTTACTTCACGTGTAAAAGTGACTCTTGTACTCGTTGATTTGACCCTTATTTTCCCGCATTTTACCTATTTTGTTACCCCTTTTTTATATATATATGTGTTGTTTCAATTCGAAGGGCTGAAAAAGAAAAGGCTCAATACTTCGGTGAACTCAATGACCTTCGTGCTTCCGTCGACCACTTAGCCAACGAAAAGGTACCTACAACAAAATGAACTTGCTTCTTCACCATTGGCATCTACACGAAGTTGGCTACTAAGAAACTTAACAATTAGACACTATTTAAGCTTTTCCATTTTCATCTAAATTGTAACCATTCAAATTTAACGAAATTCTTTCAAGAGCTTCCAAATTGCCACCTAAATAGCTAATTTCTTACATTTTAACCCCTGTGTGTTTTTTGTTGCTTTCTCTGTTTGTTTCTCTTTGCATCTTAAATCAATTTCTAAGACTCCTTTCTATGTACAGGCCGCTATCGAAAAGATATCCAAACAATTAGGACAACAACTTAACGATGTTCAAGGAAAATTAGATGAAACCAACCGCACTCTCAACGATTTCGATGCCGCCAAGAAGAAATTGTCGATCGAGAACTCCGATCTTCTTAGACAATTGGAAGAAGCCGAATCTCAAGTATCTCAATTGAGCAAGATTAAAGTATCTCTTACCACTCAATTGGAGGACACCAAGAGATTAGCCGACGAAGAGAGCAGGGAACGTGCTACCCTCCTCGGCAAATTCCGCAATCTTGAACACGATTTGGACAACATCAGAGAACAAGTCGAAGAAGAAGCCGAAGCTAAAGCTGACATCCAAAGACAACTCAGCAAAGCCAATGCTGAATCGCAACTCTGGCGCCAGAAATACGAATCAGAAGGTGTGGCTCGTTCGGAAGAACTTGAAGAAGCTAAGAGGAAACTCCAAGCTCGTCTTGCTGAAGCTGAAGAAACTATCGAGTCTCTCAACCAGAAGGTTGTAGCTCTCGAAAAGACCAAACAACGCTTGGCAACTGAAGTTGAAGACTTACAACTCGAAGTCGACCGTGCCAATGCTATTGCTAATGCTGCCGAGAAGAAACAGAAGGCCTTCGATAAGATCATTGGAGAATGGAAACTCAAGGTCGATGATTTGGCTGCCGAACTTGATGCCAGTCAAAAAGAATGCAGAAACTATTCAACCGAATTGTTCAGACTTAAAGGCGCCTACGAAGAAGGACAAGAACAACTTGAAGCTGTCCGCCGCGAAAACAAGAACCTCGCTGATGAAGTTAAGGACCTCCTTGACCAAATTGGAGAAGGCGGCCGCAATATTCACGAAATCGAAAAGGCAAGAAAACGCTTGGAAGCGGAAAAAGATGAACTTCAAGCTGCTCTCGAAGAAGCCGAAGCTGCTCTTGAACAAGAAGAAAACAAAGTACTCCGCAGTCAACTTGAACTTTCTCAAGTCCGTCAAGAAATCGATAGACGTATCCAAGAGAAAGAAGAAGAATTCGAAAATACACGCAAGAACCACCAACGAGCTTTGGACTCGATGCAAGCCTCTCTGGAAGCCGAAGCTAAAGGCAAGGCTGAAGCTCTTCGTATGAAGAAGAAGTTGGAAGCTGACATTAACGAATTGGAAATTGCTTTGGACCACGCTAACAAGGTAATTAACATCATCTTTCATGTACAGTTTATTTATTTATAAATAATTAATTATTTTATCTTTTAGGCCAATGCTGAAGCCCAAAAGACCATCAAACGCTACCAACAACAACTTAAGGACACCCAAACTGCCCTCGAGGAGGAACAAAGAGCCCGCGATGAAGCTCGCGAACAACTTGGAATTTCCGAACGTCGTGCTAACGCTCTTCAAAACGAACTTGAGGAATCTCGTACTCTTCTCGAACAAGCCGATCGTGCCCGTCGCCAAGCTGAACAAGAATTGGGCGATGCTCATGAGCAGTTGAACGAATTGGGCGCCCAAAATGCTTCTTTGTCAGCTGCCAAGAGGAAATTGGAAACCGAATTACAAACACTCCACTCCGATCTTGATGAACTTCTCAACGAAGCCAAGAACTCCGAAGAGAAAGCCAAGAAAGCCATGGTTGATGCTGCTCGTCTAGCCGATGAACTCCGTGCTGAACAAGATCACGCTCAAACGCAAGAAAAACTTCGCAAAGCTCTCGAAGCTCAAATCAAGGATCTTCAAGTCCGCTTGGACGAAGCCGAAGCCAATGCTCTTAAAGGAGGTAAGAAGGCTATCGCTAAACTTGAACAACGCGTTAGAGAATTAGAAAACGAATTGGATGGAGAACAAAGGCGGCATGCGGATGCTCAAAAGAACTTGAGAAAGTCAGAACGTCGCATCAAGGAACTTAGCTTCCAAGCCGAAGAAGACCGCAAGAATCACGAGAGGATGCAAGACCTCGTAGACAAACTTCAACAAAAGATCAAGACGTACAAGAGACAGATCGAAGAGGCCGAAGAAATCGCAGCCTTGAATTTGGCTAAATTCCGCAAAGCTCAACAAGAACTTGAAGAAGCCGAAGAGAGAGCCGACCTCGCCGAACAAGCTATTGCCAAATTCCGTGCCAAGGGACGTTCAGGATCAGCAGCCAGAGGAGCCAGCCCAGCGGTAAGTTAATATTATTTAAAAATATTCATAAATTAACAAAATATACTTTACCTATTATACAGGGTGTTTCTTAAGTAATCTAAAATATTATATGGGGCGCTTCGTTACTCAATTTTAAGACGAAAAGTTCATATAAACATGTGTGATAGGTGTTGTCGTTTATGAGATACAGGGTGTTGAATTTATTGTAATAAGTCAGTTCTGATTGTACGTGAAATTAATTTTTCCCGGTGACGCTACTGGTTTTTAGAAGTAATACGCAAAAACATGCTTATTCTAAGTGGCCTTTGAAATAATGTTGACGACAAGTGTCAAATTTGAAAACCAACGCAAAAATCGTACATTTTTATTTGATTGACTCTGTGTTTAGTTAATAACTATGCCAGTGTTTACTAATGTTGAAATTGCTAATATGCATTTTTTGTACGGATTAGCGAATGGTAATGCCTTAGAAGCTAGACGTACGTATGCCCAGCGTTATCCAAATAATCGTTTACCATGTTCAGATACGTTTACTAAGTTACATATTCGTTTACAAGAAACTGGAACTTTTGCTAAATCGAAGAATATTATTGGACGACCCAGAACTGTGAGAAATCCCCAATTGGAAAACCAGATTCTTCAAATTATTGACCAACATCCAGAAACGAATACAAGAAAAGTTGCAGATGAAGTAAATGTTAGTAACAAAACTGTTTGGAATATTCTAAAAGATAATTTATTGTATCCATATTACGTTCAACGTGTTCAACATTTGTTACCTACTGACTATCCATTACGCATACAGTATTGTCAATGGATTTTACGTGAAATCGCGAACAATCCGAATTTTGTGGCCAATATTCTATTTACGGATGAAACCAACTTTTCTAGACATGGGATTATGAATTTTCATAATGACCACATATGGGCAGATGTAAATCCACATACCATAAGTGTAAAACGATTTCAACAAACATTTTCGGTCAATGTTTGGCTTGGCATCATCGATGATTATTTAATTGGACCATTTTTCCTTCCTGTACGGTTAACCGGTGAGACATACCAACATTTTCTAGAAAATGAACTTCCACTTCTTTTGGAAGATGTACCTATTATTATTAGAAGGCGCATGTGGTTCATGCATGACGGAGCTCCTCCACATTTTTCAGTGATTGTACGCGAGTTTTTAAATAAAATTTTTCCAGACCATTGGATCGGACGAGGATCTCCACACCCGTGGCCCGCTATCACCTGGACACAATCCTCTGGATTTTTGTGTGTGGGGATATTTGAAATCGCTTGTTTACACAACACTGATATTAAACGTACAAGATATTCAAAATAGTATCATAGACGGCTGTAATGTTATTCGTAACAATCCTGGTATCTTCGAACGTATTCGACAATCCATTAGACATCGAGCGGATTCTTGCATTTTAGGTGGAGGTGGACATTTTGAACATTTGCTCTGAAATGTATTAAAATTTCTTTATGTTTAACACATGTTGCTTGTAATAAAATAATAAAAAAATATAAATCAGTAGCGTCACCAAGAAAAATTAATTTCACGTACAACACCCTGTATCTCATAAACGACAACACCTATCACACATGTTTATATGAACTTTTCGTCTTAAAATTGAGTAACGAAGCGCCCCATATAATATTTTAGATTACTTAAGAAACAACCTGTATCTAGATTTCAATATAAACTCTAATATAACATTATTTCTCGAATATAGTACACGTTTAGTTATTTTACAAACTACACAAGTATTCTTAAAAGTTATTATTCCAAAAAATTAAGTTGATTTGTGTTTGAAGCCGCCGAAACAATCTGTGGCACAACGTTTACCGATTTCATTGGAATAACAACATAGTTCAATAGTAAGTTTACCAAGTTTGTCTTTTCGTTTAAATTGTTTACATTAGCAATATTGAAAGATTGCTGATAAAGTGTGATTGTCTATATATTAACGATACTTTTATTCATTTTTGGGTGCCCCAGTTGATCCTCACTGGTTGTTTTCACAGAGTAAACATTTTCTTTCATATATTCCCAGAAATAAAAATCTAATGGATTCAAACATGGACCGCGCGGTGGGCATTCAATTGGTGCATCTGGTAGAAGCAGATTCGTCAGTGAATAAAATATTGTTTATAAAATTTATGTTGCGTCTATTTTCTTCTCAAAGCCAATCACAAAAGGGGTGAACAATTTCTTTTATATCATCTGTATTCGCAAGGTCTTTTAGACGACCCCAATTACCGAGAACTTGGTTTTTAAAGTGCTTGTTTCTCTTAAATTTCGGTCAATAGTCAGGAAAATTCGCCTATCTAGTACATTTCTATTAGGGAACTTAGCAGCACAGCGCCTTGCAGCCGCCGCATCATTTCCTTCACATTCACCTAATTCAATCAATATATTTTTGATCCCAGAATCTTTGGTATTTGACCATTCTTATCGAGACACCCTGTAAAATAGATAATTTAAACGCTGCGAAAATGAAACTGAATTAGTCTAGTAAAATAAGAAATGGAGGACCAATGAAAAAATGGATAGGCTAAATTATTGAAAAAAGGAAATAGGAAAGGAAAAACTTTTCAGGAGATAAAATAGCGTGAGAATTCAGGAAAAACTGGTAGACATAGGTGCTTCCGAAGGAGTTTAGAGAAAAAACAAGCAGTCGTTATTATGTATTGTGTCCCGGGACCCATAGGAGGGTGACAGTGTTCTTCTGGCCTAGTTCATTTAGTTTGCCTAGGCATTCCCAAACCATCTTGGAACTGATTATATTTGAGCTCAGCGCTTTGATGGCTGCTTGACTATCCGACATGATCACAATCTCTTGTCCTCGGTAGTTCCTTCCAATATTGACTTCCACACATCTTTCAATGGCGCGGACTTCTGCTTGAAAGATGCTCGGGTATGTGTCCAAGCTTTCTGAGTATTTGGTCCAAAAACTCCTATCCCAGTTCCCTCGTCTAGCTTGGAACCGTCCGTATACCACTTTATGGCATTCTGGTTTAAATTCTGTATGGTGTCTTCATCCCATTAAGATTTATTATTTAACTTAGTGATGAATTTTCTCACAAAGTTGAATTTCTTTGGCATATCATCTTAGGGCATTTCCCAAGTTTGATCAAAATGAAGTGATCGAGGTTTTCCCCTGATAATTCCTTCTTTGATCATTCTATATATTGTTTTCTTCCTTACACTTTCTAGCAGAATGTGCAGTGGGGCAAGTTCCCATTGCTCCAGTGATACATGAACAGGCTAGTCTCTGAATCTTCGAGAGGTTTTTCCTCGTCGTATTCAGATTAGCCCTTACGCCCCAAGCCACTGTCCCATATGTGATTAATGGTCTCACTATTGCTGTGTACATCCATTGCAGGGTACGTCGGTTACATCCCCAGTTCTTCCCTGCAATGTTCCTACACACCATGAGGGCCTTGGTTGCTTTGTGTATTACTTCGTCTTCGTGTTTGTTCCAGAGTAACCTGCTATCTAGGATTAGCCCTAGATATTTTACCTCTGTTTTCCATTCGACGATGTTCTCCCCTATTTTTATGATTTTTAGATTAGGTTTCTTTTTCCTTGTAAAGGCTACTAGTGTGGTTTTGGTGGGGTTGATGCTGAGTCCCACCGAGTCACACCATTGTTCCGCAATGTTCAATCCTCTTTGATCAATATCACAGAGGACATTTTCATACTTCCCTTTTGCCAGGATAACCATGTCGTCGGAATACCCTTGACATGGTATGCCTTCCCTAGTCAATTGACAGAGCAGACTGTCCACAATGAGACTCCACATAAGTGGGGATGCAACTCCCCCCTGTGGACAGCCTCTGGTCACATTAATGAAGATAATGTCTTGTCCTGCCTCCATTTCTGCGATTCTTGTAGATAGCAGTTACGACATCCAAATGGAAGTCGTTCTATCTACTCCTTTCTCAATCAGTGCTCTTTTGACTGCCTCATGTGGCGTATTGTCAAAGGCCCCTTCTATGTCTAGAAAGGCACATACCACGGTCTCTTTTTTGTTCAGTGCGTCTTGGATTTCGTCAGTCAACTGTGTTAAAGCGGTTTCCGTGGACTTTCCCGCTTGGTACGCATGTTGACGAGGGTGCAATGGCACCTGTTCCAAGATTTCTGTTCTAATGTAGTTGTCTACAGCTTTTTCCATCGTTTTTAGAACAAACGATGTGAGGCTGATCGGTCTAAGGGATTTGGGGTGCGTAGTGTCCCGTTTCCCTACTTTTGGGATGTCGTTATTATAAATCAGACACTAAAAAAACATTAGAAAAATCGCATATTTTATATATGTATTTTCAATCTTAAAATGTCTCTGTCTACTTGAGTTCATTGTTGAATCAACATTTCGAAATATTTCATTTTCGCATTTACTTTTACTCTTTTAGCAATCTTTCAATAAGTTATTGTGAAAATTTACGTCTTTATTTTATACCCGTTGTTTTATTTTTAATTTTTTCCAACTACTCGAGGACATAATGTAGTTGAAACGATTACTGAGACTTTGAAACTGCATGAGAGTATCATTAAGTGTTACGTCCGCACTTAAAAAAACTGTAGTTTGTATATTTTGTTTGGCAATTGCTGTATAAAAGTCTTTTTTTTATATTTTTAGTTTATTAAGAAGCTTTATCCAGACGATATGAATATTTAAACTTTATTTGTTCTACAACTTTCAATAACATCAAACAAACAAATTGTGAATTACTTAAAAGAGCATTCAACTCATCATCAGTTCATTTTTTAAAAAATTTTTTTATCACAAGTTGTTTGTTTGTTGTACCTATGTAATAGGATGAACTTCCACAAAGTAAGGGTTGGTACAAATAGATTTCTAGCAGTTTTATTCACGTTTATTCAATTTCTCTCATTTTTTTATCTAATTTTTGTCGTTACATTTCAATACATTTAATGAATATTATTCAAATTTCGAATATTTCAAAATCCTGCTGGAAGTAGATTATTTTCAAGCATCCCAAACTTGTGCACTACAAAACAAGAGCTATCTGAATTGTCTTCCAAATATTGTAAATGTTTTTTACACCTGAAGATCTCAACTTCTGCAGATTCCTTTTCAGAGGTTCAAATTTGTTAATAAATGCCACAATTTCTTCCTAGAATATCTATAGATTGTTGGTATCAACCATATTTTGTAATTCTTACATGTTTTTTTTATTTCATAAATTATACTTTGGTTAAAAATAGTTTAAATGATTTTGTTGATGTTACAGCCAAGACAGCGCCCCACCTTAGGATTGGGTGACCAACTGGGTGGTTCATTCCCCCCAAGGTTCGACCTAGCTGACTTCGAGTGAACATGCGCTGTGTTAAAATCTTAAACAAACGAACTGTTTACATCGCAGTATAACCAACACTATATGCGAATTTACTTTTATTAATTTTTTATTTTTGTTTTTGAATATTAGAGTTGTATGATTCCGTAAATGTGCGAGAAAATGGAGAACGAAGGGATATTCAGAGACACGTATTTACCAACGACAGCCCTTTGATCTCTCGATTTCTCAAAATGCCAATTATTTTGTTATGAAAATATGTAGGTTGTAAAATGATATTGTATGTATGAAATGTTGTATGATATAAGGCACCAATAAACATAAAAGTTATATTGTTTTTTGTGTTCTTTTAAACTGTGTCCCTTAAATAGTTATCCGGATTACTTATATTGTATTTAAAGTTGTCAATACTACTGTGCAACAGCCTTTCAATGTACCAGGCAACGGTAAAAAATCTCAACAAATGAAGAAACAACCAAGTTTCTGTATTCTGTTGCGTGCAGGGGTCTGGGGTTATTTTTTTGTGGCAGTTTTTATATAACTCATAAACTCGGTGTCTAGTGTCGAGTCGGAGGTCCAGATTTTTATTTGGGGCAGTTAAGTATTAACTTTAGATATCTCTTTGTTTCGGTAATTCATTTTTAATAATTGGTTTACGTATTGTAATTTTTTCCCATATTAATTGATAACCTTAAATTAGTTACATACATTATGACAGCGTTTTGGAGACCTTTTGAATCAGAAAATGGAAATCCAGATCAAAATTAAAATTCAGAAGATATGATTACGCCAACAGGTGAGGTTAGTAGCGAATTTTGCAATAAAGATTTACACATTCAGTGTCAGAGGGATATTTTATAATAAAATAAAATTTCTATTTACACTATTTCTCGGGTTATTAAGCGCGGTGACGTAATAGATCATTCACAGGTGCGGAAAAACAAAAAAACAAAATTTGCAAATGTTGAAGATGCTACAAAATATTTAATAAAGCACACAGTTTATAATTTATATTAAGAAAATATTGTACTGACTTTAGATTATCCTTATTATAATTATAAAACCTTGGAAACTTTACGCAGTATACTATTAGAATGCGCTGTTAATTATCAGAAATTAGATAAACGAATGGTGATAATGGAATCGCGGCGTATTGTTGTACTCCGCAAATAGGTTGTGAAAAGAACCACCACTCTTTTATGGAGGTTAACAGACATCTGTTTCTCCGCACATCAACTTGTGATGATATTTAGAGCTGTCTGAATTATATTAGAAATAGATTCTTCATACAGTCCACTCAAGAGACTCCTGCAATTATATTACTAAGTACCTACCGATTTTCAAGTATGCTTTTGATTTAGTTACAGAATGCACTAGTATTGTAGATTATTCTACGACGATCTCCTTTGTTGAAAAAAGCCAAGGGAACAAAAAAAAGTTGCTTGGGGCTAGTTCTGGTGAGTAAGGCGGGTGGTCAAGCAGTTCAAACCGTAATTCGTGGATTTTCGCCATGGCAACCGCTGAGGTGTGAGACGGCGCATTGTCTTGGTGAAACAAAATTCTTTTTTTCTGCAAATGTGGCAGTTTTTCCGCAATGTCTTCCTTCAGCTTGTCAAGTAATGATGCGTAGTATGCTCCTGTAATGGTTTTTCCTTTTTGAAGAAAATCGATTAAGATAACTCCATGACTATCCCAAAACAGAAAACAGTTGCCATCACTTTCCCAGCCGAAGGAACAATCTTTGCTTTTTTTGGAGCCGATTCCCCCTTCGCAGTCCATTGTTTTGACTGTGTTTTTGTTTCTGGAGTATAATGGTGTATCCAAGTTTCATCTACAGTAATTAATCGGCGCGAAAACTCTGATTTTTTGCGCCTAAACTGCGCCAACAGAGAGTTGGAAATTTTCATTCGAACACGTTTTTGGTCCAAAGTGAGCAAACGCGGCACCCAACGCGCGGACAGCTTTCTCATGCCTAAATCTTGATTCAATATATGACAAACACGTTCTTTGGACATGTTTATAGCCTCTGCCATCTCTCTAATTTTAATTCGACGGTTGTCTAGCACCATTTGGTGAACTTGAGGGATATTATCGTCAGTGGTTGCATTTTTTGCACGCCCTAAACGTTCATCGTCACCCAAGCTGGTACGGCCACGTTTAAATTCAGCAGCCCGAAATTTCACGGTGGTAAATGATGGTGCACAGCGTCCAACTCGTCTTTGATTTGCGTAGGCGTATTGCCTTTCAAAAACAAATATTCAATGACAGCTCGATACTCGATTTTTTCCATTTTTATGAAAACACTGACATCGACTCACTTAAATGTTTGTCAAACAACAACTGCGCGTCCAAAATGGCTGAAATTTTAGTGGGTACCTTTCAAAGCAAAAGTTTATGAGTGCTGCCATCTTCATGTTGAGATCGAAAACTTTTCAGACGACCCTCGTATATATGGCGCACCATGAAGCAGCTAGAGGCACTCCAGTGCTGGAAAACGCGCCGTACTCGCCTGATTCAGCACTCCGTGACTTTTTCTTGTTTCCGAAGATCAAATCTCCAAATCTGTCTTAAAAGGAACCCGGTTCGAGTCGATGGAAGAGGTGAAGCGAGGAAGGGGAGTATATTGAAGGGGAGCATTCAATTGTAGAATAATTTTTAAAATGAAACTCTTTTTTATAAGCAGTCTCGTTATTTATTAGCCAGACCTCGTATACAGTCCAACTATGTCAAGGCTCTATTGGCATTAAGTTGCACCAGTATTTTTTATTTAGTTCTTTAATTTGATAACAAAAAAACCATTTCTAGCAAAAACCGGCAGTACTAAAAAAATAACGGCAAGGCGCAGAATTCAATTTTGATCCTTTCCAGGATGTTTTACCTAGTTAATTTCGATTTCCTAGGATTAGAGTTTTTGCTCAAACAGAATCTGATACTCCATTAGCTATCGTTACATAGAATGAAGAGATTTTTATTTAATCTTCATTATCAAACAAATTAACGCATATATCAAAATAAAAATAAACTGTATCTTCAAAGAATAAAATAGTTCTGAATATCAAGTTTTTCTCTAGAAAGACTAGACCGATAAACAAATGGAAAACATGATTGGTATCACAGTGTGAAGCCGGCTTAACTGTGTAAACCTTTTAAACAAACATCTTATTCTTAACTTGTTTGTTACGTCAGTGCAGCTCCTCGTACGATTGTTTTCTTTTTCAAAATCAGTAAGTAAATAAGTAATTTCATTTACCAACAATAGAAAAGTAATTAAGTTGTTTTTAAACTTAAAAAAAATACATCACTTTAACCTTTACTTTATTTTTACGAAAATAACCTAACTTTTAAGATGCAATATTATAGGTTACTAAAATTCTTTAATAACACAAATATATCTTATCAGACAGATAAGAATAAGTAAAATTTAAAAATATAAACACGCAGAAATGAAATTGTTTATTACAAAAAAAGTATTTCTTGATTTGCAGGTAGATTTGAGTCATTAGGTATTTGGAAATATAAAAATATTGGAGGATAAAAGCCAAAAATGAAATTTAAATATCTGAATATACGTAAAAATTAGTATTAGTAGAGCATTTTCATTATGTAATGCATGCAAAAATGTAGCAACATATCTAATCAATATAATTCATGCACATGTGCACTCATAGTGATATAATTATGCTTACATTCAGTGTTGCCATATTGGGGGATTTTTTTTACTCTGGGTAAAATTTCGGGGATTCGATTTTCAAGGGTATTTTTTGGGGTATTTTTCTCGAACTTATTTCATTACCAATATATCTTCTTTTATATTGTTTTGTGTTGATTTTAAGATTTATATTTTTATTACCTACTCTTGATTTGCAAAGTCATAATTCAGTACACAGTAAATATCACGGCTTTTATGATTAAAATTAGGGATATTTGTATCAAATTTCTGATTTTGAAGGAGTTTTAAAAATTGAAAATGAAATTTATGAAAAGATTCAGGTGATCAAAACTCTTTGGGGGATTTTTTTTAAAAATGGTCATTTTTGGGGGGTTTTAAAGCTCGGTTTGGGGGAATTTCAATGATGCGGTCTGGCAACACTGCTTACATTTTAGAGTAAGCAGCAGTCAACGACGAAGTATCAAAAATAGGTAACCGTTGGGGAAAAATGGGCAATAATAAACTCGTAACTGCAGCAGAGTAGCACCTAACCTAACCTAACCTAACCTAACCTGACCTAACCTAACCTAACCTAACCTAACCTAACCTAACCTAACCTAACCTAACCTAACCTAACCTAACCTAACCTAACCTAACCTAACCTAAACTAACCTAACCTAACCTAACCTTACGTTTTTGTCATTGTACAAATCGTGCTTCAATGCTGGGTGGATTGTCACTCTATTAATTAATTTTCTATCATCTGTTTTAGAAAATACTGTGGTGGAAAATCATTCTACCCTAATACCTAATAAATAACCTAGTATTATTTTATACGGTGCTCCTTTTATAAAAAATAGTGCTAAGGCCATAAGATCTTTCTGTGAATGATGGAAAATATATTTTAAAAACTTAGTTGTAGCATTCCTTATTGACAACGTTGATCTATTCAATGATTTTGTTTTTATACTTTTTTTATAATAAAGATGTTCAAAATGATAAAGAATTTTTCAGTTTAAATTTTTTCAATTTTTCCTTTTTTATTGTAACTGTTTTTTTTTAATGAAAAATTTATTTATTTTTTTTTGGTACCTATATTGTAACGTAAAAGAATAAAGATTAATTTATTTTATCGAATTTTGATTTATTATTAACCAATGAAAAAAGAAAATTACAGATTTTTGTAATAGTCCAGGCGTGCTGTACCAAAAAAAAAAAAATACGGAATATCTGAGACCTGGAATGTAACAGTTGGAGGTGGTAAAGGGGCTTATAATACAAGAAAAAAAATACAATAACTATTTCAATTATGATCATAAACTTTTTGGGGGTAAAAAAGGGTGAAAAAGGGGTAAAAAACTGAAGTATTGCTGTTTGCGGCTAAAATAGACGTCAAAATGAAAAGTGCCCAATAGAAAAGTTGTAGATCATGTAAAAATCTAAAACTTTTCTCTTGGTAATTTTCTCACATAACCTCAATTTTTCGAGGAAAATGGAAAAAAAATTAATTTTCGTTTTTAATTTTTAATTTTCCAACGGATTCGTCAATCTTGATGAAACTTGGTGAAAACTTACCCTTTTATGTCCAAAATAACCTCGAATTTTCTCAACCTTGCAACATAATAATTTTCCGAGAAATTTGATTTTTCTGGAAAAATCTCTTTTTTTTTCAACTATAAAGTTTGCTCGGAAAATATTATTGAAAAAGGTTTTCGTGGGGCTCATTTTTTTCGTTTTTACGTCTACTTTTACATGAAGAATAAAAATTGTAATTAAAAAATATATTGAAAAGACAATATTTTGTTTGTTACGAATGATAGTATATTTTGTTTACTGAAATGTTGCAAGTTCAAAAAGAAAACACAATGCCTAGGCCCCTAGACTAGTTAGAATTGTCATGTCTACACTTTGTCACTGGCCACTGTTACCAATTTGAACCTTCAAAAAGACTTTTGAAAAAAATATATTGACATGACCTTAACAACAAAGACTTAACACGTGTATATTAAGTTGACTAAATATATCCTCGGAACACAAATTACTACTCCGCTTTGGTTGTATATACTCCACTTTCTGTCTCCAATCTACTAGTATTCTTTAGATTGTTGTGGCAACCCTGATGGAAGGGTATTTGGGCCTTGTAATATCAACAAATCGATTTATCGCATGAAAAACCTTATAATATAAACAAATCAGCATACAACAATAGTAAAAACCATGAAATCCGCGCTCGGATTATTAACTTCATTAATAGACTTGAGTGTTTATAATAATATTGCAAATGAACTAAAAATCCGACTAAATAATGAAATACATTTTCTTTTGTAATTTTTCCCGTAGAATGTAATGCAAGAGTCGGCTTTTGCATTTTTTTAAATTTTATAACAAAAATTTAACAATTATTGCAAATTTAGCTGTTGCAAAATTCATTTTTTGCTTTTTTTTCATTTTTGAGCACATTTTTAAATGAGAGGTGTATTTTTTTTATTTCATGTAAAAGTAGACGTAAAAACGAAAAAAATGAGCCCCACGAAAACCTTTTCCAATAATATTTTCCGAGCAAACTTTACAGTTGAAAAAAAGAGATTTATCCAGAAAAATCCAATTTCTCGGAAAATTATTATGTTACAAGGTTGAGAAAATTCGAGGTTATTTTGGACATAAAAAGGTAAATTTTTACCAAGTTTCATAAAGATTGACGAATCCGTTGGAAAATTAAATATTATAAACGAAAAATCATTTTTTTTTCCATTTTCCTCGAAAAATTGAGGTTATGTGAGAAAATTATCAAGAGAAAAGTTTTAGATTTTTACATGATCTACAACTTTTCTATTGGACACTTTTCATTTTGACGTCAATTTTAGCCGCAAACAGCAATACTTCAGTTTTTTATCCCCTTTTCACCCTTTTTCACCCCCAAAAAGTTTACGATCATAATTGAAATAGTTAATGTATTTTTTTTTTCATGTGTTATAAGCCCCTTTACCACCTCCAACTGTTACATTCCAGGTCTCAGAATTTCCATCTAAAAGTACAGCATGCCTGGAGTACTAATTCTACTAGACTATTTAAAAAAAAATCTATTTGTACAATAAGTTACTCCTACTGCCATCTATTTTCGAAAATTTAAACTAATAAGATTCGTCTGGAAATAATAGAAAGCTTCTTCACAGTTCTTTGTAATTTTAAACGATTAAGCCAACAATCCCATTCATTAAACAGCATGTCCGAACAACGGTCAATAGTTAACAATTGAATTGGTCCAACGTAAGTTGTTCACAGAAGAGATGGATATTATTATTTTCAGTATAGCCGGATATTTACCGCCGTTTATCATTTATGAACGAGTTTAAATACAACGAGCGGTAACTACTGTCGAAGTCTGTTTTAAATTAAGCCTCATTAGAGGTAGATGTATTGAGTGTTTTTGAGTTGATAATTTTATAAACGAAAAACAAATTGAATACGAGCGTCGCGCGGGCATTCATTTTACCAATATATAAGTACGAAATTTGTGTTTTAGTGAAAACTTTGGAGAACGATTTTATTATGCTAAATCCATGTGTTATACCAGAACCTCCTGAAGATACCGTTGGCGACGGAAGATGGATGTCACAGGTAGGAATAACTTTTTTTTCTATTTTTTTATACAGGGTGAGTCATAACTATTGGGACATAGACTAAGGACAGGTTATTTGGACCAAAATATGGCTATTGGGCCAAATGTTGCTGAGAAAAAAAAGTACAGGGTGTTAAAGTTAATTTTTGTTTTTCGTTTTTTGCTAATAGCTTCCCTGTATATTTATAAATTGATATCAAAATTGGCACAGAGGCATAATCTTAGACAAGAAATAGTATTTTATTTACAATTTTACGTTTTGTCATAGAGGGCGTCACGTGGATCATTCCTAATGATCAAATTGAGTCTAAACTTTTTCTGATGAAATTTTTTAGTAATTTTTATTAGAAAATATGACGTAAATATCATTTTTACGTAAAATTGGTACTCTTGTTTAAACATGATAATTTCAACCGTTTTCGATAAAAACGCAGTCGAACTGCTTAGAGTCTTAAAAAAGGATTTCAAATATTAATTCATTTATGAAAAGTATGCTTTGGACTGTCAGATAATTGTTAAATCATCTTAATGACGTATTTCCTCAACGATGGATTGGCAGAGGCAGTGATTTTCAATGGTCACCAAGAAGTCCTGAGTACAACCCGCTAGATTTTTATTTTTGGGGACATATGAAGTCCTTAGTTTATGCCAATGAAATTAATACCCGAGACGAACTTTGGAGGTACATTCAAAATGCAGCTAATCTTATAAGGGGACAGAATAACATTTTTTTAACGTCCGAAAATCCTTTATAAAAAGAATTAGAAAAGGCATAGAAATCGAAGGAGACCACGTAGAACATTTAGTTTGAGTTTTTGTGAGTTCTTTTAAGTTAAAGTGTGTTTAGTTTTGATTTATGGTCAAAATGAAAACCTTACGTTAGTTGCAACTTTGTTTATTAGTTTGGTATTTGATAGTGGAATTGTAAATAAAATACTATTTCTTGTCTAAGATTATGCCTCTGTGCCAATTTTGATATCAATTTATAAATATACAGGGAAACTATTAGCAAAAAACGAAAAACAAAAATTAACTTTAACACCCTGTATCTTTTTTCTCAGCAACATTATATTAAGGCATATTTGGCCCAATAGCCATATTTTGGTCCAAACAACCTGTCCTTAGTCTATGTCCCAATAGTTATGACTCACCCTGTATACTACCGGGGGTGTCCCACAAGTTAATTTGTTCGAGAAACTATTTCTTTTTATCAGTATACATGTTTAAATAGTGAAATTTTAAATAGGGTTTTTAAAAAAAAGGTGTTGTTTAAATGCAAATATCGTCGATTTTTTTAATGAAACACCCTATATATTTTTATTGTATCTGAAAGATGAACTCATTTCCTTTGAGAAAATGTATAATTTGTTAAAGTTTATATGAAAAATAAGTGAGTTATTTGGATTTTAATGATAATTGTTAATTAGATAGAGATGTCTACAAAAAAAATTACAAAAGAAAATAACGCAAACTTGAAAGATAACAGGTTAGCTGAAAAGTCCCCGGTCTACCATAGTAAAACACAATATTTTGACAAAATTAATTTTTTTTTATTCAACATAGTTGCCTTCAAGGGCGATACAGCGATTATAGCGACCTTCCAACTTTTCGATACCATTTTTGTAGTACTCCTTCGGTTTGTCCTCAAAATAGACTTCAGTTTCGGCGATTACCTCAGTATCAGAGCCAAATTTTTTTCCCGCGAGCATTCTCTTCAGGTCAGAGAAAAGGAAAAAGTCGCTGGGGGCTAGATCTGGAGAATACGGTGGGTGAGGAAGCAATTCGAAGCCAAATTCATGCAATTTTGCCATCGTTTTCGATGATTTGTGACACGGTGCATTGTCTTGATGAAACAACACTTTTTTCTTCTTCATATGGGGCCGTTTTTTCGCGATTTCGGTCTTCAATCGCTCCAATAATGCACAGTAATAGTCGCTGTTGATTGTTTTTCCCTTTTCCAAATAGTCGATGAACAATATACCGTGTGTATCCCAAAAAACTGAGGCCATAACTTTGCCAGCTGACTGTTGAGTCTTTCCACGCTTTGGTGGCGGTTCACCGGCGGCAGTCCACTCAGCTGACTGTCGATTGGACTCAGGCGTGTAGTGATTGAGCCAAGTTTCATCCATAGTCACATATCGACGCAAAAAATCGGGTTTATTACGACTTAACAGCTGCAAACACTGCTCAGAATCATCAATTCGTTGCTGGTTTTGGTCGATTGTCAGCACGCACGGCACCCATTTCGCACAGAGCTTCCGCATACCCAAATATTCGTGAACGATATGTCCAACACGTTCCTTAGATATCTTTAGAGTGTCAGCTATCTCGATCATATTCACTTTACGGTCACTCAAAATCATTTTGTGGATTTTTTTGATATTTTCGTCGGTAACCACCTCTTTTGGGCGTCCACTGCGTTCACCGTCTTCGGTGCTCATTTCACCACTCTTGAATTTTGCGTACCAGTCAATGATTGTTGATTTTCCTGGCGCAGAATCCGGAAACTCATTATCAAGCCAAGCTTTTGCTTCAACTGTATTTTTTCCTTTCAAATAACAATATTTAATAAGCACACGAAATTCTTTTTTTTTCATCTTTTTGAAAATAACAAAAGTTGCTTCACTAAAAATGCAATATCTCACAAACTAATAGTCCGACAGCTGTCAAATTTTTACACGAATCTTTTGAAGGTTGATACTATCTAAAAATGAAATGGATTTAATTCTAGTGTCGTCATCTATAGGTCACACCGGGGACTTTTCAGCTGACCTGTTATGTACCAAATTTTATTAAAAATGATCTCATTTAATAAAATCCTTAAGATGTTCTAACATTTTGGTCTCTACATTTTAGTAACCTGAATAAAAAGTTCTGAAAATAATTTCGCAACACTTCTGGGATAATTTCTTGGAATGCTCGGACATAGTTACATCTCAGTTGTTCTGGAGTCTCTGGAATAGGATTAAAACACCTATTTTTGATAAAAAGTCTGGAACGTCAAGTCTGGTGAGTGAGCAGGCCACTCAATTGAACCAGCTCTCCCAATCCACCTATCTTCAAATGTTTCTGTTAAAAAATTTCTAGCCACAAGTGAATAGTGTGGTGGTGCACCGTCTTGCTGAAAGTAAACTGAATTTATAATGCCATCTTGTTCCAGTTGTGGTAATTTTGTAACATGTCTGTGTAGACATTAACAGTAATTGTAGTTTCTTGAAAGAAGAACGGTCCATATATTTTTTCTTTAGAAACGCTACACCAAACGTTCAACTTTAGTGAATCTTTTTCGAATTCCTCAATTACCCTTAGATTTTCAGACTCCCATATGCGACAATTATGTTTATTACATCTCCAGTTTAAATGAAATCCAGCCTCGTCTGACATTATAAGTAAAACATCAGGAACTTCTCTAAATAAATCTAGTAAAGTCTCAGAAAAAACAATTCTGGTTTGAAAATCCCTTTCATATATTTTTTGGCGTATCTGTATTTTATAAAAAGTTATCTTCAATACCTTCATACATCTCTGAACTTTGGATTTTGAAATTCCAGTTGTGGATGATACTTTGCAAAGAGATATTCGATTATTATGTTCTTGTAATGTTTCCTGAATACGTAAGAGTATATTTAAAAAAATATCACCATTACATGTTTGATATTTCTTCCTTTCCATAGATCTATTCTGTAGAAATGCAGTGTACTATTTTTTAATTCTGTACCATTATTGAAAATAAGTCGAAAAAAAATAGCAATGAATTATTCTGACAGTTCGTTGTGTCAGTGTGTTGAATCTATAAAAATCCCAAAGCCTAATTTTACATTGAAAACCGTAGATTCCTATATAACAGCCTATCCTAAAAAATCAAATAACTTACTCATTTTTCTTTAAAACTTTAACATATTATACATTTTTTTAAAGAGGAAGAGTTCGTCTTTCAGATAGAATAAAAATATATTATAGGGTGCTCCATTAAAAAAAATCGACGATATGTGCATTTAAAAAAAAGGTTTTTTTAAACACCCTACATAAGATTTTACCAATTAAACATGCATACTGAAAAAAACTTTATATAAAAAGAAATTGTTGCAGTTATTTGCAAGTTGATTTAATGCGGTTCACACAGAGTTAAAGGCCTTAGTGTAGGCCCAGAAGAAAATCCTACTATATTATTTTTTAAATAAAAGAATACAAAATTACTAGATTATATATATTTTATCAATTATTGTGCTTAATAACAATCCACTCACCAGTGACAGTTATTTATTAGGGAGGGACACCATTTTATTTGTGTACAAATGTTTAAAAACCCACTACATACCTATCTAAAATAATATTGATTGGAAAGTAGAGTAAGAGTATCAAAATTAATTACTTCCTTTTTACAGATGTTTTAGTTGTATTAGGTACATTACGTCTTTGTTTTTATCATATGAGTTTGACTAATAGAATAATGTTCATGGTAGCTTCAATAATAAAATAGAAAACAATCAACTCGTCAGTAGCGTATCGCATTCAAGTTCTGGAACAATAAAATTGGCATTTCCTTCCTGGTACAAGAAGCATAAAATACTCAACTCGTTTTTTGTTCTGCTTAATATTTTCATCAATTACACAAAGGCACTAAATAAACGTTTGAAATACAGGGTGTTCCGAAAAGAATGGTCATAAATTATAGTACAGATTCTGGGGTCAAAAATATCTTGATTGAACCACATTTACTTATACAGTGTGTAAAAGTCAAATGAAATAAATTATTTCGGTTACTGTACATATTTATAAAAAATCCCGGAACACGTCAAATTTAAATTATAACTTGACATTCTTTAACGTGAAAATGCAACCCCTACCTTCAACCCCTTTAGAATGACAGGTACAACCCACAATTTTTTAAATGGGATATATCATTTGAAAGGTCTCTTCATTCTCTATTCAAAAATGTTATTGTTTTTAAATTTAATGCAAAAATTAACATAAAAAAAATTAATATCATGTTGTTACCGAAATTCGCTAAAATATACTCGAAACTTATAACAATATACTTAAAACTTATTTCCCGTTTAGGTCTTGATAATGAGAAAGTGAACAAAAACCATAGCAATGTGGTTTTTAGATGGTAACCATTAAAAAACTTTAAAGAATTTCCGTGGCAACGCTATTTTAACAAGCAGTAGTAAATTGTTTTATTTAAGTTGTCATTGTTGTAATTTAAGTATAACTTTTGTTCAATTCAATTCTGAAAAATGGTTAGATTAACGGAAATGCATAAAATAACAGTTTTACAAATGATTAGTTACGGAGATAACATCCGAACACAACTCGCCTATTTCATGAGAAATTTACTAATTTACCGCCTATATCCCAAGGAACAATAAGTAAAATAGAAAAGCAGTTTCGCGAGTTTGGTCATGTAAGACAGATAAAAAAAGCAGCTGCCAATACACAGAGTGATGAACTCAAATTAGATGTGTTGCTTGAGTTTCAGGAAAACCCACATACATCGAGTAAACAGGCATCCACTACATTCAATGCTAGCCATACATCGATAGCAAACATATTAAAAGAAAATAAATTGCATCCGTAAAAGTTGATACCTACTCAGGAGCTCATGGAAGACGATTTTGATAGGAGAACTTTTTTTTGTGAGCAAATGATGGACATGTTGGATCACAATATTATCCAATTAGAAGACGTTATGTTTTCTGATGAGTGTACTTTTTTACTTAACGGTCATGCTAATCGGCAAAATTGCCGCTACTGGTCCACGGAAAATCCTCACTGGATGAGAGAAGAACACACTCAATACCCTCAAAACGTTAATGTTTGGGCAGGGATTGTAGGGAACAATATCATTGGTCCCTTTTTTATTGAGGGCAACTTGAATGGCAACAATTATTTGGCACTACTTTAAAATGATGTCATTCCAACGTTGGCAAATTTATATCCTGATCCAGGTAACCCTCAAGTTCCAGCGAATACGATATGGTTTTAGCAGGATGGAGCACCACCACATTACCAACTTAATGTCCGGTAGCACCTCGATACAATATTTCCCAATCGGTGGATAGGGAGGTATGGATCGATTGAATGGCCAGCGCGATCACCTGATCTTACATTATTAGATTTCTTTTTATGGGGATATGTGAAGAGCCATGTGTACAAAACTAAACCTTCTCATTTAAATGACTTAAAAGAACGAATAACGCTTGCGATTAGGTCGATCACGCCTGATATGTTAAATAATGTTAGAAGACAGTTTTATTTGAGATTAGGATGTTGCCAAGACGTTCGCGGAGAACTTTTTGAACATCTACTTCATTAACATTCATAGTTATTTTTCGTGTTCTACATTTTATTACGTTTTGCATTACATTTTAGTTTTTGATTGTATTGTAGCGAATTTCGGTAACAACATGATATTAATTTTTTTATGTTAATTTTTGCATTAAATTTAAAAACAATAACATTTTTGAATAGAGAATGAAGAGACCTTTCAAATGATATATCACAAGCCTATACTTCCCATTTAAAAAATTCGGGGTTGTACCTGTCATTCTAAGGGGGTTGAAGGTAGGGGTTGCATTTTCACGTTAAAGAATGTCAAGTTATAATTTAAATTTGACGTGTTTCGGGATTTTTTATAAATATGTACAGTAACCGAAATAATGAATTTATTCCATTTGGCTTTTACACACTGTATACAATAGTTACAGGGTGCTAAAGTTAAAAATTTAAATATTTTTTTTATCATTACTATAAAACGGTTTAACGTTTTCAACCTCTGAAAATCCATAATAAATAAAAATAATTGAATGCAACTGTTTCCAATGTATTGGATATTCTCTACTAGTATTTCCTATAAATTTCCATACACTAACTTTAAACCGTTTTAAAGTAATGTTAAAAAAAATTATTCAAATTTTTAACTTTACCATCCTGTAACTTTTTTTGTGTGCACTATTGTATATAGGTAGGTGGGGTTGAACCAACATATTTTTGACCCCAGAATCTGTGGTATAATTTTTGACTGTTCTTTTCGGGACACCCTGTATATTAAGTGCTTCTTGATATACCCGTTTTCATGATATAATAATAAATGTTTCGCTATTATTTAGTATCAAAATCAAATTTGTGTTATTGTTTTTTAACATTTTATTTACGTAGCATTGTTTATTTAAATCTAACATTAACAACAGTTTTTATATTTCACTACGCATCAGCTAAAAATTCACCTAAAAAACGCAAGAAATGTAAAAACAAGTTTACAATTGAAACCTGCGTCTAATATGCAGACATTTTAAAATATTTGATATCAGCTTTTAATTACGCCAATGGTTTTCTCAAGGTCACACTTATTTTTGTTATAAAATATGTTAGAAATATTATAGGTAGGTACTGAGTCCACTAATTTTACCATTTATAGGTACCTATACAGTGTGGAAAAGCCGAATGGAATCAATTGATTATCTCAGTGTACATATTTATAGAAAATCTCGAAATACGAAAAATTTAAATTATAAATTGACATCCTGCTTCTATAATCACCTTGTTCTGTTTTGATTCGTCCTAGTATAGTTGTCATAATCTTCCTCTCAGCTATTCGTAGGTCTCAGCTGCATGCAAAAATATTGGCCTGATTATTGTTTTATATACAGTGTGTCCACTTAAGTTCGCACCATATGGGAAACTTTCTTATTATTAGTTTTCCGAAAAAAAGTTATTCTTCATAAAAAGTTCTGCATGGTGTAAAAACTAAAATACAACCATCAGATATTAAAATTTTTCAGTCGTATACGAGGTAAGTTCAAAAATATGAATTTTACCAAGAGCAAAGTACCTCAATTTTTTATATGAAATTTTTGATAACCTTTTAGTTTCCCAACTGGACTGTTGCAGCATTTTGTTGATGTTTTAAAATAATTCGTACACATAACAACGTTATTTATTTTACAATCTAAAATGAATAGCAATTATAACAATAAGTTGTTAAAAATATTTGCAAAAAATAATTAAGTAATAGATTTTCTTCGATCAAACAGCCATTGCCTGAACGTACCCACCTTCTCTTTCAATACAAGTTTCCGTTCTACGACAAAATTCTCTTAACACATTTCTAATCATGTTGGGAGTTATAGTCTGAATGGTTTCCGTAATAACCCTTTCCAAATGTTGGACATTTGTAAACGGCCCTTGTTTGTATACATTCTCTTTCAAGTAACCCCAAAAGAAATAATCTAACGGGGTTAAATCTGGCGACCTAGCTGGCCAAAAGGTCTCTGAATATCTGTGGATTATTCTTCCGTTAAACAAATGATCCAGATACTGCCTTACTTCCAATGTACTATGACATGTAGCAAGGTCCTGGTGGTACCATATTTGTTGCCGTTCATGTAGTGATAGGTCATCAATAAAATCAAACACGTGAGTTTGTAAGAAATTTCTATAATTCTGAGAGGTCATGGATTGTCGAAAAAAAATGGCCCAATTATTTTATCTTTGTAAATGCCACACCAAACATTTGTTTAAAATGAATATTGATCACGAGTAATTGTGAAGTTAGGTTAGGTTAGGTTAGGTTAGGTTAGGTTAGGTTAGGATAGGTTAGGTTAGGTTAGGTTAGGTTAGGTTAGGATAGGTTAGGTTAGGTTAGGTTAGGTTAGGTTAGGTTAGGTTAGGTTAGGTAAGGATTGTTGTCACTCCACCATCGACAATTTTGAGAACTCACCGTTCCCTTTGCATTAAATGTAGCTTCGTCTGAAAACATTATTTTTCTAACAAAGAAAGGATCGTCTTCAATTTTTTCTTGAATAAGAAAACAAAATTCTATTCTCTTATCGTAGTCTCTAGGTTTCAATGTATGAATAAATTTAGGCTTATATGGTTTAAACTGATTTTCCTTAAAAATTTTTGCAATTGTACTTTTACCTGCATTTTGCAACAACAATGCCCTCTTTCGTAGAGAACATTTAGGATCTTGCACTGTAGATAACATTACATCTAATTTCGTCGCCTCATTTGCGACGCGTTTTTCACGTTTGTTGCTGAATTTATTTTTAACATCTCCGTATATTTTGAATTTTACCATAAGTCTCATAACTGTTGTATGTTGTATATTTCTTCCTTGATGTCTGTTATTAAATATTTCAGCTGCTTCCCGATACGTTTTCTAATTATCACCCACAATTAGCACAATTTCTATTTTTTCTTCTAAATTCAATACCACCAGCATCTTTAATTAGAATTCATTGTAACTTACGGCAACTTGATTAAAAATGTACTTATGCATTTATTACTGTTGTAGGGTAGACATGCAATAGCAAAATGTAGAAAATCTCCATTTTAAACATTTTGTTTACGTGGCTGTATATTTGAACATGTTGTAGACTTCTAAATAAATTTTCTTGATAACAATTTTCGATATTATAAAAAATCGAGGTACTTTGCTCTTGGTAAAATTCATATTTTTGAACGTACCTCGTATACGACTGAAAAATTTTAATGTCTGATGGTTGTATTTTAGTTTTTACACCATGCAGAACTTTTTATGAAGAATAACTTTTTTTCGTAAAACTAACAATAAGAAAGTTTCCCATATGGTGCAAATTTGTCCAAAATTTTAGAGTTGACAATATGAGTAGCAAAATAACAGAATTTTTTGTTTCAGCATAACCGATACCTTCAAGAAACAAAAACCAGTGAATCTGAAGTTCTATTTATAGGAGATTCCATTATTCAACAACTACAGTTTACATCGATATGGACTGAAAAAATTAGTTCGTTACATTGTGCTAATTTTGGCATTGGTGGAGATAGGTAAGGTTGCAAATTGGTAACTGAAACGATTTTTTCGTACAATAGTATATTATTCAACAAGAGTTCTGTAAACTGTGTGTGAATAATAGCCACTATATGCCAGTAGAATACTACACTTTGTCCACGACATTCAAATAAATTTTACTAGTAATTATAAAACGATGATTGCCGGGTATCATAATATACACACTAATGCACGCATAAGTAATAAATGTTGCCTATACTTTGGGGATATTTTTCGTGTAATTGCGGGGCGGGCGAGCGTTGCGAGGCGATGCTTTGAATGTCTTGCATTCCCCTAAGCCCGACGAAGCTGACAACTTCGAGCTACTAGTACATCGCCTGGAGATGAGGTATGGTCAGACCCACCTACAACCGGTGTACCGAACACAGCAGAAGAACCGTAAACAGAAGAGTGGAGAATCTATCCAAAAGTTAGAGGCAGAGGTAGCTAGAATGGTTCGATTTGCTTATCCGACAGGAGCAGAAGAGTTCCTGGAGTGTCTAGCAGTCCAAAACCTTTACCGATGGCCTTAGGGACCCGGAGTTACAAAGAGCTGCGCGGTTGGCCCAACCAAAACACCTTGTCGACGCGTTAACCATTGCACTTGGTGAAGTTTAAAAGTAAAAAGTGATAGTTGGTAATTTTTTAACCAGCTGAATTCTTGTTTTCAAACAATTCGTAAATAAATTGTGTTTAAAGTCCTCACAAGTGTTTCAAATTTCGTGTCAGGTGTGGGGTGAAGAAGAAAGAATGCCTGGAAAGAAGTTACGTCCGACATCAGCAGAAGAGTTCCTGGAGTGTCTAGCAGTCCAAACCTTTACCGATGGCCTTAGGGACCCGGAGTTACAAAGAGCTGCGCGGTTGGCCCGACCAAAAGACCTTGTCGATGGGTTAACCATTGCACTTGAACAACAACGTGATAGCACCCGCCAGCGACGTCGATGGATTAGTGGAAAGGCTAATGAAATTATTATCCACAAGGAGAAGGCGACCTATACGATGTTGGAATTGTGGAGAACTAGGGCCCGTGAAAACCTCATGTCCACGCAAGGAAATGTCTACTGCTACCGTCTTCCAACAACAGGAAACCTAAAAAGGGTCGACTCCTGGAGGGCGACATCGACCCCAAACCATTGCAATGCCCCTCCTACGGTCAAGGTAGCAATATTAAAACACCAAGCAAGCAGCTACATTAAAATACATGCATTCCTCTCGCATCTGTCACCCGTTACAGTATGTTACCTACATCTTCAACTATTATGTAGTGTTTTGCCATAGCAATAATCCGTCTCTTCATTACACATACAATTTACAAAAAGTTCTTTTAATTGTAACACATATAAACCGACGAATTTACCCGTTTAATAAATAATAGTACTTAACAATATTTGCATTAAAGATGACAGACTGCCATCAGTTTTGATTAAGCTAATTTGTGCAATTTTCTAATAATTCGTTTACTTGTTTCTTTTTTCAGAGTTGAAAATGTATTATGGAGAGTCCGTCACGGCGAATTAGAATTTAATTCAAAAATTAAAGCTGTAGTGCTATTTGTGGGCACGAATAACATAGACTGTACTCCTCATGAAATATACGAAGGCATTTTGGAGATTATTAAAGAAATTAAACGACAACTCGGCAATGTTGCCATAGTTCTACCTGTAAGTACCCATACCCAAAATATTTTTTAAATCGTTTATTTTACTTAAGACCACTCAGTTTCATATTTTATTGCGTTTAAAACCAAAGGCAGTATGAAAAAATAATATAGTACGGTACACGTTCGTAAAGTGATTATTACAGTACTAGATTAGATATTCTTGACTCGGCTCTAGTAAATAAATGTCATATAGTGTCCAGCAATCTCATTGGTCCGTTTTGAATTTGCGTGTCAAGTCGAATTGTCACATATGCCATTATTGTCAATTTGTTTTGCATCTAGAGCTATTTTTACAATTTAATAGTGTTTGGATATTACTTTTAAAGCCATTTTTGAAATTAATTTGTCGTTTTACAAGTAAATATGCATTAGCGTCTCTTACACTTGTTTAAAAATAGAAAAATGCATAAAGCAAATATACCGCCATATTATTAAGAATACTGAAAATCTAGAAATGTATGCAATAAATTCAACTTTCTATTTTATAGAATATCTTCTTATGATTCCATGTAAATAATTAATTACTATTACTGCTTAAATTCAAGTGTAAAAAATATTTTGTTACGTTTCATAATGTATTATAAAGGTATTAATTTCAAACCCCCTAAAAATGATACGACACTGGCTGTAGTGTCTGACAGTTTCCCCTCTGATACAAAACAATCACTATTGCTTGCTGTATATATGCTCGAAGATTTTTTCATACAAATGTGACAAGTTTGCCACTCTTATCGACCGATAAAATATTCTTCTATTCCATTAAAGACCAAGAAGCGAAGATTCAGACAATAATATACACTTTTCTACCGTTGCTTAGGTATATAGCATTTTTTCACTACTGGCAGTCTATTTTTTTAAACATTACGTTCTAAAACTAATATATTCAATAGTTGTTGTTTTTATTTGATAAGTATATTACCTATGTTGTAAAAATTGCAATTGTAAAAATACCTACATGGATAAGTCAATTGATTTTTATTTTGGTGGACTATTAAATGAATAAAAAATATTTTTTAACCTTAAATGAATTGAGATTTAGTATTAATCAAGTGGTCCCTGACTTTTTCTACCTTGGTGAAAAATTACCAACTTTACTACTTCAAAAAAAGTTTGGCTAGTAGTAAAAAATAGTAGATAATCCATTTTTTATCACATATAATATTGTATTTAATATTTAGAGCTATGTGGAATTATATATTTGTTCCGTTTCTATCAAACCACTTCTATAATCTGTCTAAATGACTCATCTAATACTAGATGTATTTAATTGCGTTTTTCAAATTAATTTACGTTATTTTTATGTAGTAAAGTTAATTATTTAAACATTTAAAATATTTTTATAACCGAGATACTTTTTAAAAATACTTACGAATCTGTTTCAACTTGTAGATACAATCGTAACCTAAAAGATGACACCTTTTACTCGTTTTGTAACTTTAATCTTACTTCAGTCACTATACAAAACAGTTTTAAATATTTATAAAGCACTAAAGTTAATATTACGCGAGGAACCGAACACTAACATTAAATGAATCACTAAAAAACGACGAAAATGTGTCTCACTACAATAAAAGGCGTCCATTCTTAACCGACATATTTAAAATATTTTTTGGACCATGACCGTAGACGTGATGGATATCGCGCATGTTTGGGGCGTGGTTAGTGACGTCACTTGTGATCAGACGTCATTGTTTACAGGTTATAATTTTAAATTTCTCCGAGAAAATTTTAAATAAATTAATTAAAATTAAAATTAATTAATACGGGTGTGGTATTAACAATAACACTAAACATTTTTCGAGTGATATAAAGTTCTTTAGCTTTCCAAAAGACAAGAAAGTGCTAAATGGAAATATTTATGTATGAGGATTAACAATTTCAAAAATTTCCGCCAAAAAACTTAATAAAGAAAAATGTGCATCTTGTAGAGAAGAACACATTAATAATAGGGAAAAAAAGTTAATAGAAACTATTTTTAAAGAGTAAGTTAACACAGTATCATATTATTAAATCATATTTTAAGTTGTATAATAGAATGATTGTATTATGGATAAATAAAATAGGTATTTTGTTTTTGTAGAGAGGATGTTTCTGATGGTGTTGATTACGTTGATAAGTCCTATAATTTATTTGGAATTTACTATCAATCTAAAAAACAATAGACCTATATTTTTATATAAATATACCTTGCCTAATTACATAATTATTATACCTAGTCTACGTCAACTATCGTTTTCTTTTAATTAAATCTCGATTCAAAATAGAATTTAACAATTCTCAATTTAATTGTTCTCAATTTTAAGCCATACATGTATGATTTGAATTTTGTTTTGATAAATAATATTGAATAACCAACAAATAAAATTTTTAAACAATAAATTGACCAAATAAATATCATATTCCTATATACAGTGTGTAAAAGCCAAATGGAATAAATTAATTATTTCGGTTACTGTACATATTTATAAAAAATCCCGAAACACGTCAAATTTAAATTATAGCTTGACATTCTTTAACGTGAAAATGCAACCCCTACCTTCAACCCCCTTAGAATGACAGGTACAACCCCCAATTTTTTAAATGGGAAGTATAGGCTTGTGATATATCATTTGAAAGGTCTCTTCATTCTCTATTCAAAAATGTTATTGTTTTTAAATTTAATGCAAAAATTAACATAAAGAAAATTAATATCATGTTGTTACCGAAATTCGCTACAATACAATCAAAAATTAAAATGTAATGCAAAACGTAATAAAATGTAGAACACGAAAAAGAACTATGAATGTTAATGAAGTAGATGTTCAAAATGTTCTCCGCGAACGTCTTGGCAACATCTTAATCTCAAATAAAACTGTCTACTAACATTATTTAACATATCAGGCGTGATGGACCTAATCGCAAGCGTTATTCGTTCTTTTAAGTCATTTAAATCAGAAGGTTTAGTTTTGTACAGATGGCTCTTCACATATCCCCATAAAAAGAAATCTAATAATGTAAGATCAGGTGATCGCGCTGGCCATTCAATCGATTCTCGCCTCCCTATCCACCGATTGGGAAATATTGTATCGAGGTACTGCCGGACATTAAGTTGGTAATGTGGTGGTGCTCCATCCTGCTGAAACCATATCGTATTCGCTGTAACTTGAGGGTTACCTGCATCAGGATATAAATTTGCCAACGTTGGAATGACATCATTTTGAAGTAGTGCCAAATAATTGTTGCCATTCAAGTTGCCCTCAATAAAAAAGGGACCAATGATATTGTTCCCTACAATCCCTGCCCAAACATTAACCTTTTGAGGGTATTGAGTGTGTTCTTCTCTCATCCAGTGAGGATTTTCCGTGGACCAGTAGCGGCAATTTTGCCGATTAGCATGACCGTTAAGTAAAAAAGTACACTCATCAGAAAACATAACGTCTTCTAATTGGATAATATTGTTATCCAACATGTCCATCATTTGCTCACAAAAAAAGTTCTCCTATCAAAATCGTCTTCCATGAGCTTCTGAGTAGGTATCATCTTATACGGATGCAATTTATTTTCTTTTAATATGTTTGCTATCGATGTATGGCTAGCATTGAATGTAGTGGTCTACTCGATGTATGTGGGTTTTCCTGAAACTCAAGCAACACATCTAATTTGAGTTCATCACTCAGTGCATTGGCAGCTGCTTTTTTTATCTGCCTTACATGACCAAACTCGCGAAACTGCTTTTCTATTTTACTTATTGTTCCTTGGGATATAGGAGGTAAATTAGGAAATTTCTCATGAAATAGGCGAGTTACTTCCTGTTGTGTTCGGATGTTATCTCCGTAACCAATCATTTGTAAAACTGTTATTTTATGCATTTCCGTTAATCTAACCATTTTTCAGAATTGAATTGAACAAACTTTATACTTAAATTACAACAATGACAACTTAAATAAAACAATTTACTACTGCTTGTTAAAATAGCGTTGCCACGGAAATTCTTTAAAGTTTTTTAATGGTTACCATCTAAAAACCACATTGCTATGGTTTTTGTTCACTTTCTCATTATCAAGACCTAAACGGGAAATAAGTTTTAAGTATATTGTAATAAGTTTCGAGTATATTTTAGCGAATTTCGGTAACAACATGATATTCATTTTTTTTTATGTTAACTTTTGCATTAAATTTAAAAACAATAACATTTTTAAATAGAGAATGAAGAGACCTTTCAAATGATATATCACAAGCCTATACTTCCCATTTAAAAAATTGGGGGTTGTACCTGTCATTCTAAGGGGGTTGAAGGTAGGGTTTGCATTTTCACGTTAAAGAATGTCAAGTTATAATTTAAATTTGACGTGTTTCGGGATTTTTTATAAATATGTACAGTAACCGAAATAATGAATTTATTCTATTTGGCTTTTACACACTGTATGAGTCAAATTACTTTCTTGCTCTGGGTGAAGTACCTACGGCCTAGTTACGTCCCTGGCCAAATGCTATGTAGCTTTATTATGTTACTCGCCAATAATGCATAAGCTTGTTATTGGTGAAGTAATCTTTAAAATCGGATTAATAGTTTAGAATTTATTACAAAAAATCAATTCATTCTTTTTCATAATATTATCGTAGTGTAAAAATAGCTTTATATACTAGTAATTTGAGATAGAAGCAAACAATGTCGATTTTGAATTATTCGCAACATTTTCCGTTGGAAAATATTCAAAATATTGTGTTATTGAAAATTTTCTGATCAATATGCAATAGTAATTCAGGGTCGAACAAAGTTATCGTCGTCTACACAGACAAAAGACGTTATTGATTTTCTATCACGTATTTTATAGGTAAATAAAACAATTACAAATTTAGTAAATTAATATTAAAAAGATACATTTTTATCAGGAAAATTAAAACGCACTGTAGACGTTATTTACATTTTAACTTGTGCGTTTAAAATGCATCGTTCATCAACTATTATTAGAGCAGGAAATCAACGATCATGTCCAGTTTGCTAAACGAAATACTTTTGTAAAAAAATGTGTAATTTCAAGTAGGTACGGTCTCAGCAAAATCAATTTTAAGCCCACATGTGAATACAGTGTTGCGAATATAATAAAAATTTTCGATTTGTTAAGGACGGCCTTAATTTTAAGGACGGCCTATTTATGGTGTATAACCAATCGGGTACAGAACTGTGGCTGTATTGTTCCCTTCCTGTCAGCCATTTGGGGTGGTTTTAAAATGACCTCAAGGTTTAAATCAGATGCTGCTTTCCGGGCGTGTTTATCAGCTGTTTCATTCCCTGTTATGCCTATACGTTAAGGGACCCATAGAAACTTGATATTTGTATCCATTAATTGGTGAAGTTGATTTTTAATTAACTTGACTATTGGATGTTTTACATATTATATTTTTGATAGCAGTTGTAATGCATTGGCAGAGTCAGTGACTACAATAATATTCTTTACCTTCTTTCTGGTTGCATAAGTAAGAGCCTTATGAGGGCCCGGGGCTGACGCAACGCCCATCCCTCTATATGGTTACGTCCCTGCATCGCGCTACGGTTATAGTGTATTTGAAAATCAAGAGAGAGTAAATTCCCAGAAATGTTTTGCAGTTATCAGTGTTAAAGGCAGTAAACCATAGACGTGCGTTTTCAAAATTAGATTAATATGGAAATAGAAATATTTAATTTGTTTTAGTTATTTATACCTAGATTACCAATTTTAGATAGATAAACATAATTCGTAAGTAGTAATTTAATTTGGGTAAAATGAAGAAAAAGTCAATATTATTTTAGGCATTTTGTTTTAGGCATATGTTTATTTACAAAATATGTATATAATATGTACAGATAATTACAATTACTTATAAATTAATATGAGGAGCTAAAAAAACAATTAAGTAGGTATAAGAGAAAAAAAAACCAACCGCAAGGATAAAATTTGACGAGCAACGTGCAAAAAATACGACAATATTAAATCTTAAAAAATAAAAATCTAAAAATATAATTAAAGTACATAAATTAATAATTTTAAAGTTATGGTTCTTCGCACTCTGTCTCAGAAGATTCACCATTTGATTCTAGATAAATTACAATGGGCTCTATAGTAATATCAATTATGTTATCTAGACCCCACATTTTTTTTTTCTATTTCTATAACGTGTCTAATACATTTTTGCCAATTTTCACTTGTTACTTAAGATAAGAGATTTTTAATATCTGATAATTTAAAAGTAGTGTTATTTCTGGAAACATAACCTTTAACTTGAGCCCATATCAATTCTATCGGATTCAGCTCATAATGGTAGGGTGGTAAACGAAGGATTTCAATTTCTCGTTTTATGGCTATCTCCTCAATATTATATTTTTTATAATTTTGCTTATGTTTTTTAGCAATAGTTAACAATTCTGCCCTCAGCATTGTATTGTCAAAGGCTAAATTTTTAGAAGATAACCATTTTGCAATTTCATCCTTTTTCCATTTAGTGGTTGGTAAAGGTTCAAGTAATCTGGAGTGGTAACTTGCATTGTCCATTACAATAACCGATCCTTTTGGTTTGAATTGAATTATCTGTTCAAAATATTCCTCAAACACGTCTCCATTCATTTCTTCGTGATAATCAACGGTTTTTTTTTTATTCAAATAAGAGTAAACCATTCTCAAGAAAACCGTTTGTACTGCCTATATGACAAATAATTAATCTTTTACCTTTTCCTATAGGTTCCTTAAAACCAGTAGTAAATCCTTCTAGAAAAGCTTGATGGGATGATTTTATATTTTTGTCTTTCCAAACTCTTCCTATACAATGTCCTTTATTAACCCATGTTTCATCTAAATAATAAATGTTTTTATTTTGAGCTTTAACTTGTTGTATTCTTCTGAGGTACTGTCTTCTCCAACATACAATTTCTTCAGAATCAATTAGCATTGAGTGTCTGCCCATTTTTTCAAATTTAAAGTTTAACTCATGTAACGTTTTCCATAGTTTATCCCGGCTTATTGTGGGTAAATCATTCGTAATGGCTTGCAAAACTTTATATAAAGTTGGTATTTGCTTGTTTATAAAAAATGAGTGAACAAGCTTACGAATAGCATTTTTAAAAAACTCGTCCACGTTGACTTTTAATAGTTTTTGTCTACCTGGTTTCGGCTTTGGTTACGTTACTCCACCTGATTTTTCCTCCTTTACAACTCTATATATTGTAGATTTTCCATTTCCCATTGCCTTAGATGTTGTTTCAACTACACTGTCAATAGTGTTTGAGGGATTTTGATGTTTAAAATAGTGGTACACATTCACTACAGCACTCTTTTCATTGAGCGATAAATGGTCTAGTTTTAATTTTTTCACTAGCGTATACTCACAAACTGCTTCCATTTTTAGTCACTACTATTTGTCACGTTTATCGAAAATCAAATAACTGTATTTCTAGAAACTTAAGCACTATTTAAGTCAAAATATCTGTCATTAGAAGATGTTGCCATTCGGAGGTCGTTAAATAACAATTATCCCTTTCTAATCTGGTTACGCCTATGACGCACGTTAATCCTCTTAGGCCTACTGTAGTAACAATAAAAGATCATAAAATAATGTGAAAGTCCAAGAAATTTAATAAATTTTGTATTGAAATTAACAAAAACAATTTAGAATGCATTACAAATATTGAAGTTTTACCGCACGTACTGTACTATAGTTTTGCATACCGAATTAGTTTTTATTCTGGGAATTTACTCTATCTTGATTTTCAAATACAGTATAGGCGCGGTGTATCTACGAAAAATAATGCAAAACATGAAAAATTGATTACTCTGGTAATAACAATACGTTGCGTGAGCTCTGTTAATGGTTATGGTAATGCAAAAATTATGTATGACCGAATTGTTCCTCTTAAAACGTAAAAGTTCTTTAAGGTTGGTTCGTAATAAAATATTTTTATGGTAAAAAAATATAAAACAATGCATTTTGCGAAGTACGAGTAAATACGTTAATAATCACAAGTATTTTAGTTTTAAGGGACGCCCAATCGTTAATATCCCAATGAACATGTTCTCTTGTGAGCCTTAAACGCTACACGGTGTGCTCTGGTTAACAATGGAGTAGCAACAGGCATTCTGGGTCTGATTCCAAATTTCCTTAATCTGTTTCTAACCATATTGTAATTTAAAACATAATTTTTCAAATAAACTTGGAAGTTACATTGAAACGAAGAGTTTTTTATTATTCTTAATAAGATGGACTTCCAAAAAGTTAGGGTTAGTACAATAAATTCCCTATAAAAATGTTTTCAGGACTAATAAATTTGGAGATGTTTAACTTGATACAGTAATTCGATATTTTTGTCTGCCAAAATTAAATAACCTTGAACAATTCGACCGAAAGAAATCGAATATTTTATAATTCATTGATATTAAACATTTTATAATACGGCGTTCCAGGCGTTTTTATTTTTAAAACATTTTCAAATTTTATAAATATCACACTCACACGTGTGATATTCCGTTTTCTCTTCGTATTTATTTGATCTTGAGCGGTATTTGCCACTTTCGAAATATGAAAACATGAATTTAAGTCTCTTTTTCAACAGAGATCCGTTTACCAGAATTGCTAAAATATGGATAACAATTGAAATTACTATGATTGCCAAAAAAAACTATCCTCAATAAAAGAACTCAACAAAGTATTGTTGGTCTGGATTACTGTCCATTCTAGCTTGGATGGAAATGAGAAGGCAGTCTCTCTTGCAAGGGAGGCTGCTGCACGTACTCCAATTGGACCAGAACCCACAATTGGCATTGCGATAAATGTTTCCAAACAACCCAGCAGGAAGAGCATTAGACTAGTTCATTCAAAGGCTTTTATACATCCTCTAAACAAATGTTAAACTATATCAGGCACGCCTTACGTTGTCTAAGAGGTTTTTAACAGGCCACTGTCATCTGAAACATCATATGCACAAACTTGGACTGTCGGTGGATCCGATTTGCTGTCTTTGTCTGGAAGAAACTGAATCTGTTTGTGAGCCACAATAGACTCTTGAGAGTCACAGCTAACCTAACCTAACCTATCCTAACCTAACCTAACCTAACCTAACCTAACCTAACCTAACCTAACCTAACCTAACCTATCCTAACCTAACCTAACCTAACCTAACCTAACTTAACCTAACCTAAGAGAGATCATCTTTTACTACTGCTAGAAAACTGCAGAATCGCCTTGTATAAGCTACAGGAACGCGAATTTCGGACCAAACGATACGTAACAGACTTCACAAAGGACAACTCCGTATATACAAGACGACCCGCTAGAGCCCCTAGATTAGCTACAACTCATCGAAGAAACCGAAGAAACTTTTGTCAAGATCATCTTTATTGGACTTTACAGCAGTGTACGGGTATGGAGACATGGCGGTGAAAGATATTTGGATGACTGTGTTTAAGAAGTTGTCCCGTTTGGAGGAGGATCCATAATGCTATGGGCTGGTATGACTTTAAGAGGGTGCACGAAGCTTGTGGTATTTCGAGAAGGTACTTTAATGGCTATCCGTTACATAGAGGAGATATTGGAACCTCATGTCGTCCCCTTTGCCCATATAATGGGCGATGGCATCATTCTACAACAAGACAAAGCCAGGCCACACGTAGCTGGGGTCTTACAGGAGCGCAATATTAATTTCATGAGATAGCCAGCTAATAGCCCGGTCTAAATCTTACTGAGCATCTCTGGGATGAACTGGAAAGATGTTTAAAGTCTCATCAACCCTTCCAAAATTTGAACCAAGTGGCAGATGCTGTTTTGCCGATTTACACCAGTTACCACAATCACGCCAATCCATAAGTTTTTTATAGGTAATTTCGTATCTTTCTTTAGATTTTCGCGGTAACAAATTTTGTGTGGCAACTTGAGCTTTTTCTAATATCTGCGGCAGAGTGCTCATAATGTCATCATTTTCACTACTAGAAGACATTTTTGTAGGTGAAGTTGGTGAATGTACAAAACTTGACAGTGTAAATGACGTTTATTTCCATAACACACTATGAGAAAATGAAAGTTATTTTTGAGAAATTGTATAATGTGTTGCCTATTTAGGGGCATTACTCTTTTAATTTAAATGGAAATTTCCTTACACTTTAACAGCTGTGGGACCTAAATGTTTTTTTTTAACAAAAATATTGATGTATTTATAACTGATAGTGCTTTGTATTTCAGACTCTACTACCTCGTGGTCATTACCCCAACCAGTATAGAGAACGCAACGACCACGTCAATACATTCCTTTTAGATAAATTTTGTAATGAAGCAAACGCGGATGAAGTAACCGAAAATTGCCATGTTGTTGTTATAGACCATCATATTGTTGGAAATGACCAAACAATTTCCCATCATATCATGCACGACTACTTGCATCTAACAAATAGCGGATATTCCAAAGTATTTTCCAAAGTATACGAGAAGCTATGCGAACTATTGAATACGCCAATAAGGAAGTAAAAATAAACAACAACTTTTAAATATTTTCAGATGATATTTAAATAATCAAATTTATAAGCTTATTCTTTATTTTTAATAAATATTTATCGATATAGATACCTTGCTTCTTTATTTTTGAATCCAACATAAAATCGTATTTTAACAACGATGTATTATACAGTACGAGGATTGTCTGAAAAATTTCCGACCTCAACATGAAGATGGCAGCACTCGTAAACAAAAGTTGGGAAATGTGTTTGCGCACGCTTTGAAATGGTACCAGCCATTTTGGACGCGCAGTTGTTGTTTGACAATCAATTGAGTGAGTCGATGTGAGTGTTTTTATGAAAATGGAAAAAATCGAGTATCGAGTTGTCATTAAATATTTGTTTTTGAAAGGCAATACGCCAAAGCAAATCAAAGACGAGTTGGACGCTGTGTACGGGGACTCTGCACCATCATTTACCACCGTGAAATTTTGGGCTGCTGAATTTAAACGTGGCCGTACCAGCTTGGGTGACGATGAACGTTCGAGACGTCCGAATACTGCAACCACTGACGATAATATCCCTCAAGTTCACCAAATGGTGCTGGATAACCGTCGAATTAAAATTAGAGAGATAGCAGAGGCTATAAACATGTCCAAAGAACGTGTTTGTCACATATTGAATCAAGATTTAGGCATGAGAAAGCTGTCCTCACGTTGGGTGCCGCGTTTGCTCACTTTGGACCAAAAACGTGTTCAAATGAACATTTCCAACTCTCTGTTGGCGCAGTTTAGGCGCAATAAATCAGAGTTTTGGCGCTGATTAATAACTGTAGATGAAACTTGGATACACCATTATACTCCAGAAACAAAAACGCAGTCAAAACAATGGACTGCGAAGGGGGAATCGGCTCCAAAAAAGCAAAGGTTGTTTCTTCGGCTGGGAAAGTGATGGCAACTGTTTTTTGGGATAGTCATGGAGTTATCTTAATCGATTATCTTCAAAAAGAAAAAACCATTACAGGAGCATACTACGCATCATTACTTGACAAGCTGAAGGCAGAAATTGCGGAAAAACGGCCACATTTGCAGAAAAAAATAATTTTGCGAAGTAATTTATGTTTGAAATGTACAGAAATTTGAAAAAGAGACATTTATTATTCAATGTCGCTGAAAAAGATGCATTAGAAAAATTTCAAAAATGAATTGATGTTACAAGTGAGTACAATTTTTTACAATATTTTTATTCCTATGGAATGTAGGTACCTTAAATTAGGATATAGCGTGTTCTTAGTTATAAAACAGTATTCTTCAATTGAAATGTATGAATGTGAAAATTCCTGAATATCCTGTTCTCTCTTCCAAGAACAAACTACATCAAAGTTGTAGCACGTGCTAATTTAATTAAAACCTTTATGATACGAATAAATTTGACAATAATTATGGATCTCGTACAAATGAATTAATGACAAAAAGATATCAGTGTGAAATTCCAGAGTTCATCGAAAATGTTAAACATTAAAATAGAGCGATAATAATTGTTGAAATTCTAGAGTTTATCGAAAATGTCTAATATTAAAATAGAACGATAATAATTGATATCACCTTAAAATGTTCAGAATTTGGTCCATGCATGTATGTTGTAGCGTCCTGGTACTTAATTCTTGCTAAATATGTGTTGGAGCAAAATGGCCCCAAATACCTCAGATGTAGAATTCTTACAACTGTTGTCACCTTCTAATGGACAGGAATATGTTCCTTGAGGCTTAAATAACTTTCCTGTCCTCCTGGAACTGCTAGTATTGGATGCCAATACACTTTGGCCCCAATTTCTTGTCAGGTAGGTTGAATTTTTATGAAAATACACTTCTACACACACACTTTATCGATTTAAGGATTTATCTTATATGATTATGCGTTAATTGTTTAATTTCACATACAAAATTTTAATTTTATCAGGACAAATTTTCTTACCCTCCTTTCGCTTTCAGGAACAAAAAACAAGAGAGAGACTCAAGATTCAACAAAACCCTGGTTACCAATAATTCTTTTGTTTTCCCAGCTTTCCTTTTTGAACAAAAAAATTAAATTTATGTTGGCAGTAAAAGCAAGGTTACTAAAAAAAAAAATCAGTTTTTATGTTGGTGACTGGTAAGCTCAAATGATGTTTGTTGGAATTTTGTTGTACAGGGTGATTTTATTTTAGTGAAATTTGGAATTCTAAAATTATTCCTCCTGTTTTTGGGAGTGGTCACAAATTTGTCCTTAACATCTAGAAATTAAAACTAATCAATTATTTTCAAGGTACAATTTAAGAAATTTATAAAATTTATAGAATAATTATCTGGAATAAATTAAACTCATCTTGTAGTTTTTCTATTATCTTTCTATCTATTAATTTATTTTCATAAAAATAATAGAACAAAGATATATAATGATTTTTAATCATTGTTTCCCCCCGAGTGTTGTACACCAATTCAGTATCTCTTTTGTAATATTTATCCTACTGTAATAATAGTATCCTACTCCTAATGCAACCGTAACAATATATGCTATAGATGTTAGTGACAAGGAGTTTCTCCGTAGAGGCCCGGAAGAGCAAACATCTATATTCTTACAGACAGTCAGGCAGCTTCAAAAACCAAAGCTTATAGCTTTAAAAGCTATAAGTTTTTTTACTTATGAGTCACAATAACAATACCTTAAGAAACTGACAAGAAACAAGGTCACCTATCTGGGTGCCAGGTAACAGAGGGATAGGATGATAGACTCGCAAAAGAAGGGACTAATACCTCTTTCTTTGGTCCGGAGCCCTTCTGTGGCCTTACAAAAAGCCACATCAAAAATGAACTCCGTTAGACGCAAAAGCCCTTCGTAGGTCAAAGTGTAGAGAAGTCAGAAAGGAAAATATTCAGAAAACAGTAAATATATATTAAACACAATAAAAAACAATCACAACTTATTCGAAAAATAAAGAGTATATATCAATAAGACGCTTCCCACACCGTATTTCCTACGGAATTCCTTTTTCGGCTTGTTACTTCGACGTGTGCATCCAAGCCATCAGATAAGCGACTCAATCTTCTTGCCCATGATCCTCTAAGACCTACATACATAACCAAACATTTTCATTTTAGCTCTATAACTCATTTGATCGGCTTTAAGCGACAATGTTTGCTTACCTGCTTTGTTCTCATTCCTAGAAGTATTGTTATTATCTCTGAATGCTTGCATTAGTTCCTCGTAATCATACTCGCTCTTCTTCAAACCGTGTTCGTATTTCGCTTCTTTCGCTAGCAGTGCTTCTCTTTGGATTTGCGTCTTGAGCTGCAACATCGTTTAATGAATGTATCGTGTTAAAGTGCATGAGGATTAATCTCACCTCCGAGGGAATATCCGGTATTACGTATTGCATTATTCCGACCAACGAAAACACCACGTGCTGAAAATTGATAGAATAGAAAGATGCTGTTCTAATTCTTATTCTTATACTAAGATTAATACTGGAGGCTGCAAGGCTGTCCAAAATACCAAAACGTGAGAATAATGTTCCCATCGGGACACTTAAGCACGTACAAAGCCGAGGGGCCAGCAAGGCTTGAACATTCTCCTTTCTTACCTATGGCCTGCAACATCATTGAACGATGGACAACTCAGGAAGCCCCGTCAGCATTTGCTCAGATAGCCAGGCCGCTCTAGAGGCGATTTGTAGCTGTAGTGTGGTTAGGTTAGGTTAGATTAGGTTAGGATAGAGCGAATGCGTTAAATTAAGGTGGCGCTGCAGTAGCAACAGGGTAAATTTTTAAAAAAGCGTCATAAGTAATTAGACTGAGATGGAAAAATGAACAAGGACACAATAATGTTTGTTCCACTTCAAAGTATTTGTTGAAATCTTAGAACAATGTTCTAAGGTTGAAATTTTAAAATCATTCCATAGAAAACAGTTCAATCCTTAATACCCTCTTGCGACACTAGCGCCAATCTGGAGTCTATATTTACTACTATTCTGTGGACACTTTTTGAGTCTAACTGACCTAACAGGTCGGCAGAAAATTCCCCGGTCTGACCTATAGATGACGACACTAGAATTAAATCCATTTCATTTTTAGATAGTATCAACCTTCAAAAGATTCGTGTAAAAATTTGACAGCTGTCGGACTATTAGTTTGTGAGATATTACATTTTGAGTGAAGCAACTTTTGTTATTTTCAAAAAGATGGAAAAAAAAGAATTTCGTGTGCTTATTAAATATTGTTATTTGAAAGGAAAAAATACAGTTGAAGCAAAAGCTTGGCTTGATAATGAGTTTCCGGACTCTGTGCCAGGAAAATCAACAATCATTGACTGGTACGCAAAATTCAAGCGTGGTGAAATGAGCACCGAAGACGGTGAACGCAGTGGACGCCCAAAAGAGGTGGTTACCGACGAAAATATCAAAAAAATCCACAAAATGATTTTGAGTGACCGTAAAGTGAATATGATCGAGATAGCTAACACTCTAAAGATATCTAAGGAACGTGTTGGACATATCGTTCACGAATATTTGGGTATGCGGAAGCTCTGTGCGAAATGGGTGCCGCGCGTGCTCACAATCGACCAAAAACAGCAACGAATTGATGATTCTGAGCAGTGTTTGCAGCTGTTAAGTCGTAATAAACCCGATTTTTTGCGTCGATATGTGACTATGGATGAAACTTGGCTCCATCACTACACGCCTGAGTCCAATCGACAGTCAGCTGAGTGGACTGCGGCCGGTGAACCGCCACCAAAGCGTGGAAAGACTCAACAGTCAGCTGGCAAAGTTATGGCCTCAGTTTTTTGGGATACACACGGTATATTGTTCATCGACTATTTGGAAAAGGGAAAAACAATCAACAGCGACTATTACTGTGCATTATTGGAGCGATTAAAGACCGAAATCGCGAAAAAACGGCCCCATATGAAGAAGAAAAAAGTGTTGTTTCATCAAGACAATGCACCGTGTCACAAATCATCGAAAACGATGGCAAAATTGCATGAATTGGGCTTCGAATTGCTTCCTCACCCACCGTATTCTCCAGATCTAGCTCCCAGCGACTTTTTCCTTTTCTCTGACCTGAAGAGAATGCTCGCGGGAAAAAAATTTGGCTCTGATACTGAGGTAATCGCCGAAACTGAAGCCTATTTTGAACAAGGAGTACTACAAAAATGGTATCGAAAAGTTGGAAGGTCGCTATAATCGCTGTATCGCCCTTGAAGGCAACTATGTTGAGTAAAAAAAATGAATTTTGTCAAAATATTGTGTTTTACTATGGTAGACCGGGGACTGTTCAGCCGACCTGTTATGAGGTTTTAACCCTACATAAACAGAATAGAGCAGATACAAACAAGACAAACAGGATAAGAAATAAAAGAATTGCCTAAGGAGATACTCTGACATAAACTTCATAATACTGTAGGCCACTTTCTATCACAAAATAAATATAATAAATAAAAATTTGGGTTTATTTACCTGCAATGCAAAAGTTTAAAACGCACCTACCTCAAAAACTACAACAAATGCTAATCTTGCAGCAAACACGTGCCAGTACTGAGGACTTAAACCATAAGGATCCGATTCATCTGGACCATTTCTATAACCTAAAAAAAACACAGGTTAAAAATTGTATATAAGAAAGAAAATAAATAATATTGATTTAATTAAAGCATTATTCGTAGATTCTAATGAACGAGTTTGGTGAAGCAAGATCTGTACATTGTTTTCTATATTCTACATGCGAATAATGACAAATTTAACTCCTACGGGTTTAACATTACCTCTATATTGGCACGTTTCGGGTGGATGCTGTTCATCACCCTTCATATCTTCTCTGTAGTGAGTGGTATTAAAAACTAAAAAAATACTGTATTAAATAAAATTAAGTTTGTCGGGATTTAATATATACTGCTCAAAAATTGAAGTGGATATTTTTTAAATTTCAAAAAATTGCGTACAACATAGTATACAGGTCGGCTGAAAAGTCCCTGGTCTACCATAGTAAAACACAATATTTTGACAAAATTCATTTTTTTTTACTCAACATAGTTGTCTTCAAGGGCGATACAGCGATTATAGCGACCTTCCAACTTTTCGATACCATTTTTGTAGTATTCCTTCGGTTTGTCCTCAAAATAGGCTTCAGTTTCGGCGATTACCTCAGTATCAGAGCCAAATTTTTTTCCCGCGAGCATTCTCTTCAGGCCAGAGAAAAGAAAAAAGTCGCTGGGGGCTAGATCTGGAGAATATGGTGGGTGAGGAAGCAATTCGAAGCCCAATTCATGCAATTTTGCCATCGTTTTCGATGATTTTTGACACGGTGCATTGTCTTGATGAAACAACACTTTTTTCTTCTTCATATGGGGCCGTTTTTTCGCGATTTTGGTCTTCAATCGCTCCAATAATGCACAGTAATAGTCGCTGTTGATTGTTTTTCCCTTTTCCAAATAGTCGATGAACAATATACCGTGTGTATCCCAAAAAACTGAGGCCATAACTTTGCCAGCTGACTGTTGAGTCTTTCCACGCTTTGGTGGCGGTTTACCGGCCGCAGTCCACTCAGCTGACTGTCGATTGGACTCAGGCGTGTAGTGATGGAGCCAAGTTTCATCCATAGTCACATATCGACGCAAAAAATCGGGTTTATTACGACTTAACAGCTGCAAACACTGCTCAGAATCATCAATTCGTTGCTGTTTTTGGTCGATTGTAAGCACGCGCGGCACCCATTTCGCACAGAGCTTCCGCATACCCAAATATTCGTGAACGATATGTTCAACACGTTCCTTAGATATCTTTAGAGTGTCAGCTATCTCGATCATATTCACTTTACGGTGACTCAAAATCATTTTGTGTATTTTTTTGATATTTTCGTCGGTAACCACCTCTTTTGGGCGTCCACTGCGTTCACCGTCTTCGGTGCTCATTTCACCACGCTTGAATTTTGCGTACCAGTCAATGATTGTTGATTTTCCTGGCGCAGAGTCCGGAAACTCATTATCAAGCCAAGCTTTTGCTTCAACTGTATTTTTTCCTTTCAAATAACAATATTTAATAAGCACACGAAATTCTTTTTTTTTCATCTTTTTGAAAATAACAAAAGTTGCTTCACTAAAAATGCAATATCTCACAAACTAATAGTCCGACAGCTGTCAAATTTTTACACGAATCTTTTGAAGGTTGATACTATCTAAAAATGAAACGGATGTAATTCTAGTGTCGTCATCTATAGGTCAAACCGGGGACTTTTCAGCCGACCTATTATTGTGTATCTAGGAATAACAGCGACAATGTAAATTGGAGCCTGGGAATGTGCTTTTACTCCGAGTTGCACATACTATTTTTTCTGAAATCGCATCAATACAAAAATTAAGAAATTTTTATAAATGCATATATAGGTAACAATTTTTGATAACCATCTGATTGCCTATAAAATCGTTTCCTTGAGAAACTCTGCTTGTTCAATATTGTATATTTCAGATCAAACTTATTAACATTGAAGTAACTACTTACCTGAAAGAGATGCATCTATATAACCAGTCAAATTAAATGATTCCGAATATTTATATTGATAAACCATTCTTGGTATAAAATCACTTGTATAAGCTATTACAAAACCCTGAAAGAAAAAAAAACTTCTTATGAATTTATGAATAATATTTAAAGGAAATGTTAATTATTTAGGTTAGGATATAAATAGATAAATAGTATTCTTTTAGTGCAAATAAATATGAACGACCATCATCTGCGCCCCATCTCATGTAGGAATCTCAGGAAACGAGAAAGCAGACAAAGCAGCAGAAGAAGTATGTTCTTCCTAATCACCTCCTCAAGTTATCATCAAAGAAAGAATGTACCATATTTGGGATAGATCAACTTCAAAACTACGCCACATTCAAGCTACTATTCACTCTCCCAAATTTCCTCCAATGAGCCCAAAATGATAATAAGAAGACTTCGGATTGGCCACTCCCGTTTAACTCATGGATATCTCATGGCCTCAACAGCCCTTCCTGTGTGCGCACATTGCAATACACGACTGACTAGAACAAATTCTTGTTGACTGTTACCTCCATTGTCACGTCCACCGCCTCCACAACCTAAATGGAAACCTGAAAGACATCCTAGGACCACCAAATCTATTTGGTGTTGTAAAAAATTCCTAAAACAATTTCCATCTGGCAAGCATCTGACGATATTTTTATGTCAGATCATCGCTGGATCACTGCCAACATCTGAACTAACTAGGTCCCTGGGTGACACCGAGGAATTGACTCGTAACAGCAATGGAGAACTGGAAAGTTACCATGTAACTATGCAAAATACCATAAAACATGCTTACAAGAAAACCTGCACACTCGGAAAGGTCGAGCTTAGTGGTACAACCGATTCCTGGTCGAGCCGTGGGTTGCATCGGCTGAGGTCAATGGTGAGAACATCTTTTAACAAGGCAAAGAATACCCAACTCAAAGAGGACTAGGACACATACAAGTCCCACCTCAAAGAGTATAAAAAAGTCATTAGACAATCAGAGAAGAGCCTGGAAAATCTACTGTGACGAAATTGAAGAATTTCCACAAGCAGCCAGACTCCAGAGAGCTCTCTCTAAAGACCCTTACTACATATTAACCAAAGATGATGGCACCAACTACACCAACTAGAGCGATGGAGGTGATCCTCGGTCTCACCCTTCTTGATATACAGGGTGAGTCATAACTATTGGGACATAGACTAAAGACAGGTTATTTGGACCAAAATATGGCTATTGGGCCAAATATGCCTTAATATAATGTTGCTGAGGAAAAAGATACAGGGTGTTAAAGTTAATTTTTGTTTTTCGTTTTTTGCTAATAGTTTCCCTGTATATTTATAAATTGATATCAACATTGGCACAGAGGCATAATCTTAGACAAGAAATAGTATTTTATTTACAATTTTACGTTTTGTCATAGAGGGCGCCACGTGGATCATTCCTAATGATCAAATTGAGTCTAAACTTATTCTGATGAAATTTTTTAGTAATTTTTATTAGAAAATATGACGTAAAATTGGTACTCTTGTTTAAACATGATAATTTCAACCGTTTTCGATAAAAACGCAGTCGAACTGCTTAGAGTCTTAAAAAAGGATTTCAAATATTAATTCATTTATGAAAAGTATGGCTTGGACTGTCAGATAATTGTTATTGGTAAATGTTATTTGTTCAGAGTAAATTATTTTTGATGTGACAGTGTAGTGTAATGTTGCATTTTTTAAAAGTAATCATTACTTTTTTTGATTGAAATGCCTCGTCACAATCATTTTACTAATGAAGAAATGCGAAATATGATTTGCGTATACGCACAAGAAAATTTTTGCGGTCGCTCGGCAGCCAGAAGGTATGGAATGTTATACGCAAACAGAAAGCAACCAAATCACAAAACTTTTGCAAGATTATATCGTAGTTTAGGTGAAACTTTTGATTCGAGTAGATGAAAATCCTTAAATAAGTTCACGACATCTATCAGCAGCAACAGGAGTAAGTCAGTCGTCTATAATTAGAATTCTAAAAAAAGAGAACCTCCATCCTTATCACTTCACTCCTGTTCAAAGTTTACTTCCAACAGATCTTCCACGACGGTTACAGTTTTGTCAACGTATTCTGAATAAACATAGCAATGACAGACACTTTATTAAGAATATTATGTTCACCGACGAAGCAACTTTTAACAGACGAGGGGTTTTTAATTGGCGAAATAGTCATTATTGGGAAGAAGAAAACCCGCATGCTATTAAAGCTAGACATTTTCAGCATGAGTTTAAATTGAATATTTGGTGTGGCATTATAGGCGACCAACTACTAGGGCCTTATGTTCTTCCTCCGAATTTAAATGGAGATTCTTATTTATTCTTTTTGGAAAATACTCTTAGTGATATTTTAGATGATCTGTCACTGGATGTAAGAAGAAAAATGTGGTTTATGCAGGATGGAGCGCCACCTCATTTTTCATTAGCTGTTAGAAATCATCTTAATGACGTATTTCCTCAACGATGGATTGGCAGAGGCAGTGATTTTCAATAGCCACCAAGAAGTCCTGAGTACAACCCGCTAGATTTTTATTTTTGGGGACATATGAAGTCCTTAGTTTATGCCAATGAAATTAATACACGAGCGAGCTTTGGAGATACATTCAAAATGCAGCTAATCTTATAAGGGGACAGAATAACATTTTTTTTTATCGGAGGAGACCATGTAGAACATTTAGTTTGAGTTTTTGTGAGTTCTTTTAAGTTAAAGTGTGTTTAGTTTTGATTTATCGTCAAAACGGAAACCTTACGTTAGTTGCAACTTTGTTTATTAGTTTGGTATTTGATAGTGGAATTGTAAATAAAATACTATTTCTTGTCTAAGATTATGCCTCTGTGCCAATTTTGATATCAATTTATAAATATACAGGGAAACTATTAGCAAAAAACGAAAAACAAAAATTAACTTTAACACCCTGTATCTTTTTTCTCAGCAACATTATATTAAGGCATATTTGGCCCAATAGTCGTATTTTGGTCCTAATAACCTGTCCTTAGTCTATGTCCCAATAGTTATGACTCACCCTGTATTTATCAAGGAGGTGGTTATAATGACCATGCTACAGCTCCGCTCTACTGGAACACAACTTGAAGTAGAATCTAGAAGATAATAATTAATGACAACGCTCAAAATGCAGTGGCGACAGGTACTATCTTCTACAGGTCTGTATCTTGCCGAAGTCTGCAACAACAATGTGTTTACCCTAGGCTGGATCAAAGGTCATGGAATTTCATAGCATAGCTCGTTGGTTAAGAAAGCTTATCTGAATTTTTATTACGTTTTCATAATTTTAATTCTTGAATTTTCATTATGAAAAACATAATAGAAACGGTCGATTTAAAATTATGAAATACATAATGGAAATTCAATTTTTATTGCCTATCTTGCTGTAATGCATTTCAGGTACTATCGGCTTCAGAATAGCATATACATTTTCAAACTCAAATCGCTTACAATGAATTAATTTTAAGGACGGCCTTAATTTTAAGGACGGCCTATTTATTGCGTATAACCAATCACGGTTTAAATAATAAATTTGAAATCAGTTAAACAGTTGTCCACGCCCATCTTTGTATTAATATTAAAAAACTTAAAAGTCCGAGACCATTTGCAGACACAATATAACCTATTTGTATGTTATGGGTATTAATGTCTATTTTAGAAAATTAAAGTAAATAAAACTTGTTTTTATCGAGATGAATATTTACATTGGAAACCACCGCTGCGTATGTAATCGCTCTCAATATCCCGTACCAGGCACCAATATCCTCCACTCTTTCGGCTAGTGGTCTTCTAGCTTGAGTAACCATTTTGTAAGCATCTAATCGTATCTCTGCTATGTTATTTAGCAAGGCACATAATGGAGCAAGAGGAAATGCGGCCACAAACAAAGTGACAAAACCATATTGAAGAACTGAAATTTAAAAACCAAAATTAACTTTTGATACTAAGGGCCGATTGTTCAATCTTCAGATAAAAAGTCTATTAACTATCCAGCGGATAAAGTTATCTGTCAGTTTGTTCGACGTATAATTAGTCCCTTATTTTTTAATGTCTTTTTATTCGTTGAATAGTTATCTGACGGAATATTTGAACTCTGGCAACACGAACTTCAAAGTGGTGAAACAAATATATTACAAACTTATGGGTTAGAGAAGGACAAAAATTGTCTGTCAAACAAAACTTTAAAACCTAAGTACGAAGGATTATAAAAAAATAACAAAAAAGAAATCTCTGCAAAGGCAATAAGACATGTACAGAACTGGTGGAGGGCCTTCAAATGCTCCCGAATTTAACGAAATAGAGAAAAAGGTGCTGAGCATTTGCTAAATATTAAAATAACCTCAAACAAAATTACTATTCAACTGTCAATGTCAAACTATTAGTCGAATAACGTGGTTATCTGATGGTTGAAGCGGCAGATAGATTTATCCCTCAGTTAGCTGAGTTATTCGACAGTTAAGTCTTATCCAACTGTTGAAAAATTCAAAACCTTGCTATATCCATCGAATAAAAGTTATCTATCTGTTTATCTGAAGATTCAACAATCGGCCCTAAATAAAATAGTATAAAAAAGTGAAATATTATTGTCGATTGTCGAGATATTAATCCACTTCTCTATCGTGGCTTGTACAGTATTTTTTTCACTACTAGCATTTTAGTTTTAAACAAATTAGTCTTAAGTAATAACGGTCGAGTAAAATGGGGATTTTAAAATCCATGGGCGAGTTCCGCCACGTTAGCCTTAAGCGAGAGTGCGAATTTTTCTTTATGCTGGTCAGTGGTTCAACAACAACCAACAATGGGGAAGTCTCCTCCTATCAAATATCAATAAATTAATTACAGTTATGAAAAGAAAGTATCATAATAATTCTATCACAATTTTTTTATGTATGAAAATTTGTAGGAAATACTATTAGAGACTACCCAATAAATTGAAAACAGTTGCATTCAATTATCCTGTTTTATTTTAGATTTTCAGAGGGGATCAACACCCCTATCACTGCCCAACTTTTTTTAGAGGAATTATTTAACAAAATATGGAATCAAAGTCTTTTCTTAAACTTTTGAGTCTCTCTGTATTTCTTTGTAAATATTTTATTGTGGAAGATACAGCCACCCATTAAAATGCCAATTTCACCAATATTAAAAACATTCGTTTCAATAAGAAATACCGAATATTTTGAAAAATTAAATGTTTTTGTCGAAACTCGTTTTTAACTTTAGCACCCTGTATTTTTTTTTGTATGCACTATTGTATACGGGGATGGGATAAAGTATGGAACCAAGTAAATATCTTTTAAACGAAAAGAACGATATTTATGAAAATTTTCAGGTAAGTGCAATGGAACAAAACGCATCTGATGTACAGTTTTTTGATAATAATAATAATTTAAATGGGACAACCTATATATTTTTACAGATTTTGAAGGAGCTTGTTATTTTGAATTCAAACATACTGAGTTTAATGTAAACAAATTTGTAAAAACGAGGAATAACTCACTATTAGTAGTACAATAGATGTACATTTAATTATTTTAGAATAATGAGAAACAAAATTACTTCAAATGTTCAAAATGCTCGCCGTTTACTTGCTGACAATATGCCATCCTATTAACAAATTCTTGAGTCACTCTTTCCAAGACTTCTCCAAGTATTAGTTCACATTCAACAATAATTCTTTGTCTCAATTCCTGTAAATTTGTTGGTAGTCTAACGTAAACACGTGATTTTAGATAACCCCAAAGAAAACAATCTAACGGGCTAAGATCCGGAGAACGAGCAGGCCACTCTATGAATCCTCTACGTCCAATCCATCGATTTGGAAAATTCGCATCCCTAACCCGTCTATCATAGTGGGAAGGTGCTCCATCTTGTTGAAACCAAATATTTTGTGGTAATTGCCCATTCTGTTGAAGTGCAGGAATAATTTCGTTATTTAGTAGATCCAAATAATTGTCACCATTCAAGTTTCCGTCGATAAAAAATGGGCCTAGAAGCTTATTTTCGACAATTCCCATCCAAACATTTAACTTCTGTGGATGCTGGATATGTGCTTCATGAATCCAATGAGGATTCTCATTTGACCAATACCTTGAGTTATGACTGTTCCATTTAAACAAAAAGTTGCCTCATCGGAAAAAACTATGCTAGAAGCAAAATTTTCGTCGACATTACAGATGTCCATTAGCCGTTCGCAAAATTCCATCCGTCGGTCAAAATCATCGTATGACAATTCTTGAACCAACTGTACCTTATACGGATTATACTTTTCACTTTTTAATATCTTTCCTACAGAACGTCGACTGATACCATGGTTTAGTGCCAACTTTGTGGTGGAAGTTTGAGGCGATTCTTCTAAATCGATTGCAATATTTTGTTTAACAGTTTCGTTCGTTGCAGTCCGCGGTCTTCCAGGTTTTAGCAAATTTTTGACCATCCCAGTAGTATTAAAACGTTGTAATGTTTTAGTTACTGTTGAGCGTGATATAGGATTTCTCTCCGGATGCAAATTATTAAAAATATGACACACTTCTTCAAGAGTTCTAACACGATCACCATAACCGATCATCATTAAAACTTCAATACGCTCTTTTTCACTTAATTGAACCATTCTAAATTGTGCAATTTATTTCCGTCAATTAGAATTTGACACTTGAAGAACAAAAGACGTACTAAACAGTACTTGTTTATTTATTACTATGCATACAAACAACATCAAATAGTTTATCTAAATAGTTTTTTGCTCTAATGCAAAAAACTCAAAGGAGGTTGGTTAAAGTGCTATATTCCTCGTTTTTACAATTTTTTTTCCACTAAACTCAGTATGTATGAATTCAAAATAACAAGCTCTTTTAAAATCTGTAAAAATATATAGGGTGTCCCATTTAAATTATTATTATTATTAAAAAAATGTACATCAGATGCGTTTTGTTCCACTGCACTTACCTGCAAATTTTCATAAATATCGTTATTTTCGTTTAAAAGATATTTACTTGGTTCCATACTTTATTCCAACCCTGTATAGATGAGTGGAGTTTAATCAACATATTTTTGACCCCAGAATCTGTGGTATAATTTATGACCATTCTTTTATGGACACCCTGTATATATGTCACTGTCATTCAGTTTGTAATAAATTTTATTGAATCGAGCTTATAACATTAAAATAAAATACAGTCTACATACTCGAAGACAAATTAAAAAAAAATTTCAAATACCAGCGCACATCTACATGGTTTTAAGGTTTTACATTAATCTTAGTTTTAAATTTTTACTTGCATGAATCCACCTTTAATTTCATATCGATAATTTGTTGTGAATATTTATATTTTCATTTATATTTTCGGCCATTTTTAAATACCCGGTTCTTGCACTGCACTTCCTGATCCTTCCTCAGATAAGACAGCGAGTACAGTAAACTATTGCACTAAACTTGGTTGCACTGCAATAAAGAACGCTTCGATGCCACTAGTGCAGAAAGTTCAGCAATAAAAAACACTATTATGTATATAGTAGCTATCAGGTAGGCCATGTTTTTGTCCACCTTGGTTAATACTGAAAAATTTTACAGCTAGTAGTGAAAAAACGAAATTTTTAACCGAAAACTGTAAATTATAAAAATTTCTTACTCATTTCTAAATATTCGTCGAATAAGGCTAATCTTCCGGGGTCCTGTAAATGATAATCTTCTTCCCATCTAGTATGTTCCCGAGTTAAATCTTTGGTATTTGATTTGTGGGTTCTCATTCGCCACCAATTATAAAATGCACTAAAATAAAACACTCTTTTGGTGGTACAGGGATCTTTTTATAAACAGAACAAATAGAAAATTCAGCACAATCCAAGGAATCAGTTACAGAGAGGTATATAATAAATAAATATTAAAGTTTAAATGTCCTGCCAAAATTGATCATTAATTTAGGTATATAATAATACTTTGAACTGTGTCAGTCGGTCGGGAAGCGAGTATTTTTTAATTATTTACCATTCCAAACTAATAAATAACAATACATATATCGATATACAGTGTGTAAAAGCCAAATGGAATAAATTCATTATTTCGGTTACTGTACATATTTCTAAAAAATCCCGAAACACGTCAAATTTAAATTATAACTTGACATTCTTTAACGTGAAAATGCAACCCCTACCTTCAACCCCCTTAGAATGACAGGTACAATCCCCAATTTTTTAAATGGGAAGTATAGGCTTGTGATATATTTATCATTTGAAAGGTCTCTTCATTCTCTATTCAAAAATGTTATTGTTTTTAAATTTAATGCAAAAATTAATATCATGTTGTTACCGAAATTCGCTACAATACAATCAAAAACTAAAATGTAATGCAAAACGTAATAAAATGTAGAACACGAAAAAGAACTATGAATGTTAATGAAGTAGATGTTCAAAATGTTCTCAGCGAACGTCTTGGCAACATCCTAATCTCAAATAAAACTGTCTTCTAACATTATTTAACATATCAGGCGTGATCGATTTAATCGCAAGCGTTATTCGTTCTTTTAAGTCATTTAAATGAGAAGGTTTAGTTTTGTACAGATGGCTCTTCACATATCCCCATAAAAAGAAATCTAATAATGTAAGATCAGATGATCGCGCTGGCCATTCAATCGATCCTCGCCTCCCTATCCACCGATTGGGAAATATTGTATCGAGGTACTGCCGGACATTAAGTTGGTAATGTGGTGGTGCTCCATCCTGCTGAAACCATATCGTATTCGCTGGAACTTGAGGGTTACCTGGATCAGGATATAAATTTGCCAACGTTGGAATGACATCATTTTGAAGTAGTGCCAAATAATTATTGCCATTCAAGTTGCCCTCAATAAAAAAGGGACCAATGATATTGTTCCCTACAATCCCTGTCCAAACATTATTCTTTTGAGGGTATTGAGTGTGTTCTTCTCTCATCCAGTGAGGATTTTCCGTGGACCAGTAGCGGCAATTTTGCCGATTAGCATGACCGTTAAGTAAAAAAGTACACTCATCAGAAAACATAACGTCTTCTAATTGGATAATATTGTTATCCAACATGTCCATCATTTGCTCACAAAAAAAAGTTCTCCTATCAAAATCGTCTTCCATGAGCTCCTAAGTAGGTATCATCTTATACGGATGCAATTTATTTTCTTTTAATGTTTGCTATCGATGTATGGCTAGCATTGAATGTAGTGGATGCCTGTCTACTCGATGTATGTGGGCTTTCCTGAAACTCAAGCAACACATCTAATTTGAGTTCATCACTCAGTGCATTGGCAGCTGCTTTTTTTATCTACTTTACATGACCAAACTCGCGAAACTGCTTTTCTATTTTACTTATTGTTCCTTGGGATATAGGCGGTAAATTAGGAAATTTCTCATGAAATAGGCGAGTTACTTCCTGTTGTGTTCGGATGTTATCTCCGTAACCAATCATTTGTAAAACTGTTATTTTATGCATTTCCGTTAATCTAACCATTTTTCAGAATTGAATTGAACAAACTTTATACTTAAATTACAACAATGGCAACTTAAATAAAACAATTTACTACTGCTTGTTAAAATAGCGTTGCCACGGAAATTCTTTAAAGTTTTTTAATGGTTACCATCTAAAAACCACATTGCTATGGTTTTTGTTCACTTTCTCATTATCAAGACCTCAACGGGAAATAGGTTTTAAGTATATTGTAATAAGTTTCGAGTATATTTTAGCAAATTTCGGTAACAACATGATATAATATATCGTATGAAAAACATCGAATAAATTTGAAACCAATTCCTTAATACTTACGGATTGAACAGCTCAACAAAATTATTAAAAATTTGTTTGCCTATCATAATAATGGACAGTTGAATACATAGTTCGCTTAAACAACCAGCTGGATCACAGATGTCGCCTTTCACTCTTAAGAAAACGGATTGCCTGGTTACCGTATCACCGGGAAAATCGTAAAATCTACCCTAAAATATAATCAACAATAAAATTGGTTCACTTGTTTCTCTATTACCATTAACTACCTTAAAAAATGCGATGTATATTAAAGAAGAATAGAAGTTCATGAATTCGAAGAAGAATATTTTGAAAGTGTACGAATTCTCGTACTCAGTTTGCGTTCTGGGACTCTCTAAATTCGTCAAATATATAGCTAGTCTATGATAAAACTAAAAAAATAATCATTAAAAAATATTTATCATATATTTAGTATCTTACTTTGGTTAAACACATAATAATTATTAGATTAATTATGGCAGCGGATACTGATGTTACGATTTTGGCATGTTTTTTCATAAAAAAATTTTTGCTTCCGTAGATCACCGAAACAAGCGACAGTCTATAAATTATTGTTCCCAATACGGCACACAAAATGACGACCACCTAAAAAAACAGCGTCATGAGGGATGAGTTTCTCCAAAATAATCAAATATATCGTAGTAAATTATTCTTAATTGGTGAAAGATTATGGATGAAGTTAAACAAATACTGAAAACAATTTCAGATACGAGGTGCAGTCAGTAGTAAAAATGAAAAGTAGAAAATTGCTTCTACCTGCACCCAAGGAATGTAATTCAATGTCCGTTGGGGCGTATAGCCCGGGAAGTAGTTGTTTTTTCATAGAAAACGGTCAAAAAACAATTTTCTACTTTTCTGATCATATTTTTCCACGAAAAGTTCTTCTTAGAAGAAGTAACACCATCAGGAATCACGAAAGAATTTTTCTCTTATAGGGTTTTGATATTTTTTAGGAGTTTATACCATAAAATAAGTATTGAGGCTTTTATATAATATTTGTATTCCCTTCAAATTGTCATTTAAGATTAATAGTTAAAAAAGTGTCTAACTTTTACCTGCGACTTCGTTCGCGTGGATGATTTCTTAGTGCACACCTACACCATGAAATTTACCGACCTTCCCCTAAAATATTACTGACGAGATAATTGAACTAATTTTTATAAACATTCGATCTGAATGTTTATCTTCTGACTCTGATTTGAAAGGTTCAAAGGAAACTCAAAGTCTATCCCACAACTGTTTTATTAATTGTTGCAACTAGTTTCGGTCCTATAGAACCATCATCAGGCGTAAAAAGTCGTGAGACAAAAGAAAACACAGTAGAATAAAAATTTTTAAAGGATAATAGTTTACTTGATAAAACATCTCAAAATGTAGAGACCAATATGGAAAATGTAATATTATTTTTAAAATTTAAACCCCAATACGAAAAATAGGGAAAATAATGGAAAATATCAAAAAGGTTAAAATTTGACGAGATAAATTTTGAAGTAATAGCTATTCCCAAGAATGGGAGCAGTTTATACAATTTAGCTATTGTATAATAAAGGTTTTGAAGAAGTTTTAAAGAAAAGAGTATGAGAGGAGTGCATGAAGCATATTTTAAAGTGGAAACTTTAGGGGATAAACGAAGTTCCAAGGGTAGAAACTCATTATTCCTATGTGGATGAAATTTCGTAGAACGAACTTCCAAACAGGAAAATATCCCACTAAAAACAAATAGAGGAAGTATGAAAATCATAATATTGGTCCATTAAACCAGCGGGATGCCAGAAGATGTCTTATTTCTAAGTTTTATGTTTAACACCATTTAGGAAGTAACTCTGATGATGGCCTTATAAGCCGAAAGCTTATTTTCCTTCCTTTATTATTTCATCAAGTGTGTACAAAGTGTACAGTCTTTCAACAAATTGCTATAAACATAGTTTACTGATATCATGAAACGTATATTTAAAATATTATTTTCGTAAGCAATTTTCTGACATTTTAAAAATATCCACTTCAATTTGTATCTAAATTAGTCCCAAAAAGGCATGAAGCCAATTTGTAACTAAAAAACTCTCCAAAAGAGATCCCGGCTAAGAGACGCTCTCCAGGGGGTGGTTCAACTCCAAGTTAATGCTCACTATAGGAAGGATTGGGATGTATAAGTAAAAAGGGCGCCACTATCTTTTGCACGTTATCGATTAAGCAAACAAACTACACAAAAACTAAGGTGAGAAAGATAGAAACACCTTGTAATTACTTTAATTAAACAAATAAAGAAGCTACTTGAAATAAAATACCGACCACGCTACACCCTTAAGACTTATAGTCTAAGGTATACAAATGAAACTGTTTTTTTAAAACTATTGTTTATTTATTGAAACTGTAAGTACTTGCTGATAATGTACTGGAGTTGTAAAAAGAGGACTTAACTTTGAGTTTCTGTGCTGTCTAGAAGGGCGGCTTCAGCTTCTTTGTGGAGAGATGAAAGTCTCTGTAATGGTTCTAGCTGCTCAAGATGTAATGGTATTCTTAGCTCAGAAGTGGTTTGAAGGACTGTCTACACATAAGCGGTAACTGAGCTCTAAATTTAGGGGTATCTTGACTGTAACTCGACTCAAACTTAGAGGTATCTTGACTGTAACTCGGCTCCAACTTAGAGATGCCAGGCTCCAACTTAGAGATAATTTAACTGTAGCTTGGCTCCAACTTGGAGGGTTGTATCTTTCAACAACCAATTTCACAAGACGAAATACTGGAACGTTTTTCTTTCGACTGTTGGATCATAAAAGGAGCTATCGTTGCCTTGCGGGTCGTTTAAATAGTCTTGCTCAAAACAGAAATCGTGTTTTGTGTCATTTGTCAGAAGGAATGCGTTCTTTATTTGGCCTCGTTCAAACAGATAAATAGTTACGCGTCTATAAGAGGTGTCTCGTGTACAGTAGCATTAACAGTGAATCGGGGTCGGTAATAGTGCAAGATGACATGACGATAGATATGTTACAAATTGTTGAGCAGTGTATTTTAACTTTATACCTACTAAAAGTGATCTTTCTTTCATGAAAATAGATGGTATTATTAAATAATAAAAGTGCGGATATTAAAAAGTATGTAGTTTTCTTTCACTTTTACACTTACCATAAAAAATACAACCGATCCAGTAATTGCCAACCTTCCTGCTCTTGTCCATGTGGGTAAATAAGGTTCTTTATCTCTAGTTACAGGATTAGTTCTAAATGTTTTGACACTTGTTTCGAATTCTGAAAATAACGAGAGTAATTATAAAGAGATTTGGAATCGTGGTGTTGGATTATCTCATAAGCAGTATAACCCAACCATGCGCAGAAGACGAATATACCACCCTAACATATACACTAATTTCAATGCTTGTAAAACTCAAATTTAGGTAAACGTATTTGTGAGTTTTAGACTTATATCTGTTAATGTGCAATTCTTATTTAGTTATTTTTGTTAGTCAAAGTTACCAACACTGTTTTGTATGTTGACTTGAAAGTAAGTTGACAACTGACATTGTAGTAGTCACGTAGAAGAAGTTCTCGATAACGAGGTTACATCTTTATACAAAGTACTGAATAAAGTTAATCTATTTATTCCTACGAATAAGGAATAGAAAGGAAGGAACGTTGTCATATTTTAATCTAGCAAATAATCGCGACGGAAGTCGGCCATATTGAAGAACCAAATATGACTCATATGCAAGAACCATTGCGGACATCGTCAAATCGTATTATACTCCTTCCTTTTTATTATTTATTCGTAGATTTATTCTCCTGAGTTTCTCTGCTATAAATTCTCAATATCCTCGTAAATATGTCGAAGTACAAAGTTCTTCCTCGTTTTGTTTTCGTTTGGCTCCGTTTTAAACATAACATCATCCAATTTTTCACCAAAAAAGTAAAAATGAGCAAATCCAACGGTATTATTTTAATTTAGTACCACAATTAAACGAGCTAATTAATCGACGTATCTCTTCTTTGAGGTTGTACAAAATTTGTTCTTATCATTTAAAAAATCGCAAGTATACAAGTTAGGTTCAAGATAATAGAAACTTGTTTTTTAAAACGAACGTTGGAACTGCTTCCATCAGTCACCAAACTGTCACAGATTGTTGTTGGAAAGCTATGCGCATGCTCATAACAATCTCCGATAGTTTCGGACTCTTTTTCGAACCTATAGCGTTGCCTAGTCAAATTTTTATTTCCCGGGTTGACTTTCCTTTTAAGTGTATTATTCTGACGTCTTAAAATAATTTCATACTTTCTTCATATACAGGGGAGAAATGAAAACAATGTTTTCCTCTACATTTGACTCATCCTGTAGGTTAATTCTGCTAGTAGATTGAACTTTATCAAGATGTCTTTCCAGAAAACTTAAACATATTACAAATAATAAACCTAATCTACCTGGCCTGGGTTCCTCATCTTGTTCTGTGGCTTGCAAATCCCATTCCCACTGTATTACATTTTGTTTTCTTCTCCACATTTCCAAAAATACAGTAGCTAAAAATCCATTATTCATTAGAATAAAGGTAAAGTTCGTTTCACAATAATTCGTTGACTCGGTACCTGACCTTAGGGGATTAGTAATGAAAGGTTATAAATTTCTCACTGTACAGTAAACATTAACAGATCCGTTATCCGGTTTTCAAAATAGATTTAAATAAAACTCAGTAACATTTACTAAAACTTAAATTTATTTTGTAAAAAAATCATGAAATTTTTTAAAAACAAACAAACAAATTTTAAGTTTATTTATTAATTGAAATTAAACAAAACTGTTGAAACTTACGTATACGTATACGCTTTGGTCTATTTCATCTAATTGGCAGATGTTGTCAAAAAATGTTTCAAATAAAAAAGATGTAGTGTAATCATGGCCACATTTTAAAAATATTTTGTGCTACAGGGTATCGCAAAAAATTGATTTAAATAAAACTAAGTTAACATTTACTAAAACTTAAATTTATTTTGTAAAAAAAAAATCACGAAATTTTTTAAAAACAAATTTTAACTTTATTTATTAATTGCGATTAAACAAATGAACTAATTCTACATTATTTACAACTATTTAATCTAAATGTAGTTCAGTATCACTATCGTCTTCATTTAAATTAATAACTAAGGGTGCTACAGTTACATTAACATTTCGATATGTACCTTCAACCTTAATAACATGCTGAATCGAATTTTTCCAGCTATCAATGGGAATATTACTTGTCACATTTCTGATTAACTCTATAACACTTGAGTTTAATGTGGGTGAAACGTTTTCCGATCTAACTTTGGATTTTAGCTGATGCCACATGTGTTCTATAGGATTGAACATGCAATAATATGGGGTGTGTTCCATATTTTTAGCAATAGTATCACAAACGTATTCTTTTTCAATACCGAACGCTGCTACAACTTGTAAGAGATCACGTTTTGTGTACGATTCTTCAAAATAAAGGTCATTTTTTAACAAATACTCTTGAATTTCCCATTTATTGTTGTTGCTATTTGGTACTTTATTTAATTGACGGCTATGATAAGTTGCATTGTCCATTACAATTATACTTTTTTCCGGTATATTCGGCAATAAATAATTCTCAAACCAATCTTCAAAAAGTTCTGCTGTCGTATCTTCGTGATAATCTAAACTTGAATCTTTAATATTCTTTGCTGATAACAATAAAGCGTTTGGAACCCAACCTGTTTCTGATCCGGCATGTATTATTGTAATTCTTTGTCCTCTATTTGATGGAGCCTTTGTTTTGCAATTTCTCGATGAATCAACAAAACCCTTCGTTGGAGTATCATGGGTGTCATACCATATCTCGTCGAGGTAGATAATTGAAAGGTTTTCACTTCTATATTTTTGAATAGCTTGTAAGTAATGACAACGCCACATTCGTAAACGATATGAGTCCATTATCACTTGTCTTTTATTAATGGTACAATATTTAAATCCCATTTGAGAAATAATTCTCCACAAACTTGTACGGCTACAAATAATTCCCGTGTCGTCTTTAAGTAACCATTTTTTTATACAATCTAGGGTTGGTATCATTTGTTCTTGGTATAGGACATATATCATTCGTCGGATTATATATTTTTGTATTTCATCAACACATTTGGTATTATTAACGTCACTTCGTTTTTTTCGTTTACTTATTGGCTTATTGATAATATCTTTTACTGTGGATATTGGGGTTTTGGTTAACTTACATGTTTCTTCTGCTGCATCGGTTACACTATAACCTCGATTATTCAATGTTTCAAACACATTTTTAACAATTTGTTTCGCATCCGGCGATAAATGCACTTTTTTTGCCCAAGGACGCCACATACTTAGTTATAAACACAAGATTACTTTCAGAGTATAATGTTTAGTACAAACTAAAATTCTAGGAGAGAATTTTAAAAACAAATTACCTCGAAACTCCAACTTTCTCTTCCAAGATGATTAAGAAAATCAAAAATCATTTACTAATGATTTACTATTGATGGTCAGTAATAATAATTTAAAATTTTACCTGAAAAATAAAAAATCCAAAATATATCTTCCTGGACAAAAATAAATAATACCTTTCTGTAAATGTTCGAAGAAATATTAACCACCTTTTATTAGTAATCCCTTAAGAGCAGTTAAGAGCAGGTACCAAGTCAACGAATTATTGTGAAACGTACTTTAAATTTAAATCTATTAAATTTGTATAAATAATATACTTTTCTATAAGAACATTAACAAACGAAACTTTTTAACAAAACTTTACACAAAAATTGAACCTGGTAACCTCTACCTTTTGGAAGTCCATCTCACTAAGAACATTAAAAATAGGACCTTTTAAACAAAACTATTTATTTATTTATTTAAAAAATTGCTTTTTAACACTCAATGACAGCTGTTTCGCTAAAAACTAGCATCATCAGATTGACATATTGAAGTTACATTTTGTTTGTTTGTAGCTAGGTACCTGGATGTCCAAGTATGGAAGTAATAAGACATAACAATATTAAAGGCTAGATCTTAATAGCACTAAGGGATTATCCTGGATGTATTTCCTTTTAAGATCAGTATAACTGTACAATGATATAGAGAAACCAGGGAAAAACCATATCATACTGATCTTTAAACTATATTTTCTATGACACAATTACAATAAATAAATTATATTAATAGTGTATCAGCAACCTAGTGAACTTGATCATGAATATCATACATTGAACCCGTCGTCTATGCATTGCTGTGTATTTATTTCTATCTTTTGTTTATTCAAAATACGATTACAATTTTTTGATAATCTGTTAATAATAGATTCAAATTGACCTGGTCTTATTATGTTGATAAAAAATGTTTGATTAGGACCTAAATAACTTGATAAGAGTTCAGGCACATTTACATAATTTGACATCAGTTTGAATATAAAAATAATAGCAGCTCTGTCCATGGCTGATTCAAAGGTAGCTAACATGAAGAGGGTGTAAAGATGACTCAAGTCATGATCAAAGTATGGAAAAAATTTTCAGTTTTAAATACCGCAAATCTTAAGAAATTTATATTCAGAGATTCAATTTTATTGTTTAATTCAATTTGATTACTTCTCCAAACAATTGAAGCATACATAACTTTGGAAAATTATTCATAGTAAGATGGACTTCCAAAAAGTAACGGTTAGTACAATAAATTTTATATTTTCACGATAGAGCTTATTTTGAATAAGACTTACCCCAAAGACTCATAAAAATGGCAAAGAAGACTGTGGCGGGGTTGTCGAATAAGTAAGTTAACCTGGCAAATTTACAACTGTCTATTAATTTTTGATATTTACACGCTTTATCACACATCGGACACAACGTTATATTGCCAGGGCCGTTTATATCACAAATTTCTTTTCTAAAAGATAAATATTAAAAATTTATTTCCATGTATTAGTCGGCTTCAAATAACTTACGTAGGAATATTGTCATCGCCGTCTATGGTAAATAAACCGTATAAAAAACAAAGTGTTCCTACTATGGCGGGGGCATATAACATTTTTGTGTAATAGCCCAGCCAACAAAAATAAAGACCTATTTTATCTCCGAAATATTTTCTAACTAGATTCAAAGGTTGCCTTTTCATCCATTTGCTTGGTCTGGCCCATTCTAAATACAATAGCTGAAAAATAGGACTATCTGTAATGGGACAACCGGTATAACGCCTTTTCTATTATTAAAAATACTCTAAGAAAATTAAGAATGCTTATTATGCACGTTCTTACCTTGTATTAACACAACCTGACCTCGACAATTAAATATCACATATAGGGTCATGAGCGGGCGTGCATTGACTGGTATGAGGTCAGTGTAACGAGAGTACCATTTATTGTTTAATGTTATGAATACATAGATAGGAATATAAATACTGTACAAGGTAAAAAAAGCATTCACTTTTGATTCTATATAGTAAAACTGATGACTCGTTATTAGTGTAATTTTATGTATCATCTAAATAAGTAATTAAAAGTAACTTAAATTAAATGTGGTGTTTAACATAAAACTACTCCTGATCAACCCTCAACACATATCTTTTGAAAATTGGTTTATTTAATTGTAGGAAACAATAATTTTCCCTTATCCCCTAGGGGAGTCTTATGCTACCATTGATGCATTTCTATGATCAGGGGCCTATTGCAATAGACTACTTAGTTGAAAATTATGAATTTGAAGTGTCATTAAAGTTAAAATGGTTATTTTCTAGATGTTTTCTTAAGTGGGTCGTAGAAAAAACATAATATTCGACTCGTGTGGATTGTCCATATCGCACTTCGTTCTCGTACGATATGGCCATCATATCCACACTAGTTGTTACTACTAGCTAGCATACCTGTGAAAAAAAATTTGCTTCGATTATTACTAATATTACAAAAAATATTACCCTTCTATCAAGAATTTTGCCATCACTGGTATCTTTATTCCATCGTCCTTCATGTAACGGGAAGCAAGCATAATAAGTGTAATCGTTTAGGAGTCTTCTAATGCCCACCTATAAGAAATATCATTTAATGAAAAAACGTAAAGCTCCACTATTGTTTTTGTATGTCACATTTTTATTTGTCTTATTCAGAAATGAATATTTCGGATAGTTCGGATTTTTGTCACTTAGTATATTTACACTCTCTTGTCGTTCACTACTGAACAAAACCCTTTCCCATTGTTTCATATCGGTTTCTTTACCTTGTAACAGTACCTGTTAACATTTTAAGCACCTGGTATCCTAAATATTAAATTAAATTAGTACCGCGAGATCCATCTTCCGAAACAATTCTTAATAATAAAATAATTAATACGGTCTCTATAATTATAATTGTAAGTTCAAAGTAAATACGCTACGAGGTGTGCTAATGAGTTGTCATTATCGGGTTCAAGAGGTTTTAATAATTATTCCCAGTCTCATTTCTTATATTGGTATGTTTTTTTCCAATTTTATAATTCCTTTTTGTTAAAATATTTATAAAACATCGAAAGTATATTATATTTTATTATATCAGATGAGAATTTCAACATATTTCCTTAGTATTCAAAAAATCTTTTTATGGTAATTAAAAGTATTGATGATAATTTTTTTATAAAATGGCTAGTGAAAGTACATTTCTGGAATTTTGATTAGTGTTTAAAGTTGTTACAAAGTAAATTTAATGTAAGAATGTATCTTTTGTAATCTACTAAAATACGTTAGCATCTAACTGTAGATTTCGGACTGTCCTGATTTTTTTGTGTGAGAAAAGTAAATGTAACAGTGTTTGACACTGGTAATTTTCAGAAAGTTGGAATATAATACAGTAAACTAGAAGCGTCTCTCTAATTTGAAGATTCAGTAAACTTGAACAGCTTGCAAACTTTAAGCTATCGTATGCACGAAAATTTTTAACTGGATCATCTCTACAACTTGGGCAGATGATACCTCCACTCGTGATCTTCCATAGTCATATTTTTTTCTCTTTTATCTCCGTTTATATCTATCTATATCGTCAACTGTATTAGAATAAGTATTTTTAAAGAACTGTTTGCGGATTATTTTTTTTTGTAACGTATTCTCAACTTCATTCATTTTAGCACCAAGGAAATCTATTTATCTTTTATCTGTTGGTACATTTTCATTTTTTTTTTTTACTTAATAGACAGTTTTTTCTGACATCTTTCTGTCATCTTATGATACTTATTTAAATAACTCAGCTTAAAACAACTTTCTTCGGTAGTATCATAAAAAATAAAAAGATTTCAGTGGCGCCCTTAAAATTTCTTAAAGAAACACTTACTCACTTTATCTGTATCGTCAAATTTAACTCTTAATAGAATCTGCATAACTATCAGGCTTCTTTGTGCACTGGAATATTCTGTGACACGATCCTTAACAACAAATCTACAAATATTTGTCCATTAATTTTTAAAATTACAGTTATTTAATTAACAAATAAACTACTCCGAAAAATTAAGAAATATTGCAAATTTCACGTTCAGGTCATAATATGCTCACTTCGCAATAGCTCCGCTAGGTGTGCACAGTCGCATTTCGACTCCGCCATAACGGTTGAAATTTTCATTTAGAATCAGAGCCCTGGTTTGTTCCAACAGACTTTAGATTTTAATATGTAGAAACCTGTCAAATTTGTTTACAAGATAGAAGTACGTAATGAAATATTATGTGCTACTATCCGGTAAATTTCTATTTTCAGGATTGAAATCCAGTACGTAAAGATATGTTTTAGGGTACAATATTAACTTACTGTTCTTCTCGATCACCTCCTTCAGTAGCATCGTAAAAGGACGGTTCTTTGTTAATTAAATCGTGGTTGAATTCGAAAAATTGTTTCCATTTCTTTTGCCATTTTGAATACAACGTTTCGGCGTTTCTTAGTTCTTTCTTGTCATCCTGGAACAAATATATAATTAAAAAAAATAATTTCGCCCCTTAGTAGTAACGCGATATTTCAATTGCTTACCCAAGCTTTGACAGAGATAGTTATAAACCTTTTAATAGGTAATTTCATACCCATTAAAGCCGCGTATCTCGTTTTCGTCTTCCAAGGTAAATGGATTTTTAAAAACCATGTTTTTTCATCGAACGATAAATCTTTGTGTTCCAGCTCCAATTCCAAACCTTCTTTAATCAAATTTTCCTGAAAAAAGTTATAAATAAGGCACATAATGATAAAGTATAAAGTATTAAACGTACTACATGTCCGTGGTTAAATCTTAATACCAACCGCGCTAACCAAGTAAAAATTAATAGACTGAGATTAGGCTGTTTAATAATGAAAATCAACCAATATGTGAAAACTGTGGTGCAAATCTCGACGTAAGCCACATATTGCTAACCTGTCCATCATTCAAACAAGAAAGACTCTCCAATAACCTTCCCAACAACCTATACTGTATTTGAAAATCAAGAGAGAGTAAATTTCCAGAATAAAAACTAATTCGGTATGCAAAACTATAGTACAGTACGTGCAGTAAAACTTCAATATTTGTAATGCATTCTAAATTGTTTTTGTTAATTTCAATACAAAATTTATTAAATTTCTTGGACTATCACATTATTTTATGATCTTTCATTGTTACTACAGTAGGCCTAAGAGGATTAACGTGCGTCATAGCGTAACCAGATTAGAAAGGGATAATTGTTATTTAACGACCTCCGAATGGCAACAGCTTCTAATGACAGATATTTTGACTTAAATAGTGCTCAAGTTTCTAGAAATGCAGTTATTTGATTTTCGATAAACGTGACAAATAGTAGTGACTAAAAATGGAAGCAGTTTGTGAGTATACGCCAGTGAAAAAATTAAAACTAGACCATTTATCGCTCAATGAAAAGAGTGCTGTAGTGAATGTGTACCACTATTTTAAACATCAAAATCCCTCAAATACTATTGACAGTGTAGTTGAAACAACATCTAAGGCAATGGGATATGGAAAATCTACAATATATAGAGTTCTAAAGGAGGAAAAATTAGGTGGAGTAACCTCACCAAAGGCGAGACCAGGTAGACAAAAACTATTAAAAGTCAACGTGGACGAGTTTTTTAAAAATGCTATTCGTAAGCTTGTTCACTCATTTTTTATAAACAAGCAAATACCAACTTAAGATAAAGTTTTGCAAGCCATTACGAGTGATGTTGATTTACCCACAATAAGCCGGGATAAACTATGGAAAACGTTACATGAGTTAAACTTTAAATTTGAAAAAATGGGCAGACATTCAATGCTAATTGATTCTGAAGAAATTGTATGTTGGAGACGACAGTACCTCAGAAGAATACAACAAGTTAAAGCTCAAAATAAAAACATTTATTATTTAGATGAAACATGGGTTAATGAAGGACATTGTGTAGGAAGAGTTTGGAAAGACAAAAATATAAAATCATCCCATCAAGCTTTTCTAGAAGGATAGGTATACTACTGGTTTTAAGGAACCTATAGGAAAAGGTAAAAGATTAATTATTTGTCATATAGGCAGTACAAACGGTTTTCTTGAGAATGGTTTACTCTTATTTGAATAAAAAAACTGTTGATTATCACGAAGAAATGAATGGAGACGTGTTTGAGGAATATTTTGAACAGATGATTCAATTCATACCAAAAGGATCGGTTATTGTAATGGACAATGCAAGTTACCACTCCAGATTACTTGAACCTTTACCAACCACTAAATGGAAAAAGGATGAAATTGCAAAATGGTTATCTTTTAAAAATTTAGCCTTTGACAATACAATGCTGAGGGCAGAATTGTTAACTATTGCTAAAAAACATAAGCAAAATTATAAAAAATATAATATTGAGAAGATAGCCAAAAAACGAGAAATTGAAATCCTTCGTTTACCACCCTACCATTGTGAGCTGAATCCGATAGAATTGATATGGGCTCAAGTTAAAGGTTATGTTGCCAGAAATAACACTAGGTACTTTTAAATTATCAGATGTTAAAAATCTCTTCAATAAGGCAATATCTGAAGTAACAAGTGAAAATTGGCAAAAATGTATTAGACACGTTACAGAAATAGAAAAAAAATGTGGGAGCTAGATAACATAATTGATATTACTATAGAGCCCATTGTAATTTCTCTAGAATCAGATAATGAATCTTCTGACACAGAGTGCGAGGAACCATAACTTTAAAATTATTAATTTATGTACTTTAATTTTATTTTTAGATTTTTATTTTTCAAGATTTAATATTGTCATATTTTTTGCATGTTGCTCGTCAAATTTTATCCTTGCAGTTGGTTTTTTTTCCTCATATACCTACTTATTTGTTTTTTTAGCTCCTCATATTAATTTATAAGTAATTGTAATTATCTGTACATATTATATACATATTTTGTAAATAAACATATGCGTAAAACAAAATGCCTAAAATAATATTGACTTTTTCTTCATTCTACCCAAATTAAATTACTACTTACGAATTATGTTTATCTATCTAAAATTGGTAATCTAGGTATAAATAATTAAAACAAATTAAATATTTCTATTTCCATGTTAATTTAATTTTGAAAACGCACGTCTATGGTTTACTGCCTTTAACACTGATAACTGCAAAACATTTCTGGGAATTTACTCTCTCTTGATTTTCAAATACACTATAAGAGAATTGTTAAGTGAAAAGTGTAATATCCAAAACTTTATAAACTATTTAAAACAAACACAACTATTTTATAAACCGTAAGCATTTGATATGTCGCTAATAACCTTTATAGTTGATTTGATATTAAATTAAAATTAAAAAAAAAATGATAAACTTTTTGAGATATGGACAAAAGACCTCGTTACGACTATTAAATTTCTTCTTTTACATGGGCGCGATATATTATACAAATTCATTCTCATATAGTGAAATATCACAAGGCTTAAAGCCACCATCTGTGTAAGTCATGCTAAATACCTAGGTATAATATTTGACCAGAAGCTTACATGAAATTCAAATATTCACTCTATCGTCATGTCACCCAACCGTAAACGATACCGCTATTATTAACGTTAAAACCAACCCCGAATCACTGTTAACGCTACTGTACACGAGACTCCCCTTATAGACGCTAACTATTTATCTGTTTGAACGAGGCCAAACAAAAAACGCGCATCTCGTTTGCAATTGAATAAAGAATGCATCCCTTCAAACAAATGACAGTGAAACTATATATAGACAAGTAAGACAACATAAAACAACCTCAGGATTTTATCAGATTGCTTCATAAGAAAAAAGTAGCTCTGGAAAGTCTTGAAATTATCAGGATATTTTTTGCATTAACAGTGAACAAAAAAGTTATATTCTCAGTAGATTTTCATGATCAAAATGCATTTTCTTACCTGAAAAACTTTTCTTTTATCCCTTCTTTTTGCTTCTGCTTCAGTCATTACTCCTAATTCTTCTTCTTCATACACTAACACCATGTCTATTTTTCGCCTACCATCACGAAAGTACAAACTTTCCGGATCCAAAACCTAAAGAAACCAAAATCTTATTAAATGTTTCAATAAAAATTGAATTCATTGTTTTTTCCCATTGGATGTAATGGCTAATATTTATCAAAATTCTGACTATACTATTTTCTTACTCGTTCTTTTTCTACTGGAGTTATCGGTGGTGGGGTGGTAATGTCATCTTGATAATCTGTATTGTCTTGAACCAATGATGGAATTGGCGTACCGGGTAAATTTCTTTTAATATCATCGTTTAATTGTGGTCCAAATGCATCTTTCGCTGACGCACTACTACCATTAGACTGAAAAAATGCAACTGCTTTTAAAAAAGTTTTAATGTAGTAGGTAACTACCTTGCGGAAGCTGATAATACTGATTCTATAACATCAGTAATACAAACAAAATTAAAAAGGGAAACTTTTACAAAATATTATTATTAAGTTGAAAAATGACACGTCGTCTTCTAACCCTTGCTCGACCATCGTGCATGCCTAAACAAAATCGAGACTCGTCACCAAAGACAATACTTTTCCATTACTGATCCCAGAGTGATAGTTCTCGGCACCACTCAAGGACCTGCAATGGACCTGGTAGTGGAGAACGGTCCCCAAAGGCCAATAATCTCGCTTCTCGGCCAACTGACACAGATCAAAGTGTACTTTAAGTTAATATCGCTCATCGAGAATCGAATAAAAAGTAGGAATATGTCTAAAAAAACACAAGATATTAAGGTGAGCGATATTAACATAAAATATACTTTGACTTGTGTCAGTTGGTCGGGAAGCGAGTATTTTTTAATTATTTGTCATTCTAATATCATCATAATATATGTAAGGATAAGAAATGACAAACCCACTGTAAAAAGATCGAAGCACATTAAAATTATTACGATATTTAATTGTCTATATAAAAAACCAAAACACTGGTTAGGTTAGGTCACAATTCTATCTAACTAAAATACTATTTTACCCTTGAAATTGAAAAGCTGCGTACAAAAAAGCGGAATTATTCTAGTTCATTTAGAGAAATTTGTGTTCAAGGAATTTTTGTAAATATTAATAACCAATTTAAACAGAAAAATGAAATTGTGCATTTTCAGACCGCATTGCGTGTTGCCTGTAATATAAAAATATGACGACGTGAAGGATTGATCAAATGATAAATAAAAAGATGGTCATCAAAACCGATTATAACTTCTATTTTTGTACACAATAAGAAAGACACATTATCTTCATTGCAGGTATTATTTCATTTTTTATTAGATGATTGTTAGACAATGTTAATGCCTCTTATTAAATGTAAACTAAAGAATTAAGCTTCGTATATTTTTTAGTTTTGTTTTATACTTAATCAACCAACAAGAGTAATTAATAATAAATGAAATTTGTAACAAAAATATACAGTTATACAGTATGATGCAAATGTATGGAATAAATTCATTTTTTCAGAAACAAACAACTTTAAAAAAAAATCTTGAAACTCGTCAATTTTAAAACTGTTGGTTTATTAATACAATTAACTTAGAATAAATGTTTACTTAAATACAATTAAATTATAACAAGTGTTCAAATTGACGACCTTTAGCAATGATACAATGAGAAAAGCGAGCAGTAAATTCTTTCCTAAAGTTTTCGAGGACTTCAGGTGTTATTTGTACAATTTCCGTTCGGATTTGCTCCTTCAACTCTTCTACATTATTATTTAATATACTCTGCTCTTTAAATATCCCCACAAAAAAAATCTAACGGAGTCAAATCTGGAGATCTTGGTGGCCATTCGATAGGCCCCCTTCTACCTATCCACCTTCCTGGGAAAACGTTATTAAGGTAATTTCGTACCTCAACGCCATAGTGTAGGGGAGCCCCATCCTGTTGGTACCTTAAATCATTTCTATTTGAAAATAGCTGGTTCAGCTGTGGCAACAGATAATTTTTAAGAAATAACTAGCAGCTGTTAGGTTTTCTCCAAAAAAATATGGACCTACAAATTGATTGTTTATAATGCCAGCCTAAATATTCACCTTCTCGGGATATTGTGTCCTATACTCTTCCATCCAATATGGATTTTCCTTGCCCAATATCGACATGTCTGGCGATTTACGTAACCGTTCAGCATAAAAGACGCTTCATCTGAAAAAAGTACCTTTTGTATGAAACCCGGATCTCTATTACATTGTTCCATAACGATTTCGCAGAATTCGATTCTTCTATCAAAGTCGTCTTCTAATAGCTCCTGGACCAGATGTATTTTGTATGGATCCCACTTTTCCTTTTTTAGCACTCTTACAACAGTTGATTGGTGGACATTATTAACAGGTCGGCTGAAAAGTCCCCGGTCTGACCTATAGATGACGACACTAGAATTAAATCCATTTCATTTTTAGATAGTATCAACCTTCAAAAGATTCGTGTAAAAATTTGACAGCTGTCGGACTATTAGTTTGTGAGATATTGCATTTTTAGTGAAGCAACTTTTGTTATTTTCAAAAAAATGGAAAAAAAAGAATTTCGTGTGCTTATTAAATATTGTTATTTGAAAGGAAAAAATACAGTTGAAGCAAAAGCTTGGCTTGATAATGAGTTTCCGGACTCTGCGCCACGAAAATCAACAATCATTGACTGGTACGCAAAATTCAAGCGTGGTGAAATGAGCACCGAAGACGGTGAACGCAGTGGACGCCCAAAAGAGGTGGTTACCGACGAAAATATCAAAAAAATACACAAAATGATTTTGAGTCACCGTAAAGTGAATATGATCGAGATAGCTGACACTCTAAAGATATCTATGGAACGTGTTGGACATATCGTTCACGAATATTTGGGTATGCGGAAGCTCTGTGCGAAATGGGTGCCGCGCGTGCTCACAATCGACCAAAAACAACAACGAATTGATGATGCTGAGCAGTGTTTGCAGCTGTTAAGTCGTAATAAACCCGATTTTTTGCGTCGATATGTGACTATGGATGAAACTTGGCCCCATCACTACACGTCTGAGTCCAATCGACAGTCAGCTGAGTGGACTGCGGCCGGTGAACCGCCACCAAAGCGTGGAAAGACTCAACAGTCAGCTGGCAAAGTTATGGCCTCAGTTTTTTGGGATACACACGGTATATTGTTCATCGACTATTTGGAAAAGGGAAAAACAATCAACAGCGACTATTGCTGTGCATTTTTGGAGCGATTGAAGGCCGAAATCGCGAAAAAACGGCCCCATATGAAGAAGAAAAAAGTGTTGTTTCATCAAGACAATGCATCGTGTCACAAATCATCGAAAACGATGGCAAAATTGCATGAATTGGGCTTCGAATTGCTTCCTCACCCACCGTATTCTCCAGATCTAGCCCCCAGCGACTTTTTCCTTTTCTCTGACCTGAAAAGAATGCTCGCGGGAAAAAAAATTGGCTCTGATACTGAGGTAATCACCGAAACTGAAGCCTATTTTGAGGACAAAATGGTATCGAAAAGTTGGAAGGTCGCTTAATCGCTGTATCGCCCTTGAAAGCAACTATGTTGAATAAAAAAAGTGAATTTTGTCAAAATATTCTGTTTTACTATGGTAGACCGGGGACTTTTCAGCCGACCTGTTATCTAGTGCGACTGATATGAGGATTTTCTTGAAACGCCAGTACAACGTCCAGTTTTTTGGGCTTCGGATATTGTTGTTTTACCACTTCTGGAAAGATCTTTAACATGGCCCGTTTCTTTAAATTTTTTTTCAATTTTACTTACTGTTGATTAAGTAATTTGATCGCGATTTGGGGTATTTAGCATTAAATAAATTACGAACTTCTGCTTGAGTCCTCACTCTATCTCCATAACCAATCATGGTTAAAATCTCGGTTGGTTCTGTTTCTGTTAGTTTCATTTTTGTAAATGCTGTTATTAATGTCGGCAAACAACTCGAAGAGTAAAAATTAGACATCTATTAGTTGACAGATTCACAATATTGATTTAAATATTTTTGTAAAAATAATTCCGAGTACTTACTACAATAATTAATTTCAAATTATAATGTGCTTAACATTGTTTTTATCAATGTATCAATAAACACTATTTTGTTTTATTCCCAGTGTATTTTAGTTCAGTGAATGAATATTCATTGTAATTCCATGTTATATACTTAACAAAGTTCATAATTTTGGTTAACCCTGTAGAAATAAATAATATTTATAATAATTTTTGACCAGTGTATAATAACTATTCCCAGAATATTGCTAGCGGGCTTAATTTAATTACAAACATTGTCAGAATATTAAATAATATAAAAATACCAATACTTACTTGTTCTGCTGGTAGAGATCCTCTTCTGTAACTTTTTTCTCTAGGGCTTTCTTCGATGCCATTCAAGTGTGTTTCGTTGTCTACCATGGAGATAGTTTTATGGAATTTACTTATATTAAATAAAGATTGCGACCTATATTTATCCGAGGGTGTCGGTAATACAAAAACGTTAGGGGTTGGTTCTCTCTCACGAAACGTACTATGAGAATCGGTCATACTTTCTGCATGTTCCCGAGAAGAACGCCTGGAACTTTCTAAAACGTAAAAAATATTTAATGAAAATGAATACCATTATCTTGTAAGTTATCCATATCTCAAATAGGGACTTAATCAAAAAGGTTCAAAGGAAACACAAACTGTTTATTAAATTGCAACTAGTTTCGTTCCTATAGGACCATCATCAGGCTGTAAAAATTGCTACAATAAATAGAGAGAAGAACTTGAAAATAACTGAATAACAAATTCCTTACAGATTTCTAAATCGGCCACAACCAATGATACAAAACTCCAAGTGTACATCTAAATAAGAGTTACAATCAAATGTGAAAATATCAACATACTTGATATGCATGTTAATACCAAAAGAGTCAAATATAGATTCAATTGTTTCTTGAGCAGCACACACACACTGGAAAAGTCAATGTTAAAATTTCCACAGAATATCAATCTGCTTTTTGCAGGCAAGGATTCAAGTAAGCCTAGTAAATTTTGAGAGTAAGTTTAAATAAGCCATAATGCTTGCCCCTTCCAACATTATAATGTATTTGAAAATCAAGAGAGAGTAAATTCCCAGAATAAAAACTAATTCGGCATGCAAAACTATAGTACAGTACGTGCGGTAAAACTTCAATATTTGTAATGCATTCTAAATTGTTTTTGTTAATTTCAATACAAAATTTATTAAATTTCTTGGACTATCACATTATTTTATGATCTTTCATTGTTACTACAGTAGGCCTAAGAGGATTAACGTGCGTCATAGGCGTAACCAGATTAGAAAGGGATAATTGTTATTTAACTACCTCCGAATGGCAACAGCTTCTAATGACAGATATTTTGACTTAAATAGTGCTTAAGTTTCTAGAAATGCAGTTATTTGATTTTCGATAAACGTGACAAATAGTAGTGACTAAAAATGGAAGCAGTTTGTGAGTATACGCCAGTGAAAAAATTAAAACTAGACCATTTATCGCTCAATGAAAAGAGTGCTGTAGTGAATGTGTACCACTAATTTAAACATCAAAATCCCTCAAACACTATTGACAGTGTAGTTGAAACAATATCTAAGGCAATGGGATATGGAAAATCTACAATATATAGAGTTCTAAAGGAGGAAAAATCAGGTGGAATAACCTCACCAAAGCCGAAACCAGGTAGACAAAAACTATTAAAAGTCAACGTGGACGAGTTTTAAAAAATGCTATTCGTAAGCTTGTTCATTCATTTTTTATAAACAAGCAAATACCAACTTTAAATAAAGTTTTGCAAGCCATTACGAATGATGTTGATTTACCCACAATAAGCCGGGATAAACTATGGAAAACGTTACATGAGTTAAACTTTAAATTTGAAAAAATGTGCAGACACTCAATGCTAATTGATTCTGAAGAAATTGTATGTTGGAGAAGACAGTACCTCAGAAGAATACAACAAGTTAAAGCTCAAAATAAAAACATTTATTATTTAGATGAAACATGGGTTAATGAAGGACATTGTGAAGGAAGACTTTAGAAAGACAAAAATATAAAATCATCCCATCAAGCTTTTCTAGAAGGATATACTACTGGTTTTAAGGAACCTATAGGAAAAGGTAAAAGATTAATTATTTATCATATAGGCAGTACAATCGGTTTTCTTGAGAATGGTTTACTCTTATTTGAATAAAAAAAAACCATTGATTATCACGAAGAAATTAATGGAGACGTGTTTGAGGAATATTTTGAACAGATGATTCAATTCATACCAAAAGGATCGGTTATTGTAATGGACAATGCAAGTTACCACTCCAGATTACTTGAACCTTTACCAACCACTAAATGGAAAAAGGATGAAATTGCAAAATGGTTATCTTCTAAAAATTTAGCCTTTGACAATACAATGCTGAGGGCAGAATTGTAAACTATTGCTAAAAAACATAAGCAAAATTATAAAAAATATAATATTGAGGAGATAGCCAAAAAACGAGAAATTGAAATTCTTCGTTTACCACCCTACCATTGTGAGCTGAATCCGATAGAATTGATATAGGCTTAAGTTAAAGGTTATGTTGCCAAAAATAACACTACTTTTAAATTATCAGATGTTAAAAATCTCTTCAATAAGGCAATATCTGAAGTAACAAGTGAAAATTGGCAAAAATGTATTAGACACGTTACAGAAATAGAAAAAAAAATGTGGGAGCTAGATAACATAATTGATATTACTATAGAGCCCATTGTGCGAGGAACCATAACTTTAAAATTATTAATTTATGTACTTTAATTTTATTTTTAGATTTTTATTTTTTAAGATTTAATATTGTCGTATTTTTTGCATGTTGCTCGTCAAATTTTATCCTTGCGATTGGTTTTTTTTTCTCATATACCTACTTAATTGTTTTTTTAGCTCCTCATATTAATTTATAAGTAATTGTAATTATCTGTACATATTATATACATATTTTGTAAATTAACATATGCCTAAAACAAAATGCCTAAAATAATATTGACTTTTTCTTCATTTTACCCAAATTAAATTACTACTTACGAATTATGTTTATCTATCTAAAATTGGTAATCTAGGTATAAATAACTAAAACAAATTAAATATTTCTATTTCCATATTAATTTAATTTTGAAAACGCACGTCTATGGTTTACTGCCTTTAACACTGATAACTGCAAAACATTTCTGGGAATTTACTCTCTCTTGATTTTCAAATACACTATAATTGACGTGTATTTAGATTTTTCCTAAATACCAGTAAAAGTTATTATAGGTGGATACTTTTATCTGAATACTGTATACTAACTTCACGCAAGCATGTCGGATGTTTTAATTTTCAATTTTTCACTATAGTTTTCTTAAGGTATGTTCTAGAAACATTGTTAGTCTATAATGATTATTTTTTGTTTAATAATTTTTTAGCCTGATGATGGCCTACGGATAGGCCGAAACTAGTAGCTGTCAATAAATAAATAATATTTTGTGCCATTGATTTTGGTTTTTTTCTTCGTCCAACATATAAATAATTTAATTATTATAATATATTATATAATGAAATGAAATATAAAAATAAACATATTGGACTCACCGGTTGATCGAAGTCTCTCGGATTCAATAAAAAGTGAATTAGCATCTTTGCCATTACGATCCATTTTATTGGTTTCGTATACATGCGAATCGTTGTTATGAAATTTATTCGATCAAATGCATTGTGTCAAACGGATCGGGCATAGACATTAAATCACTGAAAAGAAAACAATGTCGATAAATTACGAGATCAATTTATACAAAGTTAATTACCAAATTCTGGATCGACCGAAAAAGTGCACATACCTGATGATAAGCAAAAAAATTAACCCAAAAAACACACATTGATCAATTTGGATCAAACAAGTGGGTACAGCTTTTTTTGAAATCCACTAACAATCCAAAAATGAATATTGTAGCCGTAGTAAAGATCCAAATTTTGCGGATAATGTAGTCCCTGGTGCACATTTTTACCATCAAGAAAAAGGGTAAGAAGCACAATCAGAACTAGTAACTGTTTACCGGGCAATCCTAGAAGCAGAATTTGATTTCTGGAAGCAGAAATAGTTAATCGAAAAAAACGCACCAAATAATCCTTTGGAAGCACTAAGGAAAATGTAGTGAAGAATTGTTTCCTAATATTAAGGTGTTGTTGGAAATATTTTCCATTTTACCTGTGACTACAGCGTCCGGAGAAAGGAGCTTTTCTAGCCTGAAGAGAATCAAAACGTACTTAAGAAATTCTACAAGCGAGACAAGACTTAAAGGCTTAGCTCTCATGAATGTCCACAGCAATATAAATATTGATGCAGATATAACAAATATTTTTGCATCAAAAAAATAAAGACGTATTGGTTTTAAATTATATTTGAAATTCTTCAATGTAAACTAGTGAACAATACATTTTTTGTTTTCCTACTTTATCTCTCAGTGCACCCTAACCTTTACTACAAGTGCCCCCCCTAAAAAAAACCTGGCTACGGCACTGATGGAACGTATATTTAAAATATTATTTTTGTGAGCAATTTTATGAAATTTAAAAAATATTAACTTCAATTGTTGAGCAGTGTTGAATAAAGGATTGCACAGAGAATTCCGTTTCAGTGGTTTCTTCAAGAAGGGTATTTCGGACACGCCACTGAAGATGACTGCCGAAGTTGCAGTTAAAACGTTAATCACGTGTTTATTTTTTTCAAGATTAAATGAGTGGAATAAAAATTATAATAATAATAATAAAATTAATAATTGAATGCTACTTGCCAGTAACAACGAATGTTTCTTTAAAATGTCTTGAAAATATTCACCATCAAAATTGCAACAAACAACTTAAATAGTATATTAAACAACGCATTTCATATGGAATTCTGTTATGACACGAGTTCTAGTTTAAAAAACGAATCGCGAAGCGATGAGTTTTTTAAAGAACGAGTGTCGCAACAGCCATATGAAATAAGTTGTTTATAATATTTTTTATATTTTGCCCTTTTTACCATTTTTTAAATTAATTTTTTATTTTTATGTAATTACGAAAATTTTTATTTTAAAAAATATGTCGGCAGCACTGTGTAATTTATAAAATTTGACAGTTGTGACATTTAAATTATCAAATGTTAATTTTTTAAAATATTTTAAAATGAATAATATACCATTAATAATATATTATATAACTAAAAGATGATATTGATATTCACAAATACTTTTTTAAAGAACAATATAAAATTAATAAATTGCTATTAGCCACAAATGTCATTGTCAATAGTCTTGCCTTTAGATACTTCACTCATGTCGCCAACCATTTAAAACAAAAATTTGCGTGCGTAAAAGTTACATTACGATACGCAAATGCGTTTTATAATGAAGATTTTTATAAGTGCAAAATATAAAAAATATATTAATATATCAATATATACAGAGTGAGTTTTATGTATGGAACGGCCCAATTATCTCGGAAACGGCTTGCACGATTTTTATAAATTTTGATATTTGACGATTTTGTAATACGGCCGAGCTTATGGTAGTGTTTACATTGTTGTCGGATTTTCCGTTTTTCTGGAAATCTAATGAACTTTGTTATTTCAAATGGATCACCCTGTTTATTTTTTTGTTATTGAAATCCCTGAAAAATACTGAATATTTTTCATGTAATATTTTCTATACCTAAATTTCATAATTTCGGAGTTATAGCTAACTTTTTATTATATCCGCTCAAGTTAAAATAATACATTAATGACTGCAACACTAATAACTTTGAAAGAGAACGAATTGAGATTTAAATGATATTGGGATATTGTGATATGCGTAGAAGTCAACAAGAAACATGTAATATCTTTAATAATGGACTAGTTTAGTGATTTTTTTTTATATTCGCATCTTATAAAATAGGTTTTTAGTGGTTCAACTGTACAAATAAAATTTTTATAAAATTAATCCTCTAGCCATAATCGGCTTTTGAAATTTAAATTTAATGGTTACATACGTCATAAGTGGTAAGTGACGTGTTTCAATAAGATTGGTAGAAAATTTGCGATGTTGTCGATATGCTTTAATATTAACCGAGAAACTTATCTCTCTCTCTTATTTGTTGCCATTAAAAAGAAATAAATATATGGATATTTTTGTTCTCTGATTGACACTTTATCAAATAAGGAGTAAAACACTAAACAAAATATTCTGTCATTTTCGTTAATTTAATTTGTTATTTGGTTGTGTTTGGTTTATGAAAGAAATTACTTCTATACTATTTTTGGTTCGAAAATAAAAATCCCTAACACCTTCTCTTGGTGTTATAGAGGTTCCTTCAAAAATAACCAATAGAAGTAATTGTTCTCTCGGGGAGCAACCCTTCTATCGGTACAGTGAGAGAACGAATTTTAAGAATACCGTTTTGGCATTTTCAATAGAACCACGCCCACTTTCTATTGGCTGTTCTATTCTATCACCGTCAAGAATAGGGGTCTTGTTTGTTTATTACAGATAAACACGATTTTCTCTCCTGTCATATATCTTGTCAACTGGTGCAATCAGTTAGTCACAGAACACGGTGTTTTGTGCCGCCAGTTCTTTGACAATACTTGAAACGAACGTAGCTAAAATGTGACAACGTTGACTCTTAAACACACTTCATTATTGGTTATTAGTTAGCGCTACGTTTAAAACTTACTAACTATTTATTGCTAAATTTTACGAAATGAGAAAAATTAATTGCAAAATGAATACCAATATAAGTAAGTAGGTATCTTATCCTAAATATATATTGTTATCATTTTGATTAATATGATCCTACTAAATTAGTCCATTGTAGATACTGGTCACGTAACAATCCTGATTGGATGCGTGAACACCACACCCAGTATCCAGAAAAACTTAATGTACAGGCTGGAATAGTAGGCAACAAAATAATTGGACCCTTCTTCATTGAAGGAAACTTAAATGGTGCGAATTATTTAAATTTATTAGAAAACAGTGTTATACCAGAGTTGGTTCGGTGATTTCCAAATCCAAGTAAGTATTTTCAATTGCCTTTTTAGATATTTCATTATTTAAAACTTTCAGACAACAACAATACCCCAAACACCAATATTTGGCTGCAACAAGATGGAGCTCCACCTCACTATACGCGTGAGGTAAAGCAATACCTAAATACTGTGTTTCCTAGAAGATGGATTGGATGGCCCTCGCGATCACCCGATATGAATCCTCTAGACTATTTCCTGTGGGGTCACTTAAAAAACACTGTTTATAAGACAAAACCTGACAATATTTAGGAATTAAAAGACAGGATTACCATAGAGATAAGAAGAATTGAACAGTCAGGCATGTTGCAAAATGTTTTACTGCACCTGTTTTGTTAAATTTTTTTACTAATGTAATGAAAATATTCAGTATTTTTCAGGGATTTTAATAACAAAAAAATAAGCAGGGTGATCCATTTGAAATAACAAAGTTTATTAGATTTCCAGAAAAACGGAAAATCCGACAACAACGTAAACACTACCATAAGCTCGGCCGTATTACTAAAGCGTCAAATATGAAAATTTATAAAAATCGTGCAAGCTGTTTCAGAGATAATTGAAGCGTTCCATACATAAAACTCACTCTGTATATATAGTGTCACTAATTTTAAAATCACGTTAAATTATTTCTTCCGTTCACTAACAGCGATACGCGCAATTGGAAAAAAAAGTTTTTTGTTGAAACGTGTACTTGACGCGCTGATACAAAACAATTGAATATCTATCTGGACGCTAATACCTATCCGTCGAAATGTTTTTTAATATTTAATATCAAATAGCCATAGAAACCACAAATATATACAGAGGTTAAAATCAATTTTAACCTATTTTTTTCTACTATCTTGTTAACCACTACGGTGGTGTAATTGAAAATTATTGTGTTCAATAACGTCGAAAAACATGTAATTAATGGAACTTTACCAAACAAATGCCTTATAACATTTTTAGAACCACTAATTAAAATGAGTATACTCGGAATAATTAATTGAACATTTCCGAATCAGTTGTAAATTCCCATATGGGAAAAGTATAGTGATTTTTTTATAAAATAAAAAAAAATAGCAAAAATAAAATTTTGCGGACGGTTAATTTAAATTTGAATGCTACAGTTGCTCACACTGTACACTTTGTTAATTTAACTAACAATTATAACGAATATTTTATCATTTTTTTGTGGAAGATACAGCCCAGTAAAAACATTTAGCTTTTCACTACTACCCTCTATACCTAACCTAACGTAACCTAACCTAACCTAACCTAACCTAACATAACCTAACCGAACCTAACCTAACTTTATTGACTTTTATTGAGATAATAAAGTTCTTCATTATTAACTAAGGTAGAAACATACAGAGACTATTTGATTAGAACTAAATGTCAATCCATTTGACAGAATATGAGGTTAAGAGAGTATTACTCGGGTTCACGAGTTTCTGAGGGAGGCAGCGGTGAGGGACAAGGGAGAAAATTTACAAGAGGTGTGTACCGGGTGTCCGAATAAGAACGGCTCTCGGCCATATATCAGTAACCATTGATAGTACAGCTTCGGGAAAAAAAAATTTATGATAAAAATGGCCTCGAGAAACACCTGGAAATTATTTACAGACTCGTAGGTCTACCGGTAGAGGGCGTAATTTAATACTAAGAATTAAGAAATCAAAATTTTACAAAAATTGCCTTATTAATGGAAATTTTAAATGCGATAATCAAATTCTACGAACAATTCTGCGTATTTTTGGTTTCAAAAGTTTTAGTCTATCTTTTCAAATATAAGGTGGGGGAGAGTGGGAACATTATTTTAGAAAAAGGTCTGTAAGTCCGGTCCTGTTTAACCGATCTTTGCAAACTTGGTCTTTTTGATAACAGCTTTCTTCCACCAATATTATAGTTATCATTTCCAAACAACCTAATAAGTGACGTGCCCGCTAGAGGGCGAAACTTTTTTTCTTTTTTTAATCTAGCTCCATTTGAAAAATATTAAATAGAAGCATGCAATTTTAACCATGAATTATAATATTAGACCAAATTAGCAACAAAATGGTGAAAACCGCATGTCAATATCTTTTTCCTATCCCGAGATATCTTAAGAAACGTGTAAATTTTAAGTATTTTTCTTTGAATATTAGAGTACTCTGGTTATACTGAACGGCATTTAATAATTTTGGACTTCCTAAAATTGAATGCTCTTGTCCTCTTTATGATGTTTTTAAATATTTCAATATCACTGTTACTGTCACCGGTAAACGCCTGTAAGGTAGTTGAAATGGAAAAAATATAAAAATAGTAGTGGGCCATGGAGAACAAAGCATGCAGACATGTGTCAAATTATTAAACAAAGTAAAGTAAAATTATTAAATGCCGTTCAGTATAACCAGAGTATTCTAATATTTAAAGGAAAATACTTAAAATTTACACGTTTCTGATATCTCGGGATAGGGAAAAAGATATGGACATGCCGTTTTCACCATTTTGTTGCTAATTTGGTCTAATTCTATAATTCATGGTTAAAATTGCATGCTTCTATTTAATATTTTTCAAATAGAACTAGATTAAAAAAAGAAAAAAAGTTTCGCCCTCTAGCGGGCACGTCACTTATTAGGTTGTTTGGAAATGATAACTATAATATTGGTGGAAGAAAGCTGTTATCAACAAGACCAAGTTTGCAAAGATCGGTTAAACAGGACCGGACTTACAGACCTTTTTCTAAAATAATGTTCCTACTCTCCCCCATCTTATATTTGAAAAGATAGACTAAAACTTTTGAAACCAAAAATACGCAGAATTATTCGTAGAATTTGATTATCGTATTAAAAATGCCCTTTAATAAGGCAATTTTTGTAAAATTTTGATTTCTTAATTCTTAGTATTAAATTACGCCCTCTAGCGGTAGACCTACGAGTCTGTAAATAATTTCCAGGTGTTTCTCGAGGCCATTTTTATCATAAATTTTTTTTTCCCGAAGCTGTACTATCAATGGTTACTGATATATGGCCGAGAGCCGTTCTTATTCGGACACCCGGTACATCTTACTACTGAATAAACCCCACTACTTGTATATTGTCGAAGAGGGTTTGTTTAAAATATTACCAAAGTATCTTATATTCTATTTGGGATATAGCTGCATTCATTTTAATGTGATTTATTTTTGTTTATAGTATATCGGTTGTGTTTTAATTGACTTTTAATTAAATATTTTCATTACATTTGATTAAACAAGGAAATATAAGTTTTCTTATCTAAACGCACGTGTATGTTATGAGATCCTATTACGCGCACGTTATTGTTTAATATCACTTACATTTTTTTTGACGTTTACAGACATGGGCGTAGAAAAAAAAAGCATTTTATGAGATATTGATTTATTTCAATAACTGCTTGTGTTAATACACAAAAGTTAGTTTACAACTACATAATTAAATACATTAACTTATTAAACTCATTTTTTGATGGCGAGTGTCAAAGTTAGCACCGATTTTGCGTAAAAAATAAACGAAATCCATATCCAACTGCAGCTGCATTTGTTCTAACTAAAATTACAATAGGACCGGAAGAGGTATCTTAAAAATAAAAATAAAAAAATCGAATAAAAGAAGAAAATCCTACAGTCACAAATATACAGGGTGTTTCAAAAAAAGGTAACACCGTCTCTAGGATAGGTAAAAAACTGAAAAATAATTGGGGTTTGCTTAGTAAAATTTTTTTCCTAAGATTACTCTACTGCTGATCCCACAAGATGGTTCTGGTCTCCTTTTTTGCCAGCTTGTCTGCTGTTTCGTTCCCCTCTATTCCTATGTGTCCTGGGACCCATAGAAGGGTGACAGTGTTCTTCTGGCCTAGTTCATTTAGTTTGCCTAGGCATTCCCAAACCATCTTCGAACTGATTATATTTGAACTCAGCGCTTTGATGGCTACTTGACTATCCGACATGATCACAATCTCTTGTCTGCGGTAGTTTCTTCCACACATCTTTCGATGGTGCGGACTTCTGCTTGAAAGATGCTCGGGTATGTGCCCAAGCTTTCTGAGTATTTGGCTCTCGGTCCAAAAACTCCTATCCCAGTTCCCTCGTCTAGCTTGGAACCGTCCGTATACCACTTTATGGTATTCTGGTTTAAATTCTGTATGGTGTCTTCATCCCATTCAGATTTATTACTCAACTTTGTGATGAATTTTCTCACAAAGTTGAATTTCTTTGGCATATCATCTTGGGACATTTCCCAAGTTTGATCAAAATGAAGTGATCGAGGTTTTTCCCTGATAATTCCTTCTTTGATCATTCTATATATTGTTTTCTTCCTTACACTTTCTAGCAGAATGTGCAGTGGGGTCAAGTTTAAAATCACCTCCATTGCAGCAGTGGGGCAAGTTCCCATTGCTCCAGTTATACATGAACAGGCTAGTCTCTGAATCTTCGAGAGATTTTTCCTCGTCGTACTCAGATTAGCCCTTACGCCCCAAGCCACTGCCCCATATGTGATTAATGGTCTCACTATTGCTGTGTACATCCATTGCAGAATACGTGGGTTGCTTCCCCAGTTCTTCCCTGCAATGTTCCTGCACACCATGAGGGCCTTGGTTGCTTTGTGTATTACTTCGTCTTCGTGTTTATTCCAGAGTAACCTGCTATCTAGGATTAGCCCTAGATATTTTATCTCTGTTTTCCACTCGACGATGTTCTCCCCTATTTTTATGATTTTTAGATTGGGTTCCTTTTTACTTGTAAAGGCCTCTAGTGTGGTTTTGGTGGGGTTGATGCTGAGTCCCACCGAGTCACACCATTGTTTTGCAATGTTCAGTCCTCTTTGGACAATGTCACAGAGGACATTTTCATACTTCCCTTTTGCCAGGATAACCATGTCGTCGGAATACCCTTGACATGGTATGCCTTCCCTAGTCAATTGACTGAGTAGACTGTCCACAGTGAGACTCCACATAAGCGGGGATGCAACTCCCCCTGTGGACAGCCTCTGGTCACATTAAGATGATCTTCTAACATGACACAAATATCAAAACATTTATTTTCAGTTGATGCAGTTTGGTTAAAATTTTTTAAGCCGTTTCCTTAGATAATTCAGGTGTTCCATACATAAAACTCACTCTGTTTTGGTAATTATATTTACCTGTAACAACCGAGTTGATAAATAAATTCGAAGTAGTTGATCCATCGTTAAATTTGTAGCCACACAAAGTTGTACCCCCAATAACTATATAATCATCAGGACAATCGACCAGATCTATACCAGCTGTTCCAATGGGTACTGTAGAAACTCCATCTAAAACAAATATTCATGTAATGTTTTCTGATTATACCGGAAGTTGATACCAACTTTGTTACTTTCAATGAAACGCACCCTACATATTTTTAACTTCTTTAATTTCTGATTTAATTTTAAACACATTTTTACAACAAGGTAAGATTTATAAGTCTTATACAGGGTGTTTCATTAAGAATTATCCATATAGTAACTGGAGAAAATTATTACGACAGTGGTGTAAATTGTAGGGGGATAAAAGAAAGTATCCATCCCTACCGCACGCCTCTGGTAATCGAGAAAAAATATCTTTTGCCACTGTTTAAAGTAACCTAATATGTATAAACCCTTTGTCAAGTATGAACAGAAAATATTTGAAGGTGTGAAAAATATGGCATACAATCATTTAGAATAGTTAAAATAAAACACCCTATATCTCGATTAGGAGAAATATTTTACTCAAGTGTTTTGGCTTAAATCTTCATATTTAGTGCTGAGGTTTCTCCAGTTACTATATGGATAATTCTTAATAAAACACCCCGTATAGTATTCAAGATAATAGAAGCTCCTAATATCAGGGTTAGCAGATGCAGGTTTTTTGAAGCTAGATTTTTCGAAAACCTACTCTCTTTCCAAATTTAGTTTTTAGGTTTTTTAAATACATTTATATAAGTTATTATTTGTAAAAGTTCTTCCAAATCTTCTAAACTAACCCCATAAATTTATAATAGGTATTAATTAAAAAAATATATCTATGTACGTACTCGCAAAATTCACCAAAGAAAATGGATATTCTATACCATTATTTACATTGGTATATGTAATTGAACAGTAACCAGATGCTTTTTGAATGCATATAGCATAGTTTAAGTTGTTCTGCAAAAGATAATGTAATATTAATATACATAAATAAATATAAAAATAATAATTTAAAAAAAAACCAAACCATGAAGTTGTTCTGAAACAGTAAAATACATATTGTCATCTAAACCGCAGACAACAATAAATACACATATGTCCAAAAGTTTGAAATAATGGAATATTTCATATTTTTATTAATTTTTATAAACAATTTTTTTGATATAAGTAAACATCATTTTGCTACAATTTTAACCAATACTAAATAAATTTTGAAGTCAGATAAACATACAAAAAAATGATTTATTCTTTTAAGGTGAAAAATGTACAATGTATTAGAATTTTTTTTAAATAAATTTAATAATCAATATTTCCTCCATGGGGCTGTATGCATGACTGTAGGCGATGTGGCATGCTATCGATTAAATGGTCGAGCTGGGCTTGCGGAATTCTCTCCCATTCTTCACGAGCAGCATCTTTCAGTTCTCGTAGAGTAATTGGGGGAGGTTTTCGCTTCTTAATGCGTGTTTTAAGAATGACCCAGGCATGTTCAATGACGTTCATGTCAGAGGAATTTGATGGTCATCTTAATGTGGATATTCCTTCTTCTTCCAAAAAATTTTGTACTGCAGCTGTTCGATGTGGAGGTACATTGTCATGCATAAACACAAATCCATCACCTACCGCCCCCGGAATAGACGCACAACAGGATTTAAAACTTCCTCGATGTACACAGCACCAGTGATTCTTCTCTCCAAAACCAGGAGAGGCGTCCGTGTACCCCTCATAATACCACTCCAAACCATAATACTCCCACCTTCAAATGGAACACGTGGTTGGGCTGTTTCTAATCGGGTTTGTCGTCCTGGGGCCCTCCAAACTAGCGTTCTTCGCGAATCAGAAACCAAGCCAATTCTTGATCCATCAGAGAACATCACGTAATTCCAGTTAGGACCATGGTGTAACATTTCTTGAGCCCATTGCAACCTTACAATTTTTTGTTGATAGGTTAGTTTGGGAACATGTAGAGTTCTTCTGCGATACAAATTTACCGCATTTAATCTTCGTGTAATTGTTTGTCTTGAGATATTCAGTCCTTCAAGTCTAGCAATTTCTTTGGATATGCCACTTGTAGATTCCTGTCGATTTCTTCGAGCTATCAATGTTATCTGCCGGTCTTGTGCTGCTGTACATCGACTTCTGCCACTTCTGAGACGATCCTTCAGTTTTAAGAGTTTTTAACCCCGTGAAAGGGCCCTTATTCCATTTAAATGAAATGTTAAACCAATTAAATGAAGATACTAATATACAATGAGACAATAAGCACAACGAACGTGTCAACGAGTACATATATTTGGGCCACATGATCAAATTAAGAAAGGACCACCAGAAGAATCAGGCTGACGTGGGCAGCATTTGGGAAACTACGTCATATCCTAAAAACCAAGAATATCCCAATAAATCTAAATACAAGTGCATATGGGCTAGAAACTACAAACCTCAAGAAACCCTCCGCAGACAAGCTCGTAACAACTACAAATATTTAGAATAGTAGGAGGGACCCCCTTGCCGCAATCTCTTTAATAACAGGTCGGCTGAAAAGTCCCCGGTCTACCATAGTAAAACACAATATTTTGACAAAATTCATTTTTTTTATTTAACATAGTTGCCTTCAAGGTCGATACAGCGATTATAGCGACCTTCCAACTTTTCGATACCATTTTTGTAGTACTCCTTCGATTTGTCCTCAAAATAGGCTTCAGTTTCGGCGATTACCTCAGTATCAGAGCCAAATTTTTTCCCGCGAGCATTCTCTTCAGGTCAGAGAAAAGGAAAAAGTCGCTGGGGGCTAGATCTGGAGAATACGGTGGGTGAGGAAGCAATTCGAAGCCCAATTCATGCAATTTTGCCATCGTTTTTGATGATTTGTGACACGGTGCATTGTCTTGATGAAACAACACTTTTTTCTTCTTCATATGGGGCCGTTTTTTCGCGATTTCGGTCTTCAATCGCTCCAATAATGCACAGTAATAGTCTCTGTTGATTGTTTTTCCCTTTTCCAAATAGTCGATGAACAATATACCGTGTGTATTCCAAAAAACTGAGACCATAACTTTGCCAGCTGACTGTTGAGTCTTTCCACGCTTTGGTGGCGGTTCACCGGCCGCAGTCCACTCAGCTGACTGTCGATTGGACTCAGGCGTGTAGTGATGGAGCCAAGTTTCATCCATAGTCACATATCGACGCAAAAAATTTGGTTTATTACGACTTAACAGCTGCAAACACTGCTCAGAATCATCAATTCGTTGCTGTTTTTGGTCGATTGTGAGCACGCGCGGCACCCATTTCGCACAGAGCTTCCGCATACCCAAATATTCGTGAACGATATGTCAAACACGTTCCTTAGATATCTTTAGAGTGTCAGCTATCTCGATCATATTCACTTTACGGTCACTCAAAATCATTTTGTGAATTTTTTTGATATTTTCGTCGGTAACCACCTCTTTTGGGCGTCCACTGCGTTCACCGTCTTCGGTGCTCATTTCACCACGCTTGAATTTTGCGTACCAGTCAATGATTGTTGATTTTCCTGGCGCAGAGTCCGGAAACTCATTATCAAGCCAAGCTTTTGCTTCAACTGTATTTTTTCCTTTCAAATAACAATATTTAATAAGCACACGAAATTCTTTTTTTTCCATCTTTTTGAAAATAACAAAAGTTTCAGCTTCACTAAAAATGCAATATCTCACAAACTAATAGTCCAACAGCTGTCAAATTTTTACACGAATCTTTTGAAGGTTGATACTATCTAAAAATGAAATGGATTTAATTCTAGTGTCGTCATCTATAGGTCAAACCGGGAACTTTTCAGCCAACCCACGAGGTTGTTCAGTGCCACATCCGTGAATTTGCCAACCTGGTAGGTGTCTTGTATGGAATTCCCTGCATTTTTCTTAGAATCCCATCTAGTATTTTTAGGTTATTATAGAAAATTCTCTGTTTTACATTTCTCAATCCATCTTCGAATAACTAATTTACAAAAAAAATACGATATAGAGGCACGAGTTTGCTTAGGATATTACCGCAGTTCCTGGACTTACAGTTGAAACTGAAAATGATCTTTTGATCATATCAAAGGATTCTCAAGCTCATGGTCACATATTTTAATTGTACGGTGGCCAAAATTTCAACAATCAATGGCATGTGCTTCAGCATATTTCGAGATTTGGCAACCCTGGTGTTGCAATCTGCAACACCTGACAACTCTATCGTAAAGTTGGACATTTTTGAGGTTATACGTACTCAGAACGTTTTGACATACGAGCGCTATTTGCGTTGTTTACAGTAACTTAAAAGATTCATCTCGGCACAAAAATGGAATTAAATCGTGAAAATTTTCGTGCGATTATTTTTTACAACTTTGGATTAACTCACCAACAGCAATTGTTATATTAAAACATTATCAAGCTATAAAAGGATATTTTTTATGAATTTTACTTACGAAGTATCCAGGAACGCTTCTATTAAACATACTGACTTGATTATAGTTAAATGAAGATATGGAACCAGTAATTCCATTATAAATTTGCAAGCAGTTATCAGGCAAACATAAATCCGAATACTGGCATATCATAATTTTAAACCGTTTCTTATAAGACACGTTTGCTAAAATCATCAGTTTAAGAGGTCCGGCCGATTGGGAAACATCCACATAAACTGAAAATATATTTTTACCTTTACTTTTAGACAATATTTATAACTTATTGTTATTTATCTTCGTTCTTAGTACCATTTAGTTGAAAAAATATGAATATTACTTACTGGATTGACCGGTATTATAACCGCATATAGGAGGTACTATGCTGTTGGTATTCTGTCCGGTGATCAAAAGCTTTTCCATGACACACGTACCGTTTGTAGGTCCTGCTAACTAATATAGAAAATTTATTTTTTGTAAATTAAATATTAAAGTATAATATGCAGTGTAGTTCTAATGTTGAATGATGTGCAAGCGTTATTCGTTCTTTTAAGTCATTTAAATCAGAAGGTTTAGTTTTGTACAGATGGCACTTCACATATCCCCAAAAAAAGAAATCTAATAATGTAAGATCAGGTGATCGCGCTGGCCATTCAATCGATCCTCGCCTCCCTATCCACCGATTGGGAAATATTGTATCGAGGTACTGCCGGACATTAAGTTGGTAATGTGGTGGTGCTCCATCCTGCTGAAACCATATCGTATTCGCTGGAACTTGAGGGTTACCTGGATCAGGATATAAATTTGCCAACGTTGGAATGACATCATTTTGAAGTAGTGCCAAATAATTGTTGCCATTCAAGTTGACCTCAATAAAAAAGGGACCAATGATATTGTTCCCTACAATCCCTGCCCAAACATTAACCTTTTGAGGGTATTGAGTGTGTTCTTCTCTCATCCAGTGAGGATTTTCCGTGGACCAGTAGCGGCAATTTTGCCGATTAGCATGACCGTTAAGTAAAAAAGTACACTCATCAGAAAACATAACGTCTTCTAATTGGATAATATTGTTATCCAACATGTCCATCATTTGCTCACAAAAAAAAGTTCACTTTTCAAAATCGTCTTCCATGAGCTCCTGAGTAGGTATCATCTTATACGGATGCAATTTATTTTCTTTTAATATGTTTGCTATCGATGTATGGCTAGCATTGAATGTAGTGGATGCCTGTCTACTCGATGTATGTGGGTTTTCCTGAAACTCAAGCAACACATCTAATTTGTGTTCATCACTCAGTGCATTGGCAGCTGCTTTTTTTATCTGCCTTACATGACCAAACTCGCCAAACTGCTTTTCTATTTTACTTATTGTTCCTTGGGATGTAGGCGGTAAATTAGGAAATTCTCATGAAATAGGCGAGTTACTTCCTGTTGTGTTCGGATGTTATCTCCGTAACCAATCATTTGTAAAACTGTTATTTTATGCATTTCCGTTAATCTAACCATTTTTCAGAATTGAATTGAACAAACTTTATACTTAAATTACAACAATGACAACTTAAATAAAACAATTTACTACTGCTTGTTAAAATAGCGTTGCCACGGAAATTCTTTAAAGTTTTTTAATGGTTACCATCTAAAAACCACATTGCTATGGTTTTTGTTCACTTTCTCATTATCAAGACCTAAACGGGAAATAAGTTTTAAGTATATTGTAATAAGTTTCGAGTATATTTTAGCGAATTTCGGTAACAACATGATATTAATTTTTTTTATGTTAATTTTTGCATTGAATTTAAAAACAATAACATTTTTGAATAGAGAATGAAGAGACCTTTCAAATGATATATCCCATTTAAAAAATTGGGGGTTGTACCTGTCATTCTAAGGGGGTTGAAGGTAGGGGTTGCATTTTCACGTTAAAGAATGTCAAGTTATAATTTAAATTTGACGTGTTTCGGGATTTTTTATAAATATGTACAGTAACCGAAATAATGAATTTATTCCATTTGGCTTTTACACACTGTATGTGGAGAACATAAAGTTCAAACAGATTGATAATAAAACTTTATTTTCATTCTATAAATAGCCATTAAAATTTCTTTATTAAAATGATAAACTAACTGAAGTATTAACTTGCTAATAGACTCACTGATTAATATTAAATAGAATACAAACTGGAACGAAAGAAAATAATAGGTGGGAAGGAAAAGTAAATATAGCAGTCCTATCATTAAAAATGTTTTAGAGACGTTTAATTTATTGGTTGAAACTTTATTTGGTATCCGTAAATAGGAAATAAAAGAATTTTGGGTGTGTCATATTGTCGAACTGTAGCAAACAAATAATAAAAACCCAATTTGTCATGTTCAATATAAATATGTGAACAAATGAAAGTCCAAAAAATGCTTGACCTTGTTTCATTTAGAATCTACTAAAATAAAAAAAAGAAATAAAGAAGAATGAGAGAAAAATTTGTTTTATTAACTACAGTGGTCAACAATTGAATTGGATATTTTTTAAATTTCCAAAAATTGCGTACAAAAATAATATTTTAAATATACGTTTCATGCTATCAGTAAAATACCTACTCAAACAAATAGTACCAACTTTGAAATAAGAAATAACTTTATGATGAGAGCAAAATATTGTAAGAGGCTGTAAAATTAATACAAACCTCATATCTACAAAAAAGACAAACTTATCATAAGAGAATACTTGGATATTTTACCATAGAATTTTTACCTGGAATTGTCGTATACAAAACAGAATAATTAAACCATACCTCTCTTATGGACAATACCTACTTACTATGTTGATGTAATTTTGAAGGTTCTACCCAAAAATGGCAGCTTGGATATTGGTTCTAAAGACCTATACTGCATTATGCAGCTGTACCATCGGATTTAAAAACCAACCAATCAACAATCCAAATATAGAGAGCCAATTTAAAAATAGCATGTTTTGGGAATAAGAAAACTACACCAAGAATTACACCAAGAACACCAACTGATAACAATTCCATGGCCAGCAGCTTCACCAGAGCAGCCCCACGAAATAAAGTTTTACAGGCCTGGACCACCACCATCACCGAGCAGTATGGCAGTGACCTAGTTTAATTTTCTTTTTGATTTTTTTTCTGCTGTACTTAACCTGAATGATAGTGGACATATTGCTACAATTACCAATAAGATGTAGTATCAATTTGGGGAAGTTTCAATTTTTATTCTTTGCCTGTTTAAAAAATAAAATTGCTTTATTGAAGTGGTGTGTTCATTTCTTGGAAAACTCTTTATTTTTGATACTCAGCTTGTGGATTCCTCTGAATTTAAAACAAAGAGAATCCCACAAGGCTAATCCCCAACTCTGAGGATATAGTAGGTTATATATTTGAGATTATCAAACCTCAGACTGCTCCAGTTGGACAACAACAAGCAACGATTAAAATCAATATCTAAAATATTAAACGATTATTTATTTTAATTGTTCTAAGTGCTTACCTCCAAGTCCAAAAAGTCTATCTTCATTTTTTTTATATCATCGTTCAATTTGTATACGCTAAAAATGCAGGACAAAGCTGGATCGTAATTTTGTCTAGCAATATCGTTATTTAAAAAATTCCAGTACAATCTGGGGTCCGGAGTTGGCGAAGGATTGATCGTGGTAACTGGAGGTCCTATCGTTGAAGGAATAATCACGTCCCCTCCAGCTGGATAATAGTCTGGATAATTAGGACTCTCGAAATAACTGCAATTCTGAGCAGCGGAACCACCACATGACCCCCTAACTAAAAGAATTATGTAAAGTTAGGATAAAATATGCAGCTAAGTGATGAAAAAAGCAGTATTAAAAAACGCTACAGATTATTACCACGACTTTGTATGACTTTGTAGTTTAAGTTTACCTCATTTAATGTATATACAGTTTCTCCTGTAAAAATAGTAGAGATCATTTACCAAAATTCACCAAAAAATTTAGTTTGACAACTTTTCTGGAACGTACAAATTAACAAAAGTTTTTTTTCACTACTAGCTAACCGTTCGTCTGAAAAGTCCCCGGTCTACCATAGTAAAACACAATATTTTTACAAAATTCATTTTTTTTATTCAATATAGTTGCCTTCAAGGGCGATACAGCGATTATAGCGGCCTTCCAAATTTTCGATACCATTTTTGTAGTACTCCTTCGGTTTGCCCTCAAATAAGGCTTCAGTTTCGGCGGTTACCTCAGTATCAGAGCCAAATTTTTTTCCCGCGAGCATTCTCTTCAGGTCAGAGAAAAGGAAAAAGTCACTGGGGGTTAGATCTGGAGAATACGGTGGGTGAGGAAGCAATTCGAAGCCCAATTCATGCAATTTTGCCATCGTTTTCGATGATTTGTGACACGGTGCATTGTCTTGATGAAACAACACTTTTTTCTTCTTCATATGGGGCCGTTTTTTCGCGATTTCGGTCTTCAATCGCTCCAATAATGCACAGTAATAGTCGCTGTTGATTGTTTTTCCCTTTTCCAAATAGTCGATGAACAATATACCGTGTGTAACTCAAAAAACTGAGGCCATAACTTTGCCATCTGACTGTTGAGTCTTTCCACGCTTTGGTGGCGGTTCACCGGCCGCAGTCCACTCAGCTGACTGTCGATTGGACTCAGGCGTGTAGTGATGGAGCCAAGTTTCATCCATAGTCACATATCGACGCAAAAAATCGGGTTTATTACGACTTAACAGCTGCAAACACTGCTCAGAATCATCAATTCGTTGCTGTTTTTGGTCGATTGTGAGCACGCGCGGCACCCATTTCGCACAGAGCTTCCGCATACCCAAATATTCGTGAACGATATGTCCAACACGTTCCTTAGATATCTTTAGAGTGTCAGCTATCTCGATCATATTCACTTTACGGTCACTCAAAATCATTTTGTGGATTTTTTGATATTTTCGTCGGTAACCACCTCTTTTGGGCGTCCACTGCGTTCACCGTCTTCGGTGCTCATTTCACCACGCTTGAATTTTGCGTACCAGTCAATGATTGTTGATTTTCCTGGCGCAGAGTCCGGAAACTCATTATCAAGCCAAGCTTTTGCTTCAGCTGTATTTTTTCCTTTCAAATAACAATATTTAATAAGCACACGAAATTCTTTTTTTTTCATCTTTTTGAAAATAACAAAAGTTGCTTCACTAAAAATGCAATATCTCACAAAATAATAGTCCGACAGCTGTCAAATTTTTACACGAATCTTTTGAAGGTTGATACTATCTAAAAATGAAATGGATTTAATTCTAATGTCGTCATCTATAGGTCATAGATTTATGAGGTCCTTCACTAAATGTAAAAGCTAATGGTTGCTTCCACTGTTTATACGTCTTTTCAGCGTAAAATCGTTTGCATCATCTGCTAGTACAGGTTTTCTTTCTTTATAAATTACAATTTGATTTATTCACTTACCAGGTGAATTTAAAGTTGGAACTGCTGTTCTTATAAGACCTCTTTTGGTACCTAAAACTTTACAGTCACTAGAAAAATGTTCCTCACAAAATACGTATTTTTTATAAATGTCTTCAACTGACAAGTCTTTGTAATTTAAAGACTGTATCTTTAAAATCCACTCACTAAACACACTTGGTTCATTTTTTGAAAAACGGTGCATTTTGCCTTCACGATTTGTACATGTAGGTTCACAACATTTCCTTTTAGATAAGGGGGGTTGATAGTTTGAATCCATTTTAGGGACAGAATTATTTGGAAGCACAAAACCAAAGATGATATACACCAACAAAACTAAAAAAACTGAAGACAAAACTCCTGCTCTTTTCCTGATTCTCAGAACTACTGTCTCTTTTCTTAATTTTCTTAAAACTGTTTCTCACCAAATACAGATTGATACAGATATGTTAAATTAAAAAGTATTGTCGTTAATAGTATTATAGTAGAGAGACCTCTTCCGAAAAATAGAACAATTAAAATGAGTAGACGCACCGATCAGCGCCATCCTATGGTTGTGTTAAAAATATTAATAAGTTTTGGCGGGAGTATATTTGCTTTCATTTCTATTCGTCGTTCCGTATTCGGTGATGCAGCACATGGGTTGACAAATGACAGATGTGTGTATCGTAAAAATGTGCCCCCCTTGGAACAAAAATCGACCTGTTGTCTCATTTTCTTAAAATCTAATAAATACTTCCAAATATCAAGTTGGGTCTGTTTTCTGTGACCCACACTGTATAATTATCATAAATTATAGCTTTGTTTCATTATCGAAATTGATGGGGCTTGATATAGGGAAGATCTTCGTAAACAGACACTTTAAAAACTATAACCAAAATTATAAACAAAATAGTTGATACTTACAAACACAACAAACTCCATAGCTGTTTGCACAATTTCCTACAGATGTTCCTCCCAAATTCGCACACTCAGTATCAGTGTAACACAATCCCAAATATGACCCAGCTTGATTAGTTGCATTACATTCAGTATTATTAAATTGGACTATAGTAAACAAGCTGAACAATTTTTTAATATTACCGATTTTATTCTTTTTTGACGTGTCCCACACATTTTTTGTTTTAAATAATTTAGTTTCTGCAGATCCTTGTGAATCGGTCAAAAGTTCTTGGTCACTAGTTGAATTATATTTTTTTGAATATAATTTGTCTAGGTAATTTTTTAGTAAAGCGTTTATTGTGTCTTTAGTTTTCGTTTTTGCAGCCTCCGACGAACCAGTCGACATTTCAGCATATTTAGAATACTGATTATATTCGACACTTTCAGGTTTAGATATCTTCTTAATATAAGACAGTCTTACAGGATTATTGAGGTCTGTGACATTTTTAATAAGTTGTTTTAGTCTTGGAAATCGTTTAGAATTCTTAGAAGGTTCTTGTAATGGGATTTCTGTTTGCAATGAAGTAAAACTGTTCTTTATATCCCCATACTCTGATTCCAAACTGGCGTTTGTTGTTAGAAATTCAACTGATGGATAATGAAAATGTATTTTATCCAAATCCGAGTTTTCTTCCAGAGACGACGAAGTAAACGATTCACCGTAAATTGGATTTTCGTTGTTCATAAAACTATTATCAGGATTTTGATTGGTATTAAACCTTTTCACAAACACTGTATCACTTTTCACATTAGTTAACAATAACACAAATAAAAATGTAACTAAAAACATGCTTACAGCTTGTTTTTATGTCTACTTTAAAATGTCAACTGGTACTAATGAATAAAAGAGTATTGTCATTGTTGCATAGAGATTGTTAAATTTACTAGAGCTTGCAAATCGACTTGTTAGTCAGAAATGGGTTAAAACTATTAAGATTAAATTGTGAAAATTGTTAAACAATTAAATGCTTTTTATTTAATATTCGCACACACTTTTACCAGGAACTTTTACAGTGAAAACTACGAAAAATAAATAATGAAAATTCTCTATCCAAAAATGTTATTGTTTTTAAATTTATTGCAAAAATTATCATAAAAAAAATAAAATATCTGATGTTATATTTAATTGTTTATAATTATGCTCGAGAAGATAATGCGATTTTATCGCCGTCTGGAATACAACATTTTTTCTATAGCAAAGACTTCAAGTTCAGGTGAAAAATATAATTTCAAAGAAAATTGTAATTTTGGGCTCAAAAATCGCAATTGTGTTGCTCCATTGCTAGAAACATGATGTTCTTTCCTTATTTATTTATTTTATTTTTATTGAAATTGTTAAATTTTTCAAAAAAAAAAAACTAGATACGGCACTGGAAGTTGTTATTGTCTCCGAGTCAACATTCCAATTTTGTAAGAAATTCTGATAATATTTCAAATTGGCAACATCGCGGCCATACCGAGTTAATGGTCCAAGGTCATTGTACTGTGGTGTTCGTGTATTAAGTTTTTATTGGACTGTACCTGTTGGTACCTATCCAGAGGCAGTTTTTTTCGTTAAATTGCCAGGCAACAAAATTCTTATTGATACATGTCAAGTTTACTTCGATAAAAAAAAGCTCTCGGGTAATTATAAGTGAAAAAAGATACTGATTGACAGTAGCAAACGAACGACGGAAGTCAAACGAACAGAGAGACTTTTTCACTTTGATGACGAGCACCTATATTTATACTGGACAAGGTATATACTCTATAGAGCGGGTCACAGTTATTATGCAGCATTGCGTTTATGGACGACGGCGTTGCCATATCGGCATGTTCTTCGAATTTGGTTCCAACTGCCATTGTGTTACTATTATGATTTAAATGTTGACTAAATTATTCATTCGAAAATCGTTTAGTCAGTAATTAAGAATATTTTTTATAATTATGCTTTTAGATAAATTTTACGCGTTTAAAGGAAAATATTGTAAATCCGCTAAAATATTCAAATCTTATACGTTTAATTATCACGTATAAAGAAATAAATAAATACAGCGGCCTTAAAAAAGACCTTTGTCAAATTATGAAATAATAATATAATAATATAATTAATAATAAAAATATGTTAATAATAATAATATATACATAAATTACAAGACGAGTGGTAAAAAAGTCAGCTGTCATCTAAATTTTAAGGAAGAACGATTAACAGAAAAAAGCTAATGAAATCTTGCCGACGTTTCGATGATTTTTCCGAGGATTTTTCTTCTTCTGGCGGGTTGTTGTAATAAACAAAATATAGAATAAATAAATGAATTAATAATTACGTATTTTAACTTGAATTAAAATTAAACTTTAAAAATGACAATGATTAGCAGGTAATAACTAAAATAAATGAAAATTGAATGGAACATTTGAGGGTTAAGAAATATATTACTGATCTTCATCTTCATCCAAGTCTTTAACTTCATCGTCTTCATTTAGATTTATTATTATTGGCTCAATGTCTTCCATTAAAAGATCTGTTTGCCACATCTTTTCCTCTGTCTTCTCTACCTTTTTTTCATAATTAGACCACTGCATTGGGGTTACTTGCGAATACGCTGTTTTTATAAGTTTTTTCACATCCTCTTTTTTAAAATTACTATTATTACGAGCCACATATCCTTTCACTTGGCTCCACACCATTTCAATAGGATTTAATTCGCAATGATAAGGTGGTAATCGTAGGACTCTTATATTATGTTCCGTGGCAATGTCGTCTATTTTTCTTAGGTCGTATTGCTCTCTAAACGCGTTTGCAGTAGCCAATAATTCTGTTTTTAAATAATCATCCTCGAAGTAAATCTCTTTTTCCAGTAGCCAGTACTTTATTTGTTCCTTATTCCAAGTTGTCTTTGGAAAAGGTAACTTCGCCGAATGGTATGACGCATTGTCCAACACTACAACATTCTTTGATCCGTTTTTCGGCAAATTAGAGATCAATTGATCTTTAAACCAGGCCTCAAAGCCTTCTGCGTCCATTTCGTCGTGGTAATCGTATGCACCTTTCTTTGCCAGAAAAGTTTTTTCTGCACCCTCAAGAAAACCGTCTTTCCAGCCTGCATGAAGAAGAACAAATCTCGGTCCTCGTTGACTTGGAGCCTTCAGTCCTGTTGTCAGTCCTTTGACAAATGCATCTCGGGCATTTTTTATGGTAGTGTCTTTCCATTCAAAATTTACACTGTGGCCCACATTAATCCATGACTTGTCCAGATATATTACGTTATATCCTTCTTCGCGGAACTTCTTCACAGATCTTAAATATTTGTGCCTCCAGGCGATTATATCAGCTCTTTCTATTAGAATCGAGCCTCTTCCTCTCTTTCCACAAACAAACCCCATATCGTTAAGCAAGCGTCTTAGCGTACTTTTAGAAAAATTTGGTACATTTTCGTCTGAATTTATTTTAGCAAGAACTTTTGCCAGCGTTGGTGGAATATTTTCTGAGTAGAATTCATGCACAGCTTTTCGTATTCACCATTGGATACCTTCATCGTAGGTGATCAGTCTTGAATTTGACTGGCTGCTGTTCCGTCTTCGTTTTTTTGGCGATGTCAAAGGTCCAGTAGCGGCTTCGCTTTTCAGATTATACACTGTTCTCACACTAAGGCCAGTCATTTCAGAAATCAGTTCTATTTTCGCTGTCACACTTTTGTCATCTTTTGTATTCAACGTATACGTTAAAATATTCAATAAAAGCCTCTTGGTTTGCCGATGAAGATTTTCACCTTGTTTAAATTTTTCAAACGGTGCTGCTAACTGCATGGCTGTTGTTTCAATAATGCCCTTTCGTTTATCAGCAGAAACAGATAGGTACCTGCCTATGTTATTACTTACCTGTACATTTACTTACCTCTACATTCCAGGAATATTACATAACGGTTTACGAGGATCAAGAGATCATACAGGTAAAAATAATTAACATCTTTGTAATTAAATAATATTTTCACTGGCAATAGGATTAGGATTTGTCTGAAAGATTTAGTAGAGACCTAAATAATCCATCAAGTGATCAGGTATATACTGATTACAATCTACATAAATAGATTTGAATTCCATTTTTTAATAATATTTATTATATAGAATACATCTGTTTTGCAAAATTCATAATAAAACGTTTCTACGAAAATAAATTGGCTGAATTAATTGTGGTTCAAGCCGTAACCAAAGTGGCAACAGTGTTGAATATTCGCCCATAAGATTTACATTGGCCTATAGTAATTTCACGTACGTCAAAAACTTTACTGTAATTTTTGACAACCTTGATTCTTTTTTAAACAATTTGAAAAATTAGATTTATTTTAACTATTAAATTTTCATGGAGAATTAATTGTTGGTAAAGTGTTAATAGTATATTATTATGATTACGAAAAAACAATCCTGGGGATCTTTCCCCATGGAATATTATTAAATAATTAGCGTGAAAAACTTTGATGGAAGACATGTAGCTGCTACCTACACAAATTACTCAATTATTTATGAATTATATATGGCATTTCTCGAATCGAAAGACACGTAGATTAGATATAGGTTGCCAGTTCATCATGTGACCTACCCACTCACTGCTCTAGTTTCATGTTTAAACAGAGCTAGGAAAATGAAAAGTTATGAATACCTAATGAGAATAATAAAATAATGGTTCTTTTGTTTTCGGCAAACTATTTTTGTTTTATTACAAATAATTAATATAATAGCATACTAAATAGTATATTACGTACCCATTACTCACGAAGTGAAAAAGTTTACTAAAGTTCACTTGTGCGTAATGGGTTTAAATTCGTATAACATACTATACTTTTGGAGTACTCATAATTTCATCATCTTCGGTATAACAGAAATTGTTAATCTGTTGCCGACATTTAGAGATGTTACTCTTTTAATTTGAAAGTTATTGCACTCTTAATACTAAAAGCTTTTTATGTTTTCATATTGACTAAAAGTATGTAAATAAAACAAATACAAGTACCTAGTACGAAGATATAAATTTCATTGCAATTTCATTAAACAAAGAAATTTAAGGTTTCTTATCTAAACGCACGTGTATTTATTGGAAAATCAAGATTTCATTATTGATTAATTTTTTTATGTTGCTATAGATATATACTTGATTAAATTTATTGATTTTGTATGATATAGAAAATATACGTTAATTTTGCAATTTGGTTTTGATTTGACAAAATTCATTTTTTTTTATTCAACATAGTTGCCTTCAAGGGCCATACAGCGATTATAGCAACCTTCCAACTTTTCGATACCATTTTTGTAGTACTCCTTCGGTTTGTCCTCAAAATAGGCTTCAGTTTCGGCGATTACCTCAGTATCAAAACCAAATTTTTTCCCGCGAGCATTCTCTTCAGGTCAGAGAAAAGGAAAAAGTCGCTGGGGGCTAGATCTGGAGAATACGGTGGGTGAGGAAGCAATTCGAAGCCCAATTCATGCAATTTTGCCATCGTTTTCGATGATTTGTGACACGGTGCATTGTCTTGATGAAACAACACTTTTTTCTTCTTCATATGGGGCCGTTTTTTCGCGATTTCGGTCTTCAATCGCTCCAATAATGCACAGTAATAGTCGCTGTTGATTGTTTTTCCCTTTTCCAAATAGTCGATAAACAATATACCGTGTGTATCCCAAAAAACTGAGGCCATAACTTTGCCAGCTGACTGTTGAGTCTTTGGTCGATTGTGAGCACGCGCGGCACCCATTTCGCACAAAGCTTCCGCATACCCAAATATTCATGAACGATATGTCCAACACGTTCCTTAGATATCTTTAGAGTGTCAGCTATCTCGATCATATTCACTTTACGGTCTCTCAAAATCATTTTGTGGATTTTTTTGATATTTTCGTCGGTAACCACCTCTTTTGGGCGTTCACTGCGTTCACCGTCTTCGGTGCTCATTTCACCACGCTTGAATTTTGCGTACCAGTCAAAGATTGTTGATTTTCTTGGCGCCGAGTTCGGAAACTCATTATCAAGCTAAGCTTTTGCTTCAACCGTATTTTTTCCTTTCAAATAACAATATTTAATAAGCAGCCGACCTGTTATCAAAAAAATTATTTATAGAAATTAATAAAAAGATGAAATATTCCATTATTTCAAACTCTTGGACATATATGTGTATTAAAACCATGCAGATTAATGAATTTGTTTTATAATTTAGTAGCCAGATCTTATTAACTGTAGTTAAAAAATTTGCTAGCAGCATACGAAAGAAGAAATCGTAAGATAGATCTACTTAAAATAATTTTATATCAAATTATCACGTGCCATCTCGAACACAATTTGAAACAAATAGAGTAGACAGGATTTTTTCACGGTTTCACGGTTTAACTACTGTAAATAATGTGATGGTTTTTTATGCAGTTACGAATTTTTTACAGAGTGTTTAAATATTTTGTTTACGAAAATGTTTTTCTTAAGTTACTAAGTTTAATATACAATTAATTAAAATTGTTCATGGACTTATTGATAAATGATTACATCAATAAATAAATAAAAAATGGTGTAGATAGTTTTCTCTGCCAAAGAAATAATTGTTATGGAATTAAGGTGATGTATTATGCAAGCATTTTCTCGGAAATTATAGAAACCTTCTATTAGAAATAATCTAAATTTTATATGAGTAGATACGTTCAATCGGAATATTTAAACACATACACTCGTCACAAAAAGTATCGCAGAATTTTTAAAATTGAATTATGGCGTAAAATAAAATATCATATTTTTCAGAATATTTTAATATGAGTGTATGGTATCCTTTCGATGTATAAAAGCCCAAAATATTCACAGTTTAAATTGCCCAGAACAAGCAGCTCAAAGGGTGGCTTTAGTTGAAGATGGACTATCTCAGCAATATGTTGCTGAAGTCATGGGAATAAACCAATCCTACGGTTCTAAAGTCTTAAGAAGGTTTAGAGAAACTGGAAGTTATAATAGAAGACCAGTTCCAGGACGTCCCAGGTGTACTAATCCTGCAGATGACCGTTATTTAAGAATTCAGACTTTGCGAACTCGTCATGTTTTGTGATTCCCTCGAGACATCTCGTCTGCGAGAGTCTCGCATGGTCTCGTCTCGCGTATCGTGCGAGAGTCTCGCAGAACTTAACCTTATAGAATAAAATACATAAATAATAATAAAAAAACCTTGGCAGAGCCAAAACCAACTAGAGGATATTTTAACAAAAACAAAAATAGTTTTGTGTGCCGACTTAAAAATACATAAACCATAAATCACTGTAAAAAAACCAATAATTCAATTTAATGTAGGCTTTTTAAAGAAAATCGGCGTGTCGGCCATTGACAAAGAGAAAGTGATAAACAAAAAAAATGGTCATACCTTTGTCGGGCGTCGGTCGGTCCACTTATATTATATTTTATGATATAGATAAGGAGGTATTAAAAACAACTTGAATCTCTGCAATGTTGATTGTTAGTGCTGGGTTAGGTTAGGTTAGGTTAGGTTAGGTTAGGTTAGGTTAGGTTAGGTTAGTTTAGGTTAGGTTAGGTTAGGTTAGGTTAGGTTAGGTTAGGTTAACTATGCTCTATAAACATTCATTCAGAGTAATCAAAGGATCAGCGCCTCCAAGACCACAAACCACTTTACAGTGTACTATATAACGTATGTCTCAAAAGTTTTGGCACAATATTCACTGAAGTCAAAATATGCAGTTATAATAAAAACATCTAGCTAGCTTTAAAAACAAAATATCTCAATTGGTTTATTGTCTTTATTTTGGCATTTCAGTTTGACACATTATTTTTTGTTTATTGTAATATGGATAACTGTAGAATATTATAAACAACTGAGTTAAATTATTTGCATTAAAAATTAGTTGGTGCCAAAACTTTTGAGACATACGTTAAACCATTTTCAAATATATAATTCTTCAATATATTAGGAAACTTTATTTTCTTGCATTTAAATATTAAATAAGTAGGCAAGAATTTCACACCGAAAAAAAAACTACGTACAGGGAGTTTATTTTAATATGACCCCTCTATTAAGTATTAACTTTTCAGTTTTTCTATTTAGACAAATATTTATATTATAATTTTGTATTATAACGGTCGGCTGAAGAATCCCCGGTCTGACTTATAGATGACGACACTAGAATTAAATCCATTTCATTTTTAGATAGTACTAACCTTCAAAAGATTCGTGTAAAAATTTGACAGCTGTCGGACTATTAGTTGGTGAGATATTGCATTTTTAGTGAAGCAACTTTTGTTATTTTCAAAAAGTTGTAAAAAAAAGAATTTCGTGTGCTTATTAAATATTGTTATTTGAAAGGAAAAAATAGAGTTGAAGTAAAAGCTTGGCTTGATAATGAGTTTCCGGACTCTGCGCCAGGAAAATCAACAATCATTGACTGGTACGCAAAATTCAAGCGTGGTGAAATGAGCATCGAAGACGGTGAACGCAGTGGACGCCCAAAAGAGGTGGTTACCGACGAAAATATCAAAAAAATCCACAAAATGATTATGAGTGACCGTAAAGTGAATATGATCGAGATAGCTGATACTCTAAAGATATCTAAGGAACGTGATGGACATATCGTTCACGAATATTTGGGTATGCGGAAGCTCTGTGCGAAATGGGTGCCGCGCGTGCTCACAATCGACCAAAAACAGCAACGAATTGATGATTCTGAGCAGTGTTTGCAGCTGTTAAGTCGTAATAAACCCGATTTTTTGCGTCGATATGTGACTATGGATGAAACTTGGCTCCATCACTACACGCCTGAGTCCAATCGACAGACAGCTGAGTGGACTGCGGCCGGTGAACCGCCACCAAAGCGTGGAAAGACTTTAACAGTCAGCTGGCAAAGTTATGGCCTCAGTTTTTTGGGATACACACGGTATATTGTTCATCGACTGTTTGGAAAAGGGAAAAACAATCAACAGCGACTATTACTGTGCATTATTGGAGCGATTGAAGACCGAAATCGCGAAAAAACGGCCCCATATATGAAGAAGAAAAAAGTGTTTTTTCATCAAGACAATGCACCGTGTCACAAATCATCGAAAACGATGGCAAAATTGCATGAATTGGGCTTCGAATTGCTTCCTCACCCACCGTATTCTCCAGATCTAGCCCCCAGCGACTTTTTACTTTTCTCTGACCTGAAGAGAATGCTCGCGGGAAAAAAATTTGGCTCTGATACTGAGGTAATCGCCGAAACTGAAGCCTTATTTGAGGGCAAACCGAAGGAGTACTACAAAAATGGTATCGAAAAGTTGGAAGGTCGCTATAATCGCTGTATCGCCCTTGAAGGCAACTATGTTGAATAAAAAAAATTAATTTTGTCAAAATATTGTGTTTTACTATGGTAGACCGGGGACTTTTCAGCCGACCTATTACTCACCATTTTAAAGTAGATTTCGTGCATCAACTACTATTTTTAAATTCAGTTGTTTTTGAGTTACTGTCATTTGAAAAATGGCCATTTTGACAGCTTGGACGGCTAAGGCATCTAAAAGATTTAGTCTGAAACGGTTGGCACATTTGTAGCTTAAGATTTTATAGATTTCATAGCGGGATCAACATCCCTTTACAACAGTAATGTGGAAACGGTTTCGTTCTAAGTGTAACGGCCAATGGCCATTTGTACTTGAAACACGAAATCTACTTAGAATTTAAAAATACATAATATATGTTCCATTTAAAAATATATACCTAAAAATAAAAATAAAATAAATAAAAATGTGAAAAAATAGATGCTCCAGTGAGTAGTTCATATTAAATGTGAATTTTATATTTAAATTTTAACCCTACATCTTTTGTTTTGTTTTGAAAATGTTTTAATAGAAGAATACTTTGTACTTTTCGTAGGTATGCACCAACACTAAAAGCAGCGCACTTAAAACATGTAACGATGCAACGATGTAAAATCATGACCTATTTACCCCCAGTATTTACCCCTAACCAAAACAAGAAACAATCATTAAAACTCTTTATGATCAGTAAAACATTTTTACGAAAAAGTCACCACCTATAATACATCATAAAACAGAACTTTAATATTTTATCAGTAAATTTGTTAACGGTAACGTTATTTGGAAATGCAACCTATACAACGTTGGAAACTTATCCCCCCCTCATTCAGCGTTGTAATAAAGTATCTATAATTAATAGACTCCGAAGAATACAGTGAAAATTAACTTATTATTTAATCATAACGGATTGAACTAAATGTTAGATATACCTAGAATAGTTTCTAAAAGTAGCAGACTTTTAAAAATTAAACACATCGATGGAGACATCGCTACTAGTTTTAGCTTAACAAGAATGTCAATATTACGCTATAAAAACTAGCAATGATTTAAAAAAAAATAGATAAAAGGAAGCAAACATACAAGGTACTTATACACTAATGTCAATATTTCTGTTTTTTTTCCATCTTCCTAAATAAAATTCACCTTATACGTGGAATACGGTGTGAAACACAAAATGTATTATTGCTAGGGATGGTCCAGCTGGTAGTGGGAAGCTCAGGGGTAATGTGAATAGACTCCCCTTAATATTTTTACTTCTTAGAATTGGGTTAACCGCTCTTAATGGTAAAATAAACAGGCAGTTAAAATAGTTGTGTTCATTTACTTTATTGTTAACGCAATTACAAACAACATAAATAAATTATTTATTATAAATAATAAAACCATTACCAACAAACAAAATGTATGTTAGGAAATACATGTGTATTGCTTTAGTATTTTAATATATCTCATTTACAGTCTAAAAGAAACATTTAAGATAAAAAGACCAAGATAACAAACACACTGTAATAAAAAAAGAATTGTAATAAAAAATATATAAAAAGATGCTGCAATGCAAAAAATGCTGTAAATTCAGAACTTCAATACTTTAATTGGCATTTTATGGTTTATATTTGTGGCGTTATATATCAATTATTTTAAGTCACATTAGTTTTTTGATACAGAAAAATCTGATATGTAATAAATTATATTTATATTCATTATAAAACGCAACATGTTGGCAACATGAGTGAACTGTCTAATGACAAGACTTTTGACAATGGCATTTGAGGCTAATAGCAATTTATTAATTTTATATTGTTCTTTAAGAAAGTATTTGTGAATATGAATATCATCTTTTACTTATATAATATGTTTTTATTGGTGTATTATTAATTTTAAAATATTTTAAAACATTAACATTTGATAACTTAAATTTCAAAACTGTCAAATGTTAAAAATTACACAGTGCTACCAACATACTTTTAAAAATCAAAATTTTCCTAATTTACATTCAAGATAATTTAATTTAAAAAAAAAGATAAAAAGGCAAAAACAAGAAAGATTTAAGGTAAAAAATGGCCAAAATCGTGGGTTTGATATACAAAAATATCAAAAAAAAACTGATGCGATTATACTTTTATGGAAATTAAAGAATATTTTTTATTTCAAAACGTAACCAATGCTTTATATGACCAAAACGCCACAAAGATAATTCCAAAAAAGCTGCATATTTGTTAAAGTAAACCGTTAAAATAGAGTAGACAGTATTTATCTACAAAAAATAGAAAAGAACAACAGAAACAGCACCAAAAGTTAAATATGCAAAAATATAAGTGTCTCAAATAAATACATACCTATAAAGTTTTTACTAAGAGCATTAAAAAATAAAACTTTTCAAGTTTTTTTTAAAGTTTCTTTACTTCTATGATCTTTAAGCAAAGAATTGCTCAGGAATTTCCTCTTATTGATGAGGCTATTTGTGTCTTTATTTAGTCCCATGTTTCTTTGAGGATTTTTTGCTTGCAGCAAGTCTAATCTTGGATTTCTCAAGATATTATGGTTAACAATAGTTTTCTTTAAAAGTTAATGGAACTTTTCTTACTCCCAGCTCATTAATCCAGTGATCATTAAGCTTGGAATAGTCTTAAAATTTCCATTTTGATTGAGGTTATTAGTTTCTTTACTTCTGTGATCTTTAAGCAAAGAATTGCTCAGAAATTTCCTCTTCTTGATGAGGCTATTTGTGTTTTTATTTAGTCCAATGTTTCGTTGATGATTTTTTGCTTGCAGCATGTCTAATCTTGGATTTCTCAAGGTATTATGGTTAACAATAGTTTTTTTAAGTTAATGGAACTCTTCTTACTCCCAGCTCATTAATCCAGTGATCTTTAAGCTTGGAACAGCCTTAAAGTTTCCAAATTGATTGAGGCAATTAGATTCTTTACTTCTGTGATCTTTAAGCAAAGAATTGCTCAGAAATTTCCTCTTCTTGATGAGGCTATTTGTGTTTTAATTTAGTCTAATGTTTCTTTGAGAATTTTTTGCTTGCAGCAAGTCTAATCTTGGATTTCTCAAGATATTATGGTTAACAATAGTTTTCTTTAAAAGTTAATGGAACTCTTCTTACTCCTAGCTCATTAATCCAGTGATCTTTAGGCTTGGAACAGTCTTAAAGTTTCCATATTGATTGAGGCAATTCGTTTCTTTACTTCTGTGATCTTTAAGCAAAGAATTGTTCAAAAATTTTCTTTTCTTGATGAGGCTATTTGTGTCTTTATTTACTCCCATGTTTTGTTGAGGCTTTTTTGCTTGCAGCATGTCTAATCTTGGATTTCTCAAGATATTATGGTTAACAATAGTTTTTTTTAAGTTTATGGAACTCTTCTTACTCCCAGCTCATTAATCCAGTGATGTTTAAGCTTGGAATAGTCTTAAAATTTTCATTTTGTTCGACGTTATTAGTTTCTTTACTTCTGTGATCTTTAAGCAAAGAATTGCTCAAAAATTTCCTCTTCTTGATGAGGCTATTTGAGTCTTTACTTAGTCTCATGTTTCGTTGAGGATTTTTTACTTGCAGCATGTCTAATCTTGAATTTCTCAAGATATTATGGTTGGCTGTTTTATTTTTTAATATTCTTAGTAAGATTGATTTCCATAGATCAAGGGTTAGTACAATAAATTTCATTAATATTTGAACTGTAAAAATATAGCTCGATAATTATTTCAGACACATAGGTTGTCCAATTAATTTACTATATTACGTTTTTTAAGTAGAAAAAATTACATCCCTTGTAAAATTAATTACTGTAATTTAAATATCCTACCCATGATTAAATAAGATATTTTCAATTTTTGTGTTTTTTACTTACTACGAATTATTTTGTAGTAACGCAGCGTTGCCAGATAAAAAAATATATAATTATTTGTAATGCTTAATGTTCAATATTATTATTTAATATTACTCTGCAAACTAAATATAGCTTTTAATAGATACACATATATGTGGAAATTTGTTATTTGAGTATGAATATTTTAAATTGTATTATAATTACAACTATGCAGAATAATTTTAAATTATTTTCTAAATTTTGTAAAATCCAGCAATGCCGCTAGAAAACTGCACAACAAGCTGCCGCCATATTCCAACAATTCCATCAGTGACATTTCATTAATTAAGTGACAAGTGACAAATACTTGTGTCATAAACGGGTAAATTTTTTTTTCTACAAATATATATTTGTATTTTATTAATTCATAGCTCTGTCCATTGTATTTTATATGTCTGTGTTTTTTTTTTAAACTCGAATCTAATTTATTTGTGATAAAAAGTAGGTACATCTTTATAAATAAATAAATATTAAAATGCACAGTTAAATTTCCACTACTTTCAATATACAAATAACATCCCATTACATTTTAACCAACTGAAAACAAATAATATCAATTTTACACCGAATTGGACAAAATTACAAGTATTTGAAACCAATTACTCAGTCTTATTAAATTAAATTATCAAAATATCTTTATTGTTACAAATTGCTTATTTGCTTTTTCTTCAAGACATGTTTTCTTTTTATACTGTATTTTAACTTTAATAAATCATCACCAAAAATAGTATATGTTATTATTATTTGTTCTCAATTATGCAATTATTACTGCACAAAATAAAAAAAAATATATAAACAATTAAATATGGCAGCTACAATGAAATGATTTCGAAATGTCATAAATATATTAGAATCAACCAAATTTTTAAATTAAATAAAAGTGTGTTAGTGTAATATCATTTTTACTTTACCTAAGTATTAACAGTATATTAATAAATAAATAAACTATTTGAACTATTGAAATAATTCAAAAATATAATATTTCACATGCAAAAAATCCTATAAAATTATTGGTGTTTACTATTAAATATTTTTTAAATAAAAATGATAAAAATGTATCGAGTTATGTTAATAAAAAGGTTAAAATAGCTTTAAAATAAATAAATCAAAATAAAAGACAGTTTACCATCATCATTATGTCAACTTTTACTGTTTTATTAGAAAACTTAATATTTTTAGTAAATAACAGCTGTCCAAATCTTCATACCAAATTTATTTTTATAAAAAATCCAAAAAAAATTGTTTTAAGTACAAGAATTCGTTTTTATAGTAGATCTTTTATATGTAGATTAAGTAGTATCTCAAAAACTGTAGACAATAAAAAAATGTATCAATAGAAATGGTTGGAAATAGAGGAATTGGGAAATTGTACTTGATTTTTCCCTTTGATAAATATGACAAGAGATTTACATGAAGTATAACCTAAAGCAATTTCAAAAGGGGTGCGGAATGTGAATTATTTTAATCAAGTTCTCAACACTTGAAGGCATATCTACTGCAGTAGAGATTTACAAGTGGAAATATATTCCCATAACTAGTTCAATTCCTAAATTTTGTGTGGGACATGTTTTAGGCAAAAGTACTACTATGTACTGAAATAGATTTGGTAAAATTAATTAAAATAGATAGAGCTACAAAAAGAATCAGACAATTACATAAATATAGCAAAATTAAATAAACCAGAATTCCTGGGTAGAGTTTTTCGTTTTCACTGCATTTCTACAGGCAATAGATAGAGCAGGATTAGTTTAGATTGAATAATTAGTTACATTATAGACATTAAATAAAGTTTCTTATTAGTAATTAACATTGGAAAAATTCCTTCATAAGTATAATATGAAATTTTGGTATTAAACAAGAAATTCAACAAATCATCATCTCAAAATTAAAATATGTAAACAAAAATCTACCAAATTGGGTAGAAAATTTGTTAACGTAACCGAAAAATGTTTATTTGGGATTTAAAGAGTATTTACCGATAATTAAAATTTTAAATTTTGTTGGAAAATGTCAAATTAGCAAAAAGAGTTATTTTTCCCCCTATCATTTTTAACGACGTTAAAAAGGGTTTTAAAATAGAGTTAAGATATTAATTTTTGAAAACAGGTGGGGAAATTATTCAAGAACTTTAGATTAAAAGAGAAATTTGAATTATAAATTTCGAAATTTGACGCTTAAATTCAATTTAGGTTTATTATGAATCAAAAAAAGGGATAGATTCAGCTAACCAGGAAAAACCCTAAATAAATTAACGAAAATTGGAAAATTGCTGTCAGAAACATCTGGTCGACCCTATAACAACTTTTGCTAACGTCAATAGTCAATTTTGCTTAAAATTCTATTCTTGAATTCTATTGTGAGTGAATAGTGAATGCTACGAGGTAGATAAATACCTTCATACCAGTAAAAGGTTATTAAATCCGTATCCAGAATCAAAACATACGATATCCCACAAATAGTGTATAGTTGGAATATTCTGTAGTAGTGGAATATCAGTGAATTTACGACACGAACCATAAGTTGGAGTTTGGAAATCTTCCAAAATAGATTTGGCCGTTTCTTAAACAGAAAACAACTACTTCCTGAGCTATATGTCCCACCAGACAACAGAAAACGTGATGACGATCGATCAAGTCGATACTTCAAACCATCTCCATGAAATTTATTTTGTTTAATTAGTAGACAAATAAACTTTTAAAAGCCTAAATTACGTTAATTTATTAAGAATTCTCAGATTACTTTTCCAAATATTAAATATTATTAAAATGCCAGACAAGCTACCATATTATTAGCAACCAATAATTGAATATGATATGTAAGCAAACCCTACAAGGCCACAAATATGGACGAACAATATTTTTTTAGCGATTGCTCTTAAATTTAATTTTATATGAAATAAAATACTTGAAGGTCAAAATAAAAGCATTAAAAAAGTTGAAATCAAATATCCAAAATGTTTCAAACGTGTTTCGAATGAAAACACAACTACTTTCGGATATAATATATGCATCAATGGCAAAATAATGTCAAAACAAATCTCCAGGTAAAACATTTTTTTGTAAAAGTAGTTGATCTCCTTTAGAAGTAAGGTTAACACATTTGGAAATTTGATTTCTAATTTAAGGTGAAAAAACCTATTGCTATTCCAAGACTGAAACCAAAGAAATATAGAGAAATTTTAACAAATCAAGAAGTATTGGACAAACTTGAAGCTGCTCAAAACTTAGAAATAAAAAAAAAGACTATCAGGAAGCAAAAAGATGAATATGGGGTTAAGAAAAGAAAGACTGTTCACGATATGGAAGAAGAAGAAGAAGTAGTAATTGACGAATCTGCTTTGTGTCAAGATGACTCTTCTGATGGTCAGTTGGAATCAATCCTTGGTGGAGCAACAGATGAAGTTGAATATCAGCGCCAGTTTGGAATGAACTAAAATCGGGCTTATTTGTGTTACTAGACTTTACTGGAGGGCTAAGAAATAAAGTCCATTATAAATATGTCTGCTGCATTCAAAACATCCATCAAGATGAAGAGGATGCAGAAGTTGTGGTGCAAGGGTTTGAGAGATTGAATACTACTTCAACAGAATTTATAGAGAAGCCAAATGACATAAGTACAATAACTTTTGAAACGATTGAAGCAATTTCACCTGAACCTGACGTTAAATATCGCGAGAGAAAAATTGTTTACATTTTTCCTGGCACAGTAGCAGTATTTGAAAAAAAACTGTTTAAAGTATTTTTTTAAGTGTATTTCGGGGTAAATGTAAATACACTTCGAAATAAAATAAAATGATAAAAGCTTAGAGATTTTGAAAGGGACAAACGTAAACAAACCAATCGGTTCTTCTTCTTTTCCGTCTGTATAATTTGTTGCCTTAGCTGGCAGGGTTATCTAACCAAGTTTCTTGTTTCAGCAAGAGACAAGAATAAAAATGAAATATTCGTAAGACAATGAGTTGATTTTGTAGTTTTGGATATTGAATGATCCGTTGCCACTTTTGAAAACACCAACACAGCGCTTTCACAATTAAATACCAGAGTTTAATTATCAATTTATTTTAAATAAAATATGTAAATTAAAAGCTATAAATCTGGTATTACGATTATTATTTTATTTTCGTACCTTCTTTACATAAAGGTAATTACTTTATTGATATTCGTTAGGAAATTGCCCCATTGTAAATCAATATGGATGTCCAAATATCCAGGTCTTATAACAGTAAATAAGAATAACAAAAATTGAAATAGAAAAAGGGTTTTTAAAAACCCTGAATCGATTGATACAGTTCGTTCGAAAATAAGAAGTGTATATCATAGATAAATCTGGTTGGGAAACTATTGAAGTTGAAGTAGTACAGCGAAACTCAAAAGAAGTCAATTTTGTTGGGAATTATAGAGAGATATTGCATTATAACATTATTTTCCTTGTAGATGAATAAGTTAACTAATAAGAAAAATTTTAACACTTGTTTTTTGACCTCTTGAAAACATTTAATACTGTGACATATTTTATTACTGCTAGTTAAATTTAAGAACAATAAGCTTAACAGATATTTAAACATGATGAGGAAATTAATCTCACAATATACAACCTATGGATATAATAATTTCGCTTTAAACTTTTATTATTTATGACAAATTATTATTATTATTAACGTTTACATGTTAGTTTTTATTCATTTTTCGATTTTTAAAAAGTAAAGCGAATTTCAACAGCAATTGAAGGTACTATTATAAGATATATAAATTTAGAACGAATTTATATTTAATTGTTAAATGTTAACCATATTACCTTAGATATGTTTGTAATAAGGAAAAAATCTTTCCAAGGCGTAATTTTCACATTAAGTTGATTCAAGAAGGCACTATTTTTAAACATCAACCATGGAATGTATAAATAAAAACAAAATTTCCTAAACAATAAGAATCAAAATCGGATAAAAACAGCTAAACCTTGTAAATAATTCTACCAATATGATTTTCGTCGAAATTAAATTTTTGGTCTTAATTTCATACAATGTTAAAACAAAAACCAGTACAAGTACATAATATATACAATATTTTTCTAAAATTATACCTACATTGCTTATCATCGTTATCCGATATATCACAACAGAAAATAAAGTCGAATCGAACATTGAAATAACCAAAATGATTTTTTAATTCATATTTCTATCTTTCAATTTATTCGGACAAATTTTATCTCTCGATAAATTTTATATACTATGTGTAAAAATTTTATCTAAAACATCGAAATTAACATTGTTATTGAGCACATTAGTCCTTGTGAATTAAAACTCATACTACTTTTTACCTTGTATCGTTACTTAAGATCGGGCCGGTACAGATAACTGAACTTCTAAATTTTTATTTAGATAATTAAATATTGCCTTAGTTACAATAAGCTGCCGCAAAAGTACAAAGCAAGATCACTATACTTACTTCTACCATTAGCTATAAAGAAACCCAAAAAAGACAAAAGCTACTACCCCCCAAAATTTGCCTAAATACTAATTGAGGACTTAGTGGCTCTATTACTAATAAATATCACATATTATACTGCATTATCTGTCAAATTCGTACAAGGAAACTGCAATAATCCAACCAGCTAACAGTTTTCGTGACAAAGTTATAAAATTCAAACAAAATGAAGTAAACAGTAAAACAATAAACGATAAACTATAGCAAAAATAAACAGCGATATTAAAAATGGATAAATTTACATTCACATAAAAAATTTAACCGAGCAAAAAAAGAAATCACACACACTTACACAATTTAGAATATAAGAAACAAAAAAAACACATTAAATATTTTTTCCACAATCACTAACCACTTTTGTGTTATTTATTTGCATTTCTAATATAAATAATTCTTGAAACTTAATTCGAAAAACTTATCTCAAGCTGTAAAGTAACACTTTCCGCTCCTAATGTACTATCGGCATATACATTTTCAAATTAATTTTAAGGACAGCCTATTTATTGTATATAACCAATCACGGTTTAAATAATAATAAATTTGAAACAAGTTAAACAGTTGTCCATGCCCACATCTTTAATGTTTGCAGCATAAGGTATTTTATTGACAAATTGCCTGTCCCTCTGTCCCTTGTAAATAAACTTAATCCCCAAAAACCATTTAATGTAGGCGTTTTAAAAATTGCCATTCCTATGTTGTTTAAACCCGTTAATGTTGGAAAAAGAGGTGTGCAACTTGCAAATTGCAAATAAATCCAAAAAAAAACTTCCTGCTTCCTTTTGTACCTGTGATTTATCATGGTTTTTATGCAGAACTCGGCGTAGAAGTCGTACAGTTGGATACTACTGATGAAGATGAAGATAACATAGAACATCTTGACCATAACGAGGAAGAAGCCGACATATTTTAGATATTTTTTTGATTTAATTAAAATAGAATTAAGCAACGTTTAGAAACAAATAAGGTTAAGTTTTAAGTTGAAAATGTCAACAAGCCACCATTTTTTGTTAATTTTGGCAATTTTTTTCTTGCCTGCTTACATTTTTCTTTTTTTTTACATATTCTAATACGTTTATATGTAAATATAATGTTTTGTAAATATGATTTCAGCATTTGATTAAAACATAAAAGTTCCAATTACTTCAAAGTAGAAACAAGTGGCTTAATACCTTCTTCAATTAATAAAAATAGTTCCCATAAAAAGCAGATTCTAAAAATATAACCTGTTATTTACAAAATTTCCTGAATATAGAGAAAAGCAAAATATAATTTATAACGAAACTATCTTTGCAAAAACCTCAGTAAATCTTTTAGAACGTCAATTCCAAAACTTATTGAAGCTGAGGACAACTAAAAGATAAATTATAAGACCTCTACCAAATGATAACGCAAAGTTTGTGTAGAATTCATGATTCACTGAATAATAAAAGAGTGGAATAAAGTATTAGAAGGAAACTAAAATCTAGGAATATGACAAGTTCCAGTTTAAGAAGCTTAATATTTTTAACAGTTAAACCTAAACAATTTTTTCATTGGTGACACTAAACATGAATTCATGAAAAGCCACATTTACTGCCTTCGGAAGAAGAGTTAATGGGCTGTGGATATTAATACATAAAGCAACAGAAAAAATGTAAACAAATGCTGAAAAATAAATTTGCAATTATATTATAAGTAGTAATTACGAATTTCCTCTTGACATATACAGTACATTCATACTTATTCCGTTCTCACTTCTTAATGCCAATAAACGACCCTTTTGTCCCGTATTGTCGGCCGGCGCTTTAGCCTGCTATAAAATTTGACGGGAACAGGGTGGAATTTACTTTTTTTATAGATGTTTGCACATTTGTACCGGGTGTCCGAATAAGAACGGCTCTCGGCCATATATCAGTAACCATTGATAGTACAGCTTCGGGAAAAAAAATTTTATGATAAAAATGGCCTCGAGAAACACCTGGAAATTATTTACAGACTCGTAGGTCTACCGCTAGAGGGCGTAATTTAATACTAAGAATTAAGAAATCAAAATTTTACAAAAATTGCCTTAGTAATGGAAATTTTAAATGCGATAATCAAATTCTACGAACAATTCTGCGTATTTTTGGTTTCAAAAGTTTTAATCTATCTTTTCAAATATAAAGTGGGGGAGAGTGGGAACATTATTTTAGAAAAAGTTCTGTAAGTCCGGTCCTGTTTAACCGATCTTTGCAAACCTGGTCTTGTTGATAACAGCTTTCTTCCACCAATAGTATAGTTATCATTTCCAAACAACCTAATAAGTGACGTGCCCACTAGAGGGCGAAACTTTTTTTCTTTTTTTAATCTAGTGCTATTTGAAAAATATTAAATAGAAGCATGCAATTTTAACCATGAATTATAAAATTAGTCCAAATTAGCAACAAAATGGTGAAAAACGCATGTCAATATCTTTTTCCTATCCCGAGATATCTTAAGAAACGTGTAAATTTTAAGTATTTTTCTTTGAATATTAGAGTACTCTGGTTATACTGAACAGCATTTAATAATTTTGGACTTCCTAAAATTGAATGCTCTTGTCCTCTTTATGATGTTTTTAAATATTTCAATATCACTGTTACTGTCACCGGTAAACGCCTGTAAGGTAGTTGAAATGGAAAAAATATAAAAATAGTAGTGAGCCATGGAAAACAAAGCACGCAGACATGTGTCAAATTATTAAACAAAGTAAAGTAAAATTATTAAATGCCGTTCAGTATAACCAGAGTATTTTAATATTCAAAGGAAAATACTTGAAATTTACACGTTTCTGATATCTCGGGATAGGAAAAAGATATTGACATGCCGTTTTCACCATTTTGTTGCTAATTTGGTCTAATTTTATAATTCATGGTTAAAATTGCATGCTTCTATTTAATATTTTTCAAAGAAAACTACATTAAAAAGTTTCGCCCTTTAGCGGGCACGTCACTTATTAGGTTGTTTGGAAATGATAACTATAATATTGGTGGAAGAAAGCTGTTATCAACAAGACCAAGTTTGCAAAGATCGGTTAAACAGGACCGGACTTACAGACCTTTTTCTAAAATAATGTTCCCACTCTCCCCCACCTTATATTTGAAAAGATAGACTAAAACTTTTGAAACCAAAAATACGCAGAATTGTTCGTAGAATTTGATTATCGCATTAAAAATGTCCTTTAATAAGGCAATTTTTGTAAAATTTTGATTTCTTAATTCTTAGTATTAAATTACGCCCTCTAGCGGTAGACCTACGAGTCTGTAAATAATTTCCAGGTGTTTCTCGAGGCCATTTTTATTATAATTTTTTTTTCCCGAAGCTGTACTATCAATGGTTACTGATATATGGCCGAGAGCCGTTCTTATTCGGACACCCGGTACATATTTTTAGACAATATCTATCGATATTTCAATTGCTTCTCAATGTAAAAGTAAAAAGTCCACTCCGGCCCTGCCTGCAGCTGGACGGAGTCTGCCGGCCGGTAGGAAGATTTATCGGAGGCAATATAATCGAAGTCCTTAAGTCAGAACGGTATAAGTATGAATGTACTTATTTAAATATTATGTTAGTTACCAATCTCGGCCCGATCGTCGTATTAGTGCTTTAACTACGATAACACACCAAATATAAAAGAAAAAAAAAATCGTCACATTCTACTTCATTCGGTAGTTTCATTAAAATATATTTTCGTGACGACTATATCACCCGTGCTAAGTGTTTGCGTACCTACATTAGAATGATTCGCCTTGATGAATTCGTGATCGTCATCTTTAACGCTACTAACGTATTCGTTAGTAGGAGATACTACACGTTCTTGCTTATACCCGTTATTCAATTTGCAATGACAGCTACATGTACACTTTCCCGATTCAATGTCATTTTGTAATATGGCAGCGTTACTGAGAATCGTTTCTAATTTTTCTATCTTATCTAATCGATCTAATTTGTTGTCATTTAATATCGTATCGACCATTTGCATCGATTCAGTCAGACTGGTAGGCTCCGAATTACGCGGTGACGTCATATCGCTATCCAAACTAGGATAATCGACATCGTTGTCTCCATCTTCGTCCGAGCTATCCCCGTCGCGATCCTGACCTGCAAATAATAGGGTTCGTTAGTTTATCCATTTTTCAATAGATTGAATTTTTCTACGCCCATGTCTGTAAACGTCAAAAATCGCACTGTCAACATTGCTTGTAACTGACATTTAACAATAACATGCGCGTAATAAGATCTCATAACATACACGTGCGTTTCGGTATCCTTGTTTAATCAAAATGCAATAAAATTTTTATCTACGTAATACTTTAATTGGTCGATTTACATACTTTTAATATTAGAGACATTCCATTTAAATTAAAAGAGTAATGCCCCTATAGTATGTACAAAAAGTACGAGGAGTAATAAACCCTAATTAAGTATGCAAAACCTTTACAGGGAGCACCATGAAATTTTTGATAAATCTCTTACTTTAAATTACATTTCTTCCGTAAATCTAAAAACCAGGTAGATCGACCCCGTATTTGTTTCAGTTGTAGCAAAGTTTAGGGTTTCTTCATTGTTAAAGGATTAGCAGATAAGCAATAACGCAATGTAGTGGTGTGTATTTTGGGAAAAAATACGTTTTAAATTATAATATAATAAGAAATGAAAAGAAATAATTATTGGAATACATTTATTACTTACATTTTATTCTATATCCGACTCGGAAGAGGAAGAATCGTTGTTGACATTAATAATAATAGGGTCGATTAAATCATCACAAATATTGTCAATTTTCCACATATTTGCCTCTACTTTGATAACATGCTCGATACAGTTTGTCCAATTTTCCTTACTAACATAACTTACAGCACTCTCAAACAATTTCACAACATCGTTTATTTTAAAAGTAGTATTTTTTTCCAACTTCCCCCTTTACCTGAGCCCATATTAATTCTATGGGATTAAGTTCAAAATGATAAGGGGGAAGTCGAAGAACTGATATACCACGAGAAGAAGCCATTTCTTCTACAATGTAGGTTTTGTATTTATTCTTGTTCATTTTTGCAATTCTGTTAAGTTCTTTACTTAGTGGATCTTTTGGAAACTTAATATTTTTAGAAATAAAGCACTACATATAGGAGTAATACAAATAAAAAATATTCATTTTGCTTCTTTGAATTTAATAAAAATTGTAACGATATCTTGCTAACTTGACTTTAATTAATTTTTTAAAAATATATTTCATTGTAATTTATTTGTGACAATATTCAAAGTTTGAATTAATCTTCTTACAAAAAGAAAAAAAATATATAAAATAATTATTGTTACAGATTGGTTTGTTTTCTATTATGAATAAACTGTGTTGCCTTTCTTTATCAAACTTACTAAAATTTATGTACCTCTATCACTTTTTTTATTAAAATTAGTACATCCCGTTACCTCTGACCTAAATCGTATATTCTTTAGCATAGCTGCAACTCATTCGTTCAATACAAAATGTACCTTTCGGTATACCCTCTTAAAATATATTTTGGTACGTCTATGAAATCTACTTAAATGAATGATTTATTACTCCTTGTGCTTTCTATATAGACTATAAATGTCAGCAATTTCTCAAAAATAAATCTCATAGTAGGTTATGGAAATAAACGTCATGTTATGTTTTATATGCGAATGAACATTTTCTCAACTTCATCTACAAAAATGTCTTCTAGTAGTGAAAATGTTGACATTATGAGCACTTCGCTGAAAAAGTTCAAGCTGACACAGAAAATTTGTTACCGCGAAAATCCAAAGAAATTACCTAATCAAAAATTTATGGATTAGTGACACAAGCACAACGTAAAACTATGAAACCATCCTCACTATGGGCCATTTATTCGATACTGAGAGCTACACTAAACATTGGGGAGGGACTTTCAGTTAACAATGAAGATTCCCAACCAACTTTTGTGACTAGGGTCCGTAAGGAAGTTTTAGATATAACAATGGACTAGTTTAGTAGGATCATATTAATCAAAATGATAGCAATATATATTTAGGATAAGATACCTACTTACTTATATTGGTATTCATTTTGCAATTAATTTTTCTCATTTCGTAAAATTTAGCAATAAATAATTAGTAAGTTTTAAACGTAGCGCCAACTAATAACCAATAATGAAGTGTGTTTAAAAGTCAACGTTGTCACATTTTAGCTACGTTCGTTTCAAGTATTCTCAAAGAACTGGCGGCACAAAACACCGTGTTCTGTGACTAACTGATTGTACCAGTTGACAAGATATATGACAGGAGAGAAAATCGTGTTTATCTGTAATAAACAAACATGACCCCTATTCTTGACGGTGATGGAATAGAACAGCCAATAGAAAGTGGGCGTGGTTCTATTAAAAATGCCAAAACGGTATTCTTGAAATTCGTTCTCTCACTGTACCGATAGAAGGGTTGCTCCCCGAGAGAACAATTACTTCTATTGGTTATTTTTGAAGGAACTGCTATAGCACCAAGAGAAGGTGTTAGGGATTTTTATTTTCGAACCAAAAATAGTATAGAAGTAATTTCTTTCATAAGCCAAACACAACCAAACAACAAATTAAACTAACGAAAATGACAGAATATTTTGTTTAGTGTCTTACTCCTTATTTGATAAAGTGTCAATCAGAGAACAAAAATATCGATGAGTTTATCTCTTTTTAATGACAACAAATAAGAGAGAGAAATAAGTTTCTCGGTTAATATTAAAGCATATCGACAACATCGCAAATTTTCTACCAATCTTATTGAAACACGTCACTTACCACTTATGACGTATGTAACCATTAAATTTAAATTTCAAAAGCCGATTATGGCTAGAGGATTAATTTTATAAAAATTTTATTTGTACAGTTGAACCACCAAAAACCTATTTTATAAGATGCAAATATAAAAAAAAATCACTAAACTAGTCCATTAGCACTCAGCACCAAGATTGTTAACTGACGCAGGACAGTACACAGGATTATCTGTAACTGGATAAAAAAACATACTTGGTAATCGGTACGTAGTGTCATCACTACAGAGAAAGACTGTTCGATTCAGGCTAAGGCTAGGGGGTGCCCACAGGGAGGTGTTCTATCGCGCCTTCTGTAGTCACTCCTGGTTGACTCACTTCTGAGGGCTCTCTCCCTGCAGGGAGCGGATTTCCAATGCTATGCGGACGATCTGGTTAAAATAATTAGGGGAAAATTTGAGGCGATCATCTCGGAGATCCTTCAAATAGACCTAAATATAGTATACAGGTGGTGTGAGGAAGAGCAGATGTCGGTAAACCCCCGCAAAACAGTAATTATTCCGATCACCAAAAGGAGGAAATCCTAGATGGAAAACTTACCCGGAACTCCCATCTGGAGAGAACAATAAACAAAGCCAGGGTATCCCTCTGGAATCTTAGAAGGGTCTGTGGAAAATCGTGGGGGATGAATCCCAAACAGATTTACTGGATTTATCAAAACCAATGGTCACGTATGGCTCAGTAGCGTGGGGGTCGAAGGGACTACAGCGAAGTTGTCTGGTCTGCAAAGAAGTCTCTCCGACGGCGGCTATGGAGAGACTTCTGGGTCTAACTCCTATCCACATTTTTTTTGAGAAGGTGGCTAGGATGGTCTCTTACAGAGCCAAGTCGATAGGTAATCAGATCACGGGGAAACCACTATGGGACCACGCGGGACGAATGGAAAGGAGGCGCAATCTCCTTCTCTGGGTCCGAAAGCACTGCCAAGGACATTATCTCCAGCTGGACAGCGAGGAAACCCTTCTGCACTAGGAGAATATACCGGGGCTTGTCCACTCGAAAGCGTTCATATCTCAACCTTCGAGTAGCAAAACAGCACAGCTCCTGGAATCGAGTAGAAGTCACCTACGCAGTCTTACTGGACTGTGGACTGGACACTGTCGTCTGAGAAACCACGGGAGGAAACTTTGTCTGAGTAGTACGTCGGACTTTCGCTACTGCAGTGTGGCAGACGAATCGGCAGAGCAAATTCTTTGCCACTGCCCCGCTTTGGAAATGAACAGGCTCCGCTCGTTTGGTCTTATACAGCTAGAGCATACAGACTTTAGGCAAATCTCGCCAAAATCGATCTTGGACTTTGTTAAGAAGTGCAGACTAGATGGAGAATTTTGACTGTCAAAAGTAGTGGAGTGGAACTTCCTTTCCATTACGCACTAGCCGCTGTGCGTAAACTTTTTTACTTCGGCTTACTTACCACTTTAGTTACATAATATGCTATTATGAAACTTACCTAAACTTTCTAATTTTTCCAATTTTTTGGCTACTTTAGCTGAAGATTTAAGTTTTTCCTTTTCGTCATCCGTTAGTTCTATGTACCTGAGCAGTCTCACTTCTCTATTGCTCAATACAACGCTTTTAGTAGCTTGGGCCAACTTCGTCCTCAACTCCATAACTTCGGTCTCCGTTTTCCTTTGCCGTTTTTTCATTTTTACACTTTCCGGTGATATATGCATTTGCAACTACAAGAATTAAGTTATTAACAACAGAAAAGCAAAACAATTATGAAAAAGAATTCATTAGACATTTAAAAATAAAATAAATCAATATAATACAGGGTGGCGCACCGAAAACGAAACAGATGCATTTACTGGCAGATGATTCCTTTAAAAAAAAACAAGCTCAGACTCGTCGATTTTGTTATCGAGGGGGACACAAATTGGCATAAAATCACATTGACATTTGCAGCCCCCTAAGCTGGGGTGGCACCGTCCCTAAAATCTTAAATAAAATCAATAAATCTCCAAAACTACTGAATTGAATACATGAATTTTACATCATTATAAAGGGAGTTGAAAGACCTTTCAAATAATGGATCATTCGACCCCCCTTTTCATTTAAGATTTTAGGGATGGTGCCACCCCGCTTAGGGGGGTCCGAGCGTTTTTTCAAAAAAGGAATCATCTGCCAGTAAATGCCTCTGTTTCGTTTTCCGTGCGCCACACTGTATAACAAACATACCTGCTCTTCACACAACTCCAACATCAATTCTCGATTTTCCTGTCTTATGCTTTTACTCATATGATAATATATCTTATCGCTAGTTAAACTTAAAACATCGGCAGATGCATACAATATCATTTCTCTACTTAGCGGTCGTCTGGACCAATACTTCTGATCCTTTCTAGAAAAAATACGACATCCATTTTAATGATTAGATTAGCAAATTTATTGTAGCAACCCTTACTTTTTGGAAGTCCATCTTTTTAAGTTTAATACAAAAACTCTTCGTTGTCACGTAACTTACAAGTTTAATTTTCATTCCATGCTAAAATTAAATATGAAGAGGAAATATTTGCTCATAATTGTTTAAAATTTTATTATAAATTGTTAAGATGTCCGCCATTGTATAGCTCCAGTAAATTGTTAATTTTGTAAGGAAAACTGGGATTAAAAATTAAAAGAGGTTATTTTTGTAATATTATAAGTTGTATAATTTCATTATGCATCAATTAGAAACTTAGAAAATCTCAAATAAAAAATTTAATTTTTTAAAAATTCATTAAGTTAAGGTTAAAAAAAACAAAAGACTTTCGAAAAAGACGCCATTGTTGTAACTTCCGGCGTGAACATATAAAAACCCAGAAAAATTGAATAAAAGGGTATTTCTGATTTACGCTTGATTGTATTAAAAATTACTGCTAATTAATGGCTGACTTCCTGTTAAAATAAAAAAAAAAGGCCGCACAATAATAAATAAAAATTAGATATTAAACCACCACAACCGTTTCGTTAAGATTAGCATCGTCAGATTGACATATTTTTCAATTAAACTTGGAATTTATGTTACAACGAAGAGTTTTTGTTATTATTCTTGATCGGATTAGTTTTTGCTGTGGCCACGATCAAAGATTTTCCTCCCACATTAGCTACGATAATTCTGGTTCTTATAATTGACTGTATCCATTATACAAGCGAGGCCTCTGTGTTCCTCTTTTGCAATGCCCCTTCGATGGATGTAAACGAGGTATTATCAAAAGCACCCTCTGTGTCAATGAAAGCGTAACTATAATTCTAGATCACTGTTTGCTTAATAGACAAATTGTATTTTGAAAAGCGGCTATCTACCGAGATTTTCGCTTCTTATGTGATAGTTTCTCCATAGTTTTGAGGAGAAAAGAGGTTAGGCTTATGGAGCGATCATCTTGAGAATAGTCACCTGTGCCTCCCTCCAGGTTTTCGGTTTGTATCCTAGGATAAAGCTGGTTTTGTCATTTTTGTTTTCTAATTGCTTTGTATAACTCCTTGAAAAAGGAACTAATTTTTTTCGAAAACTTGGATATTCAAAAAATAGTGTGCTTTTATTTAAGCCCTTTATTTAATGACAACTATAGTTTATTTGTTTGGAGATGGCAGCTAAGAATATTACCTATGCAAATTTATATTTTTTCAGACGCACCAAGGAAATCTCTTTATCTTTTATCAGTTGGTACATTTTTATTTTAATTTTTTTTCATGGACAGTTTTTTCTGACATCTTTCTGTCATCTCATGATACTTATTTAAATAACTCGGCTTAAAACAACTTTCTTCAGTAGTATCACAAAAAATAAAAAGATTTCAGTGGCGCCCATTGTACTTGAGTCAGAGAAAATGAAATAATCCACCCCTAGTGTATAAACCTATATATCTTGTTGGTAAAAATATATTTTTTTATGAACATTAAAGATCAAATTTAGATTAATTGTTGTTTTAATATAATAAATATCACAAATTGACGCTCAACGCATAATATTATTACAAACTAAGTAAGCAACTACATTTTATTTAGGTGTTTTGAATTAAATCTTCATAATTTGAAGTCAGAATTCTAGTATTAAATTATTTCCAATTAGTAATGAATCATTGTGTATATATTACAATGGTTTAATTTTTCTTTAATTTTTATGTTTGATTTATTATAGTTTTGTTTGTTAATATCCCACGTTGGTATTGTCAATTTATTATGATTTAAATTTAGTGATTATTATTATTTATAATTTTGTTTTGTTTTATTGGTTTTGTCAAATGTTTTGATTGATTTAAATGATTAAATACTATTTAATTTTATATAACGTTTACTTGTTCTTCTGTAATTCTATGGTTGGGCGCCTTATCAAAATTTTAACTAGCTCAGACTATTTGTTTTGAAATTTAAATTTAAAATCTGACTCTCATCAGGGTAGGATTCAAATTAAAATATTATTTAATAATTAACACACAATAAATTTAATGTCAAGTATTTCAAAGAAATTTTACAAAAACTGTTAATTGGTTTTCATATGTTTAGTACAAATAAATAAATGAATAGCCTTATATGAAAAGAATGGAGATGATACATACAAATAAAATTAATTTACAGTCACAAAATAACAAATAAACAAATACTGAACCTTAACTATGACACGTACCTTTTATTATAAAGTTCGTTCTCTAAAAATTGCTACTGTCTAAATGGAATGGCACGAAAAATTCGGATCGGCTTCTCCTCGTCTGCCTTCGGAACAGTTATACCAATATGGAAATATGGCGGCCAAGGTCCAGTTGCAGAAAGAATGCTCAAATTTAATCTTTCAAATTCTTTTGGAATCAGTCTCTGATTTGACAAATTTATTACTTTGGTAAGTAATTTAATAATGGTTGATTATTTTACTGCATGTATTTTTAATATTACATGTATTACTTTAACATAAACAGCTTTTAATTAATGCAAAAAATTTTCTTCTAGTTAGTAATCAATTAATACATACGATGTTAATTGCTCTGCTACCAAAATCAAAAGAGGGTGAATCATCAATTTTCCGGCCTTTTTATAGACTTCCAGGAAAAATGACAAGTATGACATCGAAAAACGAAATTCCATTGTTTAAATGCAAAATTCTAACCAAAATTCTTGAATATGAAGGTAATGAAATTACAAAACTAATAGTATCTTTGTTAACTTACAGTGAAATCTTATCCTTATATTTACTAAAATTTTGTTTGTATAATTTTCTAAGTGACTTTTCCTAAGAAAATTTTAGATTCAAAATGCACAACTTTCTTGAGCTGTCAACTTATTTTAGACCTTCAAAATTTGAAATAAAACCATCATTTGTATTAGAATTACTATGAATCTGTTAAACTAATACTATTTTAGCTGATAACTACTATTTTAAACTCTAACAACTAAAATTTAAACTTTTAAAAGATTCTGTTATTTGTAGGTATCACTTATGCATTATATAAGATAAGATTCTCTGTGTTACAAAAGACTCACAACTTAAAATTTATATAAAACATTTACTTAACTATCCTACATACATTTTGTTACATAAAATGTCTTTGTTAGTGTTTGTACATTAAGTTTTTCAATATTTATTTCACTATGCACTATTAAAGTGTTCTATCAAAAACTTATGTGATTATGTCCAACATTATTGATATGGGAATTAGTTTACTGTATTTCACCATACCTGCTACATGTTTTTAATTATTGTTCTTATGTCTTTTTAAGGTACTCATGAGCTATTGGAATATTTGTTTGTACAATATCGAAGACTATAATTTGTCTTTTTATAATTTTGTAAGTACTTCCTTTTTATAATATTAATTTACATACTTTACTAACTAAAATTACATGTTGATTTCTTAAACATGTGAAAACCATTAATACTTTTGATTTTTATTTTCTTTTTATTGTTTCAGATTAAACTTAGAATTTTAAAAGAGAACTAGGAAAAAGATGAATTGTTATGTAAAAGTGTACTCATTATGGATTGGAAATATTTAATTATAAAATAGCAAACTATGGATTCTATTCAATATAAAATGCCCATTACATTCTTTGTTTATATTAAATGTATGTCTTGTGAAAATTATGAACTTGGAAACTTTAGATGTACAAAAGAAAAAGTAAATGCTGATTCTATAAAACTTATTAATATATCCTTTTATTGTAAATTATAAGGTAATTTCTACTTATTAAATTTTTAACTATTAGATATCTATCTCAATATATTTTATTATAATAAGGGATATAATTTTTACCTGTAAATAGATTTCAATTGATCTTTCATGGGATTAATAGGGGCTCCATAACATTCACAAAGTGCATTCAAAGCGATACTCTTGGCTTTATAAACGGGTCTGTTGGTTTCTTGGTAAGTCAAGATGGCATGCGCCGCTTGTGTATCGAATACCATTCGCATGGTTATGTTGTACTGGTTGAAGAGATTCACAGAATCGTTCCGACAATCATGGACAACCTACGCAAATAAAAGATATTTCATATTTTTTTTCATTGAAAAATAATTATGATAAGAATTAGACTTGAAATTACCTTGATTACATCAGTAGATTCCAATAGCTTTCTAAGTCCATGTTCGATCATCTCAGGACAAGAAATTAAATCGAATACGTAAGCAAATCCGGTCATCGTCGCCACTTGCATCAGTGTTAGGAGTCCTTTCACACCTAGATTGATTCCTTCGCAATCAAAAGCTATTACCATTCGGTCGGCGGTGAAAGGCCACGTCGGATTACATTTTACCTTTTCTGCTTTGCCCATTATATCGTCAATAACTAATTGGCACTCTCTTATCGTACAAATTACCCTAAAAACCAAATTTTAAGTAATACTTTTTATATTCAACCCATTTATTTCAAAAAGTTTCCTAATATTTATTATTTCTAACAAACTACCTAAAAAGAAGGAAATAAAAAATAAAAATGTTTTGAAAAGGGATCTTAATCCCAAACAAACATTTATTATCAAGGGTTCCAAACTAAGTGATATTTTATAACACTGATGGAATTAAGGATTATATCATTCGTTGCACAGATGACCAACTACAAAACATTTCTTTGTCTAATACTAACGAAAAAGTTGAAATGGAAAACTACGTTAAATAGCTCAAGGATGACCTACACACTCAATAAGAACAAGACATGACCTTGAGGAGGAATTGGAGATGATCAAATCATTGATAGTTGATAGCTATGAAAAGGCCCTTAAAAGCTGCCCGCTAAGGAAGGCCCAATGGTGGAGTGCAAAACTTGAATCTTTGACAAACGACATCAGGAGAAACCAGCTGCACCTGCTTTGCGGAGTCCTTACTGGCCACTGTGGACTTAAAAGACATCTACACCTTTTGGGCGTAGTCAAAGATTCAGACTGCCCAAACTGTGGGGAGGAGTTTACTAGTTTGTTTTTTGGTGTACCTCGGAGTACCTTCCGTACCTTTGTTGTTAATAATATTTAACCACTACTTACCTGGTATTCTGGAAGAGTCTTGTTTTCCAATTATCAGTGTGCGCTATATTATGATTCATCATACTCTGTCGTTGTTCTCTACCTGTGTTTTCTTGAAGAGTTTTTAGTACCAGAGTATTGATTCGCTGTTTCAAACTTTGGTTATATGTAGAATTAGATTTGGGAAGCGGTTTTTGGAAATTAGATGATGGTGCAATTCGATCGTTTTGATTATCTTGCGAATTCTGTCTTGTAGAATTCCCTAAATTAAAGAAACAGAAAAATATTAATAAAGAAAAGCAACTAAGTTATTTTTTTTAAGTACCTAATTTAAAATTAACCCTACTTCTGTCTTCGTTTGAAACATTCGAACCAGCAGGTGGTGGTACTGGAGAAGTTGGTGGTTCAGGACTCATTGATTTCGCTTGAATTTTGGGCTGTTTTAATCGGTCGCTTATAGATCTAGGAGACAATTGAGCATTTTCTTTTTCAAAGGAAGGAGGAGATTTTTCATTTATTTCTACCTTTTCTGATGGAGATTTTTCTAGTTTATCAATTCTTTCCACCTAAAAAAGCACTTATGTTATAGTATACAAGTTATCTTCACTGCCTAAATTTAAAAGTATAATATTTTAAACAACATGGCTTAGCACTGGAATAAAATTTACTAGCTATTAGTTATATTTACCTTTGCTACTTTATCAACATCATTGCATACATCGATTGACAGATTTTTAGCATTTTTCAGTTCTTCATTTGTTTTTTTATATTCCTTCATAAGATTAACTTGTGCTGACATATGCTTTTGACTAATTTTGGGTGGTTGTATCAAAGTTACCAAATTTGACTGTATGTGAAAGCTGTCCGAAAACAGTCGCAAAAAACTCATAAGTTGAGTTGGAGTATTGAATAAATTTGTCCATAAACTTTCAGGAAGGTTGCAGCTAACAATTTGGAAGAGCTGTTCTACCAACACAGGACCTTTGACCTTAAACAACATTTATGAATATTCTTAAGTAATTAAATTACCACCCACAAGAAAATAAAAATAAAAAAAACAGTTAGAAACATATTATTACTCACCTCTATACATTGGGCCAAAAAGTCCAACAATGTCTGAGTTTCTTGTGGGTCAATTTTAACATCAGGTTGAAAATGTAACTCGGGAGGACAATGACTCTTCACAGATTCAAAATTTGCTAGAATCACACTTTCCTTTTCATCATCTACAGTAAAAGTTTCAGGATGTTTAAGAAGGAAATCTCTAAATTCGTGAAAATGTTGTCCGGAGACATGACGTACTTCGGGGCTTGCTTGTGAACGATGTCCCAAAAGGCTACGAATAGGCACTTCGGTTCCCTCGCCATATTGAGCGAGTTTTTCAGAAAAATATTCTACAGCTTGGGTAGTGTAATCTTTTCCTATAAATTATTTGATTTTAGGTACCTCAAAGTAGAACTAAAGAAAGTTGTGTATTAAATATAATGTTGAGTACTAGTTTGATAGATAAGTCCTTCTTTACATTCATAAAATTGAAATAACAATAGCATCTTTGTCTTTGTAGGAAAGCTATTTATTTATAATAATATTCTTCAGGTATATGAATTTTGTAAAATGAATCTTGTATGAACATCTAACCAATGAGAGGAATACAAAACACTTCAGGCTAGAACTGATTATAGACAAGGATATTCTACATCAAGATGAGATCAGAGATAGAAAACTAGCATTTTATGAGAAGAACCACTGAGAAGTGATTCTGGTCAGGCATTTGCCAAGAAATATATTTAATTGTGCAGGAATAAGTTCAGAATCATTGCAGCACCTACAAATTATCATGCCATTTCATTAAGACAAGATTTGGTAGTAAAAAACAATCAAACACATTGTAGGACTGTGAGGCAAGCAGTATTTCAAGAGACCCTTCATAAAATAAGCATCCCTAGACCTGAACAAATTACTGCAAGGTTTCAGAATTCAGGAATTGGTATCATTAATAAAAATGTAAAATACAGTGTCATGTATATCAAAGAATATAATGAATTTTTTTATTATTTTTGTAGATAAACCATTTACTTTACTAACATTAAATCTGAAAATTATTAAAAATTTTTATAAAAAAAACAGAAAAAAAGAACAAACATTGGAAATATATGATAATGTATACATTTGATGACATCATGGATATTTTTGAATGTTAAATAATGATTTTTATATTTACATAATAGCTAAGCTTGATAAAAAGCAATATGTTTATTCCATAATGTGAAATGTAAAACAGCAACAGTTTATTTATAGCAAAACAAGTTTCATTAATGTAAACACATAAAATATTAAAATAAATAGCATAAGAAATGTAAATAATTTTTTTATTTAGGTATATATTTCTTGAAAATTAAATTAACTTTATATGTAGTCAATTGAGCAACAAAAGTCTTCTTTGTAATATTTCATAAATGAAACTATTTATTGTTTGCAATTTTATTCCTACATAAAATTAGAAAGTTTACTCATCAACCTCAATATCTATAATGTATCAAAAGATAAATTTTAAAAACCATTGTCATACACATTAAACAATTTTTATGACTTTACCCACTGCTATTATCATATGATTATTTTTTAATTAACACTCCCAAATTCCCATTAATTGGTATGATCATTTAGGTAAAGTCATTTTAAAAACATTGTATAAAATATGTTTTTTTTTTGTAGTAAATTAGCAGAAAAAATAGAACAGTTGAATTAATTATATTTTTGTGAAATGAATGAAAACTCATAATATATAACCTAAAATTTATTTCAGTTGTAATATAACAATATACGATTATAAGTAGTATATTATTCAATGAGGATAAAATGATGGCCATTATTCACGAGGTGAAGTTTACGGCAACTAGCCGCAAGCAAATATCCTAAATCGCCGAGAAAATAATAGCCATTATACACGAGTAGAATACTATACTTTATCCATGATTACCAAATATTTTTGAAGTTTTAGTTTCAAAATAACACTATTTAACAAATATTTGATACAATATGTTATTGTTCATTTATGTAGAGTAGCTTTAAAAAAATACTATAATTAAAAGAAAAGTATACTATAAACCAAAAAATATCACAAGATGATACTAGTAAATTGTACTTATTAATAATTGTCATAATAGAACAATTGTTCTCTTAGGAAAATAGTGATGTTTAGGATTTAAACAAAAAATTGTTAATTTTGGACTGAAAGCTGTAAGGCAGACATTTATCCCATAATAATGTGTATAAATATATAAAATAACTCACCTTGACTATCTTTGCTGCTGCTATGTTGAAAAGTATTAACAGTAACAAAATCATTATCCATGCAAAATAAAGAAGGATACTGGGTCAAAAATTTTTTAAGGCCACTTTGGCTTCCACCTGCAATTTGTCGCATTTCTTTGGTAAAACCCTTAGAACCAAATTGACAACTTAAATCGTGTAGAGTTCTTGGTTCTCCTTTGTCTAATAATCGTTCAAAAAAGAATAAAAGTGTCATATTTCGAGCTGTTTCATATTGCATCGCCTCCATGTTTTTATAGCCTTTAAGATTCTCTTCGTCTAAAACTTTCCAAAATTGTACAACTTATTTTAAAAAGAAATTAATGACACTATGTAACAGAATTAAATTACGAATTTTTGACAGGTAAATATTTTCCAATGATTATTTAGTCATTTTTAAAACAAATTTTATAAAATACATTCACTTTTGATTAACTTATACACTGCATTCGTTTCACGATGATAAATATTTTAAAATTACTTATATCCTAAAATTATAATAAATGATAAAAAATAAAAATTTCATTGACCTCTACAACGACAAGCTGGCTTTCGCCATCTTGAAATATTTGACGTACTTGACTCATGACAGTCGAGGAAATGTCAAAAGCATGTCAGAATACTAATATCTCTTCTTTTTTAATTATTAAATAGCCAGCGGCCCTAGACGTATTCAGCCAATAAAACGAAAATTGTCAAAAGTCAAAAGATAATTGACATATGATTGACATTTGTATAAAACACATTCAATTGTGCGTATATTGTTTACACTTTATATTTATTATATTTATTATTATTACATAATAAATAATGGCTTTAAATGGCTTTTTAGACTTTTTTCAAAAAGGAAAGGTATGTTATTTCACTAAAAAGTTAAATACTATATCCTCAATTTAGTTAATTTCAATAGATAGACATTATAGGCAAATATCTTTAAGTTTTTCAGTTTAATTCTAATTTTAGACATTCCGACCAAAAAAAAAATTTGCTCATGGAACAATACGTTACAGTCTTTACAAACAAGCCCAAGCAAGCTTAAACTCTGGAATAAATCTGAGATCTGCAGTTAAACTTCCTCAAGGGGAAGATTTAAATGATTGGATAGCAGTTCATGGTGTGTATTTACTAGCAAAATTGCTAATTGTAGTAAACAATTAGCAATTCGATTGATTTTGATTAGCATCATAATAATATAAACAAATTAAAGATTTAAATTTTTTTTAGTTGTGGATTTCTTCAATCGAATAAATTTGATATATGGTACTATCTGTGAATTTTGTACAGAACATACTTGCCCTACAATGTCAGGAGGCCCTCGTTTTGAATATCTGTGGGCAGATGGTGATAAATTTAAAAAGCCCACACCTCTTCCTGCTAAACGTTATATAAGTTATCTGATGGATTGGATTGAAATGCAAATAAATAATCAAGATTTATTTCCTTGCACCAGTGATAGACCATTCCCAAAGAATTTTTCAAATTTATGTAGTAAAATTTTGGCCCGGTTACACAGAGTATTTGTTCATGTTTACATACATCATTTTCAAAACATTGTGACCATTGCAGCAGTGAGTATACTACATTTTTTTCTAAATCTTTAAAAAAATAGTACCACATTTTATTTTTTAATTAATCTTATTTTTGTATTTTAGGAAGCACATGTGAATACATGTTATAAACACTTTTATTATTTTGTAACTGAATTTGAATTAGTTAGTAGAAAGGAACTTGAACCATTAGCAGAGATGGCTGTAAAAATTTGTAAAGACTTACCTGTGGAAACTCAAAATTAATTTGACAATAATTTAATTTATTATTTAGTATTAATGCTCAATTTTATATATTATCTGATTAAACAAACAAAAATGTAGTTCCTCATAGATTGTTTGAATGATAAAATAAAATCTGACCATTTCAAATTTTGATTTTAAACATGAAATTTTTATTTTACAAATTTATTTACAAGTGTGCGTTGGTGTAGTGGAAGTTTAATTTGAGTTTAGCATCAATAATTAATTCAAGCTTATATCAGATTTCATAGTTCATTCCAACAATTTATTAATACATTATTATAGGAGATCATAGTCTCTCTATTTCATGTATATAAATCAACAGAAAGGACGTCTGGGAAACAAATAGGTTGAAAGTAAAAGTAATAGGTAAAAGCAACATAAAATATTTCTCCATTCAAGACTAAATTTACTGGCCAAAGCTGGAAGATAGATAGCTCATTAAATCCTACAGGATAATATTCAGAAATAGTCGTTTCAAATAGAAATAAAATTTTCTTGATTTATTTTGTTAATTTATAAAATTGCAGTATTCAGCTTGTATCGAGATGTTACATTAAGATATTTAAAGATTTTAAACAGCATGATATTATTGAATATTAGTTTATGTATAAAATATATCTATATATGAATGAATATATGAATTTATTCAGACATTTCTTTAAAAAATAATTTACTGTATGACTTTATATTTGTTTTAAATATTCACCTTTTTTGTTACTATTAGACTTTATATATAGGCATTTTGTTGTTTTTATTGTTTTTGTTATAAATATAATACTTGTATATAGACAATATTTTATAGTCATCCTATACTACAAATACGAATAAAAAATATTAACAAATGAGTATTATTATTTATTATTTAACTGTCATTTTTTGCTGTTAAATGCCATTTTTAATTGTCAACTGCGTGCCGAGCGAAGCGAGGTTCGCAGCACAACATTTTTCGACTGTCAAATGTCATTTTTAGTTGTAAAATGTCATTTTTAGTTGTAAAATGTCATTTTTAACTGTCAAATATCATATTTTAATTTTCAAATGTCATTTTTAACTATCATCCGTCATTTTTAACTGTCAATTATCCTTTTCCCACTGTCAAATGCCATTGTTAGCTGCAAAAATGTAAAATTTTAAGCTTACTTAAAATAATTTGAACTAACCCAAGCTATTTTAGTCTAACCTAAGATAACTTAAACTAACTTAACCTAATTTCAACTGTCAATTTATAATGATTTTTTATAATCTTTTTTCTGTCTTTTACTTTTTTTTGATAAATAATTACACTTTTTTAAAATTACTTGATTATAAAAATAAATTATTGAAACCGACAACGGTGCTTTTTAAATTCCATGATTGACCACACCCCAAACGAGGCGTTACCCAAAATACAGAAATTGGTGGTGTGGTTATAAAGAAAAAAGAAACACTTTATAAGAAAGTGTATATATTTCAACTAGTTAAAACTATTAACAAATGAGTATTATTTCTTTTCTATTTATTACTCGTTAGGATGGACCAAGGTGGGCAACACCCACGAGCGCAAAAACAACTGACTAGACCTAAGAACCTACGTTCTGAACACAGGGAGCGCTACTCATTTAAGTAAGGAGATTTGGGTTTCGGTAGTTTCTATACATTTTATTATAATTGTTATAACACATCAGCCATAATCACACAATGAAAAGTTGCACTTGTTAATGTTGAATTCATGCGCTTAATTGTCTTCTATAATAGTATTTTTTTTAAATTCTTCAATAAACAGAGTAAATCTAGATCAAAGTCACCGGATTCAATTGACAGTGATTTTAAAGGCAAACGTGAAAAGATAAATGTAACATTTTAAGCACCTGCGGTATTCTAAATATGTAGGTAATTAAATTAATACCGCGAGCTCCATCTTGCCAAAAGAATTCTTAATAATGAATACGGTCTCTATAGTTGGAAGTTCAAAGTAGCTGCGCTACGAGGTTTGATAGTGAGTTGCCATTATCGGGTTCAAGGGTTTTAATTATTATCTCCAGTCTCTATTCGTTTACTGTCATATATAGGTATGTTTTTTCCCAATTTTATAATTCCTTTTTGTTAAAATATTTATAAAACATCGATTATTATATTTTATTATATCAGATGCGAATTTTAACATATTTCTTTATTATTCGAAGAATCTTTTTATGGTAACTTAAAAGTATTAATGATAATTTTTTATAAAATGGCTAGTGAAAGTACATTTCTGGAATTTTTATTAATATGTAAGGTTGTTATAAAGTAAATGTAATGTAAGAATGTATCTTTTATAATCTATTGTAATACCTTATATCATCTAACTGTAGATTTCGGACTATGCCGATTTGTACTTTTTGTGCTAGAAAAAGCAAATGTAACAAGTGTTTGACACCGGTAATTTTCAGAAAGTTGGAATATAATACAGTAAACTCAAACATTTTTAAACTTGAAGCATCTATAGGAACGTAAAGATCTCTTAAACTTGAACAGCTCGTAAACTTTAGCATCTTCTAAACTTGAAGATCTCGTAAACTTGACAATCTCTTAAAATTAAACATCTCTTCAACTCGCACTTTTTTTAACTGGATCATCTCTAAAACTTGGGCAGTAATTAAACCTGAACAACTTGATATCTCTAAGAATTGATCCATCCCCTCAACTCGTGATCCACCTAGACAATGCCGTAGCGTCTCCAAGGTAGGCTATCCTTAAAATGAATTCAATGCAAGCCATTTGAGTTTAAAAATGTATATATGCTATTCTGAAGCCGCGATAGTACATGTGCTGTGTGGGTGTAAAGAAGATATATACTAGGCAAAAAAAAAGAGTAATAAGGTTCACCCTCCAAAGTGATGTCAGCATTTATCAAAATGATGGAGTTAAGCAATATTCATGCTGATTGTAGAATATTATGGAGTTACGCAGTATTCTTTTTTGCCATTTTAGCGACATCTATTGACTTTTTGTGGAAGTTTTAACGATGTGCATGTAGGTACCATCATTATGAACAGGATTGTGACAAAAACCCAATTTGGATGATTTTGGACTTGGGCAATTTTCATATGAAGCCGACGATATTAAATTGATATCAAAAATCGACCTATTTCGGGAATTTCTAATTTTAATGAATTTATGCGTTACTTTATGAACGCACTGTATTACAATTAGAATAAATCTACACATTTTTCAAAATAGTTTATTATTAGTTTATATACATTTATTTACTAACCATAATGAGTATGAGAAAGGAATGATTTAAGTTAAATAGATTATACTTATACTAAAATTTCAATTTTCATTAAAAATAAATACAAAAATAGGTATAAATATTCACTTAATAGCTTAAAATCAGATCATACCAGAGAAAACAGTCTTTTGCATAAAACAACGCTAATACAAAAATATTATAATTATTTAATGCGAGATAGATCTAGTTCCTGCACCATGTTCTAAAATTTTTAATACATCTTAACTTTGAGATCTAATCAAACAACATATACACCATCAACCAATTTAATAAATGCAATTTTTTACGATTAGATGCATGAATAAATCCATCTTAAACTACGAAAAGGAACTGTTTGACTAGTAAAGTATCTTAATACTCTTTTATTTTAGAACATGTGAAGACCTAGTCCATATTATTTAAATCATACACTAATACAGAGCATTTACAAAAAAAATGGCATCACATCACAAATATATAAATAAAAAGAGACAAAGGGCGAAATTTAATTAATATTTATAGTTACATATAGCAAAAAAATAATCTCATTGAATTAAACTGATAATAATTATTTAAAATTGGATCAAAGAATCATTATTTACAGAAATTCTGTTAAATTAATGTGACTCTTTAAGACAGCGAAATATAAGAAAGCTTTAAGGGACATGCATTTTCATAATATTTAATTAACATACAGGGTGTCCTATGACGAGTGCCACTTAGAAGTTTATGGGGAAGGAAAAACGCGAGATTAATGAAATTTGGTATACACAGGGGTTTTTGATACTTCCGAGTTTAGCTAAAATATTTTCAATTTGATCGCACTTCCGGTTATACCGGAAACCGACACCAACTTCACTATTTTAAATGCAACACCCTGTTTATTTTCTTATTTTTGGTTAGTTCGTTAAATTTAAGTGTTAGTTTATGTAAGGTACTTTGTATCTAAAATTAACCGTTTAGGAGAAATTTAATGTTTTTCGAAAATTTTGACAGAAATCACGCTTAATAAATTGATGATTATTTCAATACCTAAATCATTTAAATTAAAAAGTAAATGTATTATTTTGCATTTAAGATCTTCAATTGTAAGTAAATAAAGTGTATTTAAAAAAATATTATACAGGGTGATCACACTATTGAGTTAAATTTTAAATTAAAAAAACGAAGGTATCTTCCTTATTTCAAATATCAACGCATATTTTTTTTATTTTAATTTAATTCCTTATAAAAAAATAAGGTTAGTTCATATTTACATCCCTATATCAATTCCTAATAGTTTTTGAGATATTAGATACTTTACGATTTTCGGTTACAATGCAACTTTATTTGGCTTTGTTTCATTATTGTTGTTTAGTCTTCGATTAAAATCAATTTTGTTTTGAAAGGGAAATAGAGTTTCAAAAGAAAATTTTTAATTTAAAGAATTAACAAAATAGTTACCAAATTCAAAAAATATTTTTTTTACTTCCCTGTATCATCTTTTCAGTTTTTGATTTTTGAGTAAAGTGCTTTGGAATTTCTGCGTTATAATTTGGTCGTCATTTTTGTTACTTTTTCGGTTGTCATACGATAACATTGTTTTGTTGCATTAAAAAATAATAAAATTATGGCAGGAGTAGAATTAAATAATGAAGATTATGTTTCATTGTTATTAATACACGGTGAATGTGGAACATTTGCAAAGAGAACTTTCACTGAATTTGCAAGAAGATTTCCCGAGAAACCGCGTCCAACCGTAAGAACAGTACATAAAATTATAAACAATTTACAAAATTTTGGTTCATTTAAATCTAAATATAACAAAAGAAAACCCATAACAAATAACAATGACAACGAAGTTGATGTTCTTGGATATTTTAATGCATACCCCCAGGCATCAGTAAGAGACGCCGAAAGAGCATTGGGAATTTCAAAAAGTTCTATTCACCAAATATTAAAAAAAAATATAAATTCCACCCATATGTTGTTTAAAACACAACATTAATGAAAGAAATTATATTAAAAGATTAGAATTTGCAGAATTTATGCTAATAAAAACACAAGAAGATGAAAATTTTTTAAAAAATATAATATTGTGCGATGAAGCAAAATTTACAAAAAATGGGATGGTAAACCGAAAAAAATCACATTATTGGAATTACCAAAATCCTTATTTTGTTAGAAATGTAAGGTTTCAAGATAGGTGGCAATTTAACGTTTTTTTTGTGCAATAAAAAATAATCAAATTATTTCACTTCAATTTTATGATGAAAATTTACATGGTAAGATATAAAGTAATAAAGAATTTTAATAATTATTAATATTGTCTTTAGGTGAGAAATATCTAGAAATTTTGACAGAATTAAAAGCAAATTACTTAAATAGAATAGAATAGAACAATTGTCAAAAATCTATTTTATACATGATGGAGCTCCTCCTCATGGTAGGCGTTTAGTTAACCAATTTTTGGATGATACATTTAGGGATCAGTGGATTGCCCATAACGGTCCTTTTAAGTGACCCCCAGAATCTCCGGACATGACCCCGATGGATTTTTTCATATGGGGTTATGTAAAACATGAAGTTTACTTTAACCCTTTAACAACAAAAGATAATTGTAAACAAAGGGTAAGAGAAACATTTAATAATCTGTCTCCTGAATTTATACAAAGAGCAACAAACCAACAAGTTTTAACAAGAATTAATAAGTGTTTAGAAGTAAATGGAAGAAATTTTGAATATTTGTTAGGATAATTTTTGGTCTTACTTTTTCACAAAATGTTTAAAGATAACTTGTTAGTTTTTTTTTTTTAATTTGAACACTACTTACCTACTTGTCTTTGTTTGATTTTGTTTATTTCATTTATAAATAATTGTTTAAATTAAAAATTTTCTTTTGAAATGTTTCATTTTCTCTATTTCCTTTTCAAAACAAAATTGATTTTAATCGAAGACTAAATAACAATAATGAAACAAAGGCAATTAAAGTTGCATTGTAACCGAAAATCGTAAAGTATCTAATATCTCAAAAACTATTAGGAATTGATATACGGATGTAAATATGAACTTACCTTATTTTTTTATAAGGAATTAAATTAAAATAAAAAAGAGTTGCTATTGAAATAAGGAAGATACCTTCGTTTTTTTTAATTTAAAATTTAACTCAATAGTGTGATCACCCTGTATAATATTTTTTTAAATACACTTTATTAACTTACAATTGAAGATCTTAAATGCAAAATAATACATTTACTTTTTAATTCAAATAATTTAGGCATTGAAATAATCGTCATTTTATTAAGCGTGATTTCTGTCAAAATTTTTGAAAAATATTAAATTTCTCCTGTAAGTACCTTACATAAACTAACACTTAAATTTAACGAACTAACCAAAAATAAGAAAATAAACAGGGTGTTGCATTTAAAATAGTGAAGTTGGTGTCGGTTTCCGGTATAACCGGAAATGCGATCAAATTGAAAATATTTTATTTAAACTCAGAAGTATCAAAAACCACTGTATATACCAAATTTCATTAATCTCGCGTTTTTCCTTCCCCATAAACTTCTAGGTGGCACTCGTCGTAGGACACCCTGTATATTATTATTGTGGATACAGTTATTACTGTCTTACCTGCCACAGTTATATGTCGACATTCAAATTAAAATTGAAAAAGGACTGGACATCGTAAAAAAACCGATGATATTAAAGTGTATTGTTGATATGTATAATATAAATTCGGTGTTTTCAAATCAATGAAATTCCTTTGTAATCATATAGTAAATTATAAATATTTAATCCTAAACTCATTAAAACGCAACAATTCTGGTTATTTTTTATATAATATCAAATTGAAAGTAAGTTAAAATCCATAAATTCAAATAGAAGTCGAAACGGTTGTGACGTCAAAACTCATATCGATGACAGTTTGTTTACATTTAATGTGTGGTAATTGAGAGAGTTGGACTTTTAATTCTGATTTTATTGTGAATTATTGGTTTTATTTGTGTTATGCAATCATAAAATGTCGTCAGTAGGGTTTGTGAAAGCATTGTCAAACAATTTACCATCCTGACATTTTCATGGTTAGGTTAGGTTGGGTTAGGTTAGGTTTCAATGCGGCTGAATTTCGAAATGTAAAAGCAACAGCGTAAATACTTATATTGTTTTTTAAAAAAATGTCTAACTGACTTATTTTTACGAAAATTAACAAAAAATAAAGAAAAGAGAGAATAAATATAAATAAAAAACTTCGCACAATCTCGCAGATACACTGTTTACAATAAAATGATGGCGCTTTCAATGACACATATGAGTAGTGACGTCAACAGTCGTTTACGCGGCAAATTTTTGAATTTGAATTTGAGGATGGAATAACTATGCTACAAAATTTTTTTAATTTAAGTTTTTTTGGTTTTTGGGGTAATTGATTGCCGCTCTGTCTTCCTGCATGATTTTGAAAAAAATGGAAAACACCGAATTGCAAACAACTACACAAATTTTATAATACAAGAGTATATAAAGTAAACGATAAATCGTGAAGAGGATTTCTGAAGATATGCCCAGCATTTGAACTGTTTACTAAAATAAAACTTTTCTTAAATCTCGCCCTGTACGTTCTCATAATAAAGATTTACAAGAAAATCAAAAGGATTTACGCAAAAGTTTAAAGGATGCTACCAACTGCAGATTCTATTTCGTTCTCATTAAGACAGTTATTTTGCAACTCGCAATATTCATCGACTACGTTAAGATCCACCGGTTCCATGCATTCATAACTGATAGATTTAATAGCAGAGTCAAGTTCTTCTGGTTTCCGTCTAAAAATATTACCGCTTAACATCGAGTCTACAGTGTTGGAATTCGATCTAGGATTAAATTTACTCTGCGAAGACAATGATTGAGACGCTTGCGAACAATCATCAGAAGAATCACTTTTACTCCCATCAGAAAAACTTGTGCTCGAATCTTCGCTAGAAGACGAACAATCTTGACGTTGTGTGAATTCTTCTTGTGTCATTTTTTTATCAATTTCACCCTGTATAGAATTGGACGATATTGCAGAATCTTCACTAGCTTCTTCTTGTTCATCAGACGAAGAAGAATCTTCTTGCTTAAGTTGCACCGCTTGATCGTTGTCAGATTCTTCGTTTTCTGACTGAGTAGAACATTCCACTTGTTCAATCAAACTTTCATAATTAATATTATCTTCGTACTCCTCCCTTTCGGACTCTTTTGTAAATTTAAAGCCGTTGGTGGTAGATTTAGGAGCCGCCTCTTTGTCTGACTTATTTCCATCCAGAAGATTCCAATCGAAATTCTCGTGAATGACCATGTGCAATCTTAACTTTGAACTTGCGTTATGGTAACGTCCGCAAATTCTGCAAATGAAATTCGAACCGAAACCTTGACCGTGCAAGAGTTTTGGGTGATTGTCTCTAAGGTGACGTTGAAGGGTTTTGTAACTGTCATTGGTCTTCAAACATATTCCGCAAACTGTGGCCGCCACGCTTTTATGACAACGTATGTAATGTTGCCAAAGATGTTTTTTGGCTGGCCAGGTCTTGTAGCAAATTTCACAATAGGATGGGTCATTGCTATTAACATATACTGTGCGTTTGGACGAATTTGTTTGAGGATTAGTCGAATCTGCTTCTTCCTCCTTCTTGTTGGCCATTTTGGATTTAGTATCCATAACGGGCGTTTTGGATTTCTTAGTACTACTAACTAATGCTAGTTTTGGCTTAATATTATTCGTTTCATCGTCTGTTAATGCTTTTCCCATTAATCGCTTTTCTAACAAGGATATCTTGTCGTTTTGTGATAGATAGAATTTAGGTTCTTCAAATTGTTGTTTTTTATATTCTCCATCAGATTCACCTACAACCATGAAATAAATTATTAATAAAAAAATTATAATCAAAATTTACATTAAATTTAAATTTAAAAGCTTCAGGTGTAAAAGCCAAATGGAATAAATTCATTATTTCGGTTACTGTACATATTTATAAAAAATCGCGAAACACGTCAAATTTAAATTATAACTTGACATTCTTTAAAGTGAAAATGCAACCCCTACCTTCAACCCCCTTAGAATGACAGGTACAACCCCCAATTTTTTAAATGGGAAGTATAGATATATCATTCTCTATTCAAAAATGTTATTGTTTTTAAATTTGATGCAAAAATTAACATACAAAAAATTAAAATCATGTTGTTACCGAAATTCGCTAAAATATACTCGAAACTTATTACAATATACTTAAAACTTATTTCCCGTTTAGGTCTTGATAATGAGAAAGTGAACAAAAACCATAGCAATGTGGTTTTTAGATGGTAACCATTAAAAAACTTTAAAGAATTTCTGTGGCAACGCTATTTTAACAAGCAGTAGTAAATTGTTTTATTTAAGTTGTCATTGTTGTAATTTAAGTATAAAGTTTGTTCAATTCAATTCTGAAAAATGGTTAGATTAACGGAAATGCATAAAATAACAGTTTTACAAATGATTAGTTACGGAGATAACATCCGAACACAACAGGAAGTAACTCGCCTATTTCATGAGAAATTTCCTAATTTACCTCCTATATCCCAAGGAACAATAAGTAAAATAGAAAAGCAGTTTCGCGAGTTTGGTCATGTAAGGCAGATAAAAAAAGCAGCTGCCAATGCACTGAGTGATGAACTCAAATTAGATGTGTTGCTTGAGTTTCAGGAAAACCCACATACATCGAGTAGACAGGCATCCACTACATTCAATGCTAGCCATACATCGATAACAAACATATTAAAAGAAAATAAATTGCATCCGTATAAGATGATACCTACTCAGGAGCTCATGGAAGACGATTTTGATAGGAGAACTTTTTTGTGAGCAAATGATGGACATGTTGGATAACAATATTATCCAATTAGAAGACGTTATGTTTTCTGATGAGTGTACTTTTTTACTTAACGGTCATGCTAATCGGCAAAATTGCCGCTACTGGTCCACGGAAAATCCTCATTGGATGAGAGAAGAACACACTCAATACCCTCAAAAGGTTAATGTTTGGGCAGGGATTGTAGGGAACAATATCATTGGTCCCTTTTTTATTGAGGGCAACTTGAATGGCAACAATTATTTGGCACTACTTCAAAATGATGTCATTCCAACGTTGGCAAATTTATATCCTGATCCAGGTAACACCCTTCACTTCCAGCGAATACGATATGGTTTCAGCAAGATGGAGCACGACCATATTACCAACTTAATGTCCGGCAGTACTTCGATACAATATTTCCCAATCGGTGGATAGGGAGGTGAGGATCGATTGAATGGCCAGCGCGATCACCTGATCTTACATTATTAGATTTCTTTTTATGGGGATATGTGAAGAGCCATCTGTACAAAACTAAACCTTCTGATTTAAAAGACTTAAAAGAACGAATAACGCTTGCGATTAGGTCGATCACGCCTGATATGTTAAATAATGTTAGAAGACAGTTTTATTTGAGATTAGGATGTTGCCAAGACGTTCGCGGAGAACATTTTGAACATCTACTTCATTAACATTCATAGTTCTTTTTCGTGTTCTACATTTTATTACGTTTTGCATTACATTTTAGTTTTTGATTGTATTGTAGCGAATTTCGGTAACAACATGATATTAATTTTTTTTATGTTAATTTTTGCATCAAATTTAAAAACAATAACATTTTTGATTGGAGAATGAAGAGACCTTTCAAATGATATATCACAAGCCTATAGGTACTTCCCATTTAAAAAAATTGGGGGTTGTACCTGTCATTCTAAGGGGGTTGAAGGTAGGGGTTGCATTTTCACGTTAAAGAATGTCAAGTTATAATTTAAATTTGACGTGTTTCGGGATTTTTTATAAATATGTACAGTAACCGAAATAATGAATTTATTCCATTTGGCTTTTACACACTGTATGGGGCAGTGGCTTGGGACACAATAGCTAATCTGAGTACTACGAGGAAAAACCTCCAGAGATTAGCCTGTGCATGTATCATTGGAGCAATGGGAACTTGCCCTACTGCTGCAATGGAAGTGATTCTAAAGTTGACCCCACTGCATATTCAGCTAGAAAATGTAAGGAAGAAGACAATATAAGGAATGATCAAAGTAGGAATTATCAGGGAAAAACCTCGATCACTTACAATTTGATCAAACTTGGGAAATGTCCGAAGATGATATGCCAACGAAATTCAACTTTTAGAGAAAATTCATCACAAAGTTGAGTACTAAATCTGAATGGGAAGAAGACACCATACAGAATTTAAACCGGCATGACATAAAGTGGTATACGGACGGTTCCAAGTTAGGAAAGGAAACTGGAATAGGAATATTTGGACCGAGCATATTTCAAGCAGAAATTAGCGCCTCCTATGTCCCAGGACACTTAGGAATAGAAGGAAAGAAACAGTAGATTAGCTGGCAAAAAAAGGAGCTGAAACTCCACATCTTGGACCGAAACTATCCTGTGGAATCAGATGGAAAGTCTGAGACAGGCTAAGATTCTTCTGGGAAACTATAACCAGAAGAGATCTCTTAGCTGCCTCAACCTCAGTAAAAAAAGTCTCCGGATTTTAACGGGAATATTAACCGGGCATTGCCGGTTAAGAAGTTAAATGAAGAAACTAGGGTTAGAAGATGAAGCAAAGTGCAAATTCTGTGAGGAAAAGTACGAAACCTACATACGCATACTCTCGGAATGCCCTGCCTTGTAAAACTCTAACAGGATCTACCTAATTTGAAGCCCGACGACGATGTCCTGAACTTTATTAGGAAAGTACGACTAGAAGAGCTGCTATAATAAGTCTAAGAAAACATCAGAGCTATTGGCAATTAAGGGGGACACAACAGTGTACTTACTATCCCTAATTCCATACATACAAAAGGGACCGAATTTTCGGTCATCCAAATCCGTTGGTAAAAAGTAACTGACAGGGAAAGTGTGACGTTAAAATTTGTGTTCCTTGGTGTCGAACTGTGAAATGTCAATGAAATGATTCCAAACGGCAACATTATAAATCTCCAGAAGTAACTTTTGTTTTTTATTATTATTATACATTAAAATATTAGGCAAGTATCATAATAAAATACATACAAGCAAAATTTTTTTAAAGAACCATTTTTTAATGCGTATTTTTAAGGTTATGTTATAATGTTTTTGTGGAAATTGTTTGTTTATCTACTTTAGTGATATGTAAAACATATAAATGAAATGAAAAAACAGTACTTAACTCCCAAAAATCAAGAAAATACAATAAAAAAAATACAATAAAACACATAAAACACACTATCAAGAAAAGTTGTTTGGAATCATTTGGCTTGACACTTACGTCACTACTTTCCCAGTCCATAATACAGGGTGTTTCTTAAGTAATCTAAAATATTATATGGAGCGCTTCGTTACTCAATTTTAAGACGAAAAGTTCATATAAACATGTGTGATAGGTGTTGTCGTTTATGAGATACAGGGTGTTGAATTTATTGTAATAAGTCAGTTCTGATTGTACGTGAAATTAATTTTTCCCGGTGACGCTACTGGTTTTTAGAAGTAATACGCAAAAACATGCTTATTCTAAGTGGCCTTTGAAATAATGTTGACAAGTGTCAAATTTGAAAACCAACGCAAAAATCGTACATTTTTATTTGATTGACTCTGTGTTTAGTTAATAACTATGCCAGTGTTTACTAATGTTGAAATGGCTAATATGCATTTTTTGTACGGATTAGCGAATGGTAATGCCTTAGAAGCTAGACGTACGTATGCCCAGCGTTATCCAAATAATCGTTTACCATGTTCAGATACGTTTACTAAGTTACATATTCGTTTACAAGAAACTGGAACTTTTGCTAAATCGAAGAATATTATTGGACGACCCAGAACTGTGAGAAATCCCCAATTGGAAAACCAGATTCTTCAAATTATTGACCAACATCCAGAAACGAGTACAAGAAAAGTTGCAGATGAAGTAAATGTTAGTAACAAAACTGTTTGGAATATTCTAAAAGATAATTTATTGTATCCATATCACGTTCAACGTGTTCAACATTTGTCAATGGATTTTACGTGAAATCGCGAACAATCCGAATTTTGTGGCCAATATTCTATTTACGGATGAAGCCAACTTTTCTAGAGATGGGATTATGAATTTTCATAATGACCACATATGGGCAGATGTAAATCCACATACCATAAGTGTAAAACGATTTCAACAAACATTTTCGGTCAATGTTTGGCTTGGCATCATCGATGATTATTTAATTGGACCATTTTTCCTTCCTGTACGGTTAACCGGTGAGACATACCAACATTTTCTAGAAAATGAACTTCCACTTCTTTTGGAAGATGTACACCTATTATTATTAGAAGGCGCATGTGGTTCATGCATGACGGAGCTCCTCCACATTTTTCAGTGATTGTACGCGAGTTTTTAAATAATGTTTTTCCAGGCCATTGGATCGGACGAGGATCTCCACACCCGTGGCTCCCTAGATCACCTGGACACAATCTTCTGGATTTTTGTGTGTGGGGATATTTGAAATCGCTTGTTTACACAACACTGATATTAAACGTACAAGATCTTCAAAATCGTATCATAGACGGCTGTAATGTTATTCGTAACAATCCTGGTATCTTCGAACGTATTCGACAATCCATTAGACATCGAGCGGATTCTTGCATTTTAGCTGGAGGTGGACATTTTGAACATTTGCTCTGAAATGTATTCTTTTTTCTTTATGTTTAACACATGTTGCTTGTAATAAAATAATAAAAAAATATAAATCAGTAGCGTCACCAAGAAAAATTAATTTCACGTACAACACCCTGTATCTCATAAACGACAACACCTATCACACATGTTTATATGAACTTTTCGTCTTAAAATTGAGTAACGAAGCGCCCCATATAATATTTTAGATTACTTAAGAAACACCCTGTATAATAAATATACTTTATTTATAAAAAAATAAGGTTGCTGGTATCGTGTTTGTAAAATCTGTTTTAGAAATGATTGTAGATTTGTAAACCTCAAAGGGAGCGTGGATGAAAATTTTTATATTTACTAAGATGGACTTACACAAAGTAAAGGTTACTACAATCAATTTTAAAACCTCTTTATTTTTATTTTCCATCCAGTTGATGAAGATGCGCTTGCTTACCTTCATCGTCGCTGTCGGAATCATCGTTATGTTCCACCACTTCATTGATAGCAGACTTTATGTGAGCCATAATACTGTTTCTGAGTGCTGCCGTATTGGAATTGCCAACTTGTCCGCCATGAGCGGTGACATCACAATGCGCCTGCAATTGAGCATCGTTATCGAAAATCTCCAAGCAAGTTTTGCACGCCCTGAATATTCTGCCGTGTGATTTATTTATGTGATCGTACGTCTTCCATTTGGAACCATAATTTTTGCCGCATACTGGACACGACGTTAAAGGAGTCAACTGATTTTTGTGCACCAACTTAACGTGATCTCTAAGAATGTGTTGGTTTTCGAATAATTTTAAACATATACCGCACGACAGGCTTAAAATCTTCCTGTGCAAACTGAGTATGTGCATCTTCAATTTGATTTTACTGGGTAAAGAATCGCCGCAAAACTGGCAAACGTGGGAATCGAAGTGATTTCTCGTATGCTCTTGAAGATCACTTTTGCTGCGTAAGACATTTTTGCAGATCCTACAAAACAAGGGACAGCCCGGGTGTCTGAATCTGATATGAGACACTATCTCGCACTTACTCTGTACTTTCTCGCTACAAATCTCACAAGTATACTCCGAATGATAGTTTACTAGATGTTTCGCTAAACTCTGACGATCCTTGAATATCCTAGCGCAACTCTTACATCTGGTTAAGAGATCCTTTTGCATCTTTGGCCTGCAGTTCTTTTTATGTTTTTTGAGCAGCATTTTTTTGTGGAAACCCTTCGAACATTTGGGACATTTGAAATCGCCGTCGTTCAACGGTGGCGTATAATTCGTAATGATATTGGTGTACATATCGTGCGAGGAGTCGATTTCCTTAGGCGCGTCTTTGTTGTTGGAATCTTCGTCATATTCCTCTTTAACAACCACCTCGTCTTCTTGGTCGAAATTAACGTTCGAATTATCGCTCGGATATTCGAATTCTTCTTTGATAAAATTCTCCTTTGCAGTTAAAAAATCAAACGAAAATTTCGATGGTAACGTTTCTTTTTCAGCCGGGAATTTCTTACTGCCTTTGGCCAAATGAATCTTGTTAAAGTGTTGGGAAAGGTGGTACTTTGAAGCTGACGTCTTGTAACACAATTGGCACGTGATACTCGGATGCCCTTTATGTAATCTATTGACATGTTTCCACAAATGAGAATTGCGTCCATAGAATTTGTTGCACAAATCGCAATGAAAATTTGAATGCTCGTTTCTTCTGTGTGCGCTGAATTCTTTAAACGAATAAAACTCGTTTTGGTTACAATCAACACAACTCAAACCTTTATAGGGCGTGTTTGCGTACTCCTCATTAACGTCTATGAAATCTTCGGGGTCAAACATTTTCATTTGCTTCTTACAAGATTCTATTACGAAATCGTGGACTAAAACGTGGTTTTCCAACCATTTAAAATTGTCGTCTCCGTATTGACAAATCTGGCAAACATATTTAGTAGACGTCGATTGGGGATTGGAGCAAGTCTGAAGATGAGTTTTTAAGTTCATGTAAGAGGTGCATTGGTACAAACATATGCCGCAAACAAATCCGGCTACCTGTGCATGTTTCAGTCTTAAATGCATCATTACATCTTGCTTACTGGTAAATACTCCTGAGCAATTTGGGCAGGTCAATTTCGAAAATTGTTGAGTCTCCGAAGATTGATTATTTTCTGAAACTAATAAATAAAAAGATAAAGAATATTCGTAAAGTCAACACTAACAAAATTAAGTTTTTTATTTGCCATTTCGTAATAATTATCAATAGCAATAACCCAAGGACAGTAAATGGATGGATATACAATATACCCTCCCAGAGAGCAATAATGGACTGGTTTAGTGATTTTTTTATATTTGTATCTTATAAAATAGGTTTTTAGTGGTTCAAATGTACAAATAAAATTTTTATAAAATTAATCCTCTAGCCATAATCGGCTTTTGAAATTTAAATTTAATGGTTACATACGTCATAAGTGGTAAGTGACGTGTTTCAATAAGATTGGTAGATAATTTGCTATGTTGTCGATATGCTTTAATATTAGCCGAGAAACTTATCTCTCTCTCTTATTTGTTGTCATTAAAAAGAGATAAACATATAGATATTTTTGTTCTATGATTGACACTTTATCAAATAAGGAGTAAAACACTAAACAAAATATTCTGTCATCTTCGTTAGTTTAATTTGTTGTTTGGTTGTGTTTGGTTTATGAAAGAAATTACTTCTATACTATTTTTGGTTCGAAAATAAAAATCCCTAACACCTTCTCTTGGTGTTATAGCGGTTCCTTCAAAAATAACCAATAGAAGTAATTGTTCTCTCGGGGAGCAACCCTTCTATCGGTACAGTGAGAGAACGAATTTCAAGAATACCGTTTTGGCATTTTCAATAGAACCACGCCCACTTTCTATTGGCTGTTCTATTCTATCACCGTCAAGAATAGGGCTCTTGTTTGTTTATTACAAATAAACACGATTTTCTCTCCAGTCATATATCTTGTCAACTGGTACAATCAGTTAGTCACAGAACACGGTGTTTTGTGCCGCCAGTTCTTTGAGAATACCTGAAACGAACGTAGCTAAAATGTGACAACGTTGACTTTTAAACACACTTCATTATTGGTTATTAGTTGGCGCTACGTTTAAAACTTACTAATTATTTATTGCTAAATTTTACGAAATGAGAAAAATTACTTGCAAAATGAATACCAATATAAGTAAGTAGTTATCTTATCCTAAATATATATTGCTATTATTTTGTTTAAAATGATCCTACTAAACTAGTCCATTAGCGTGGAAGATGTCACTATAAGAGGCCTGATTGTCAAAGGATGTCCACAGGGAGGGGTGCTCTCACCTCTACTGTGGAACTTGGTCTTAGACTCCTTATTCAACCACCTAAGCAGTGAGGACTTCTACAATATTGCTAATGCAAATGACCTGGTGATTCTTCAAACAGGAAGGTTTGAGGAAACACTGTGCTAGAATGCAAGAAGTCCTCAATATCATAGAAAGCTGGTGCAAGGATCACTCACTGTCATTAAACCCACAAAAGACAGAGATGGTCCTTTTCAAAAGGAAAAGGAGGCTTGTGAACCTTCGGGCTCCAAAACTCCTAAAAACTGAATTAAACTTCTCTGCAGAGGTGAAATATCTAGGGATCACCTTTGACAGCAAGTTAACAGGAACTCTCATCTAGAAAATATAGTCAAAAAAGCATATATTGCCTATGAACAGGGTAGAAGAACCATTGGTCGTCACCAAGGGTCACGGAGTGGATCTACATTGCAATCATAAGACCTATGCTAACCTACGGCGCGATTGCCTGGGGAGTAAAAACAAACCAGCTGACAGTCGTCCGCAAACTTGACCATTTACAAATAACAGCACGCCTTAACATAACAGGAGGCATGAGAACTACACCAACTAGAGCGATGGAGGTGATCCTCCTACACCGTAATGGCTTTAAGGAAGCTTCACAGATAGTGATAAAGAACGACCTCTGCTCCTGTTAGAAACTCACTTTCCTGGAGGAACAGTTACTTCAGAAAAAATGAGGGAGCATACAAAAAACCTACCAGGGAAGATACTGCAATGGCAAAACACATATGCAGTGAAGAACGGCTGAGATGGGCTATGAGCACTTTCCAGCCATTCAAAACTCCAGGTACCAGAAACATGGAGAAGGGCCAAAATCACCTTCATCCCAAAAGCGGGGAAAAGGGACACTACGCACCCAAAATCTCTAAGACCGATCAACCTCACATCGTGTCTTGAAAACGATGGAAAAAGCTGTAGACAACTATATTAGAACGGAAATCTTGGAACAGGTACCATTGCAACCCCGTCAGCATGCGTCGAAGACACTCTGAATAAGAAAAAAACCGTGGAAAGTATGTACCTTTGTAGACATAGAAGGGGCCTTTGACAATATGCCACATGAGGCTGTCAAAAAAGCAGTGAATGAGAGATGACAGCTTGCTGTATGTCTATCAAGCAATGACATACGTTCTATTCAAGTCTAATTATGACCTTGGAATGTTGGAAAGAGATGGTGCCAACTTCTAATAAAAAACAATAACCTAACAATACTTTATGATCTACCTAAGGCAAAAACCTTACGGTAACAATATTTGTTTTGTTTCTATTTCTATCTTCCGAATATGCATACAAAACTACTCGAAAACCTCCGAGTAACGTTACAAGAAATGTCCTAAAACAGAAAGAATTTTTTTTCTATTCTGTTACAGAGTTCACACCCAGCATTGCTAAGAATAATAACAGAAGAAAAACTAAGCAACTACATAAAATTAAAATACAGTTGGTGACTATAATTATATTTAAGTAACAGATTGTAGTTAATAAATAAAAAAAAATGCCACACTATGTATTATGCTGTATATTATGCGATCCAACAGTATACTAACCTATGGATTCAGTCTTTTTGAGATCTGAAATTTTGACAAGATTCGGTAACTTTTTCTTTCCTTTATCTGGAGACAATTCTCCTGAACCCAAAGATAAAACTTCGGACATATCGATTCCATGAAATTCAAATATATGTGATGCTAGAGCTGAAGTATCCGAGAACTGTGTATCACATAACAAACAATTTTGCGTTAAAGACAGCAGCTTTTCATTCTAAAACAAAAACAATATCACTATTTTGTTCAATAATAGTGGACAGTTTCATAAAATAAATAAACCATCCTTGCTATCTACCAAGTCAAAAGTGAGAGCTTCCAAAACTTAAAATTTGATACAATAACAGGACACATTTATTGAATACAGAGAGGATAAAGGTATATATATGAATTAAATTATGTGTATTGATAAGTTCATATTTCACTTTTTTGTAAATAAAACTAACACTGTTTATAAATGAATCCAGAACTGCAATCAAAGTAGTAAAATTTGTATAAATTACCAAATAACAAACCAGTTTATTATCTAAAGTAGTTACATTGATAAGTTGATACATAATTCAAAACAATAACTCAATAGGCTAGAAAATAAGTATCATAAAAATAAAATAAAAGTAAAATACAAGCCATAGAAATGAAGTACCTAAGAAGAATTCAAGGAATCACAAGAAAAGACAAGATAAGAAACACTGCAGTAAGGGACGAACTACAAATAGAATCTACCCTAGAATTTATTGAAAAAAGACAGCTCAGCTGGTGGGGACATTTACACAGAATGGAGCAAAGTAGACCAGTGAAAAACGTAAGAGAGGTAGACAAAGATTAACATGGGATGGAGTTATAGAAGACATACTTAACAGAAGAGGAATCCAGAAAGCAGAAGCATTGGCCAAAAACAAACAGAAGTGGGCTCAATTTGTACATGATTAATATTGTATCGATTTTAATACCCTACACCTTATAAGGTGAAAGGGAATCTGATTATATAATATAGAAATAAAATAAAAAATCAAAGCAAGAACAAAAACCTAATGAAACATTGAAAACAAGTTACAAGAGAAAATATAATGAAAAAATAAATATTAAAGAAATATAAGCCACAACAAAATTTACCCTGTCAAAAGAGGGATTGCAGAAACTTTGTGTTCTGAGGGTTCCGAACAAAGCCCTTAGAAGTAGAAATAAAAGAGACAGGTCTTTAAATGAAATCAAGAACAAAGACTGGAGGAAGAGTATGCTTCCTAGGTATATTTAAGATTTGCTAGCTCTTGCTAGGGAATCAACCCGATTATATAAGTAGATTAATTCATAATGAATACTTTTTATTTAACAGACATACTGAGACGCAGCTTTCCAGTCGTGGGAGAATAGAACTGGTAAAAATGTTTAATTTTTTATAGGTCTGTTCTAACACAACATTGGAAAAAACCTAATGACATTGTTTATGGACCAACCCTTATCTATTAAAAACCTTATCCAAAAAAACTTGTAAACAAAACATTTTATTTCACACTGCTACTCAACAATATCTGGAGATTTAAAAGAATCTAACCAATAATTTTTAAGAACTTCTTGGTGATAATGTTAATTTGGGAGTTTACAGCAAGGTGATAATAATAATTGTGAGTAATTAGGAGTTTGATGAAAAGTTTTGGGCGAATGGTTCTATTTCCCTTTGGAAATGATTACTACATTAACCCAAGAAGGAAAGGACAAAATCCTTAATGTATATTGGCACTACTTTGCAAAAATATATTTAAAAAATTTTTGAATCAATGATTTGGGGGAAAACTGGAAACTGAGAATTCCTAAATGTTTGCAACTTTCACTACAGATACGTCACTAACTCATAAATGAAGTAAGCCACTTTCTGATTTAGATGTTTTACGAACTTATAGCTAATAGCCAGTTACAAAAAGGCCAATCTAATTTGAAGTTTGAAGAACTTTCAAAATATACGAGTATTTTGTATCTTACATTTGTCTACAGATTATAGGAGCTTGACGTTTCAATAAAATATATAAGCATTTTCTTAAAATTTTTTTAGCTAAGTTTGGTTAGCTTTTCTCCACATTTTTTTCAAATTTGAATAATGTCAATATCATATAAATCTTGTTTTGTATCATACTGCACGAACACAACAGTTAGAACTCCTCATAAAAAATTCGTAAACGTGTCTGCAGTAAAAGTTAAACGAAAATTTGAGGATCAAAATTTTAAAAAAGAAGACGACAGACTTGCGGTTCTATGTCGACCCTTATGTAGCTAACTTTACTTTTGTGAGTGGGATTTTTTATGATAATAATAATAATAAAAGGATGGTTTATTTTATTGTGAATTGTTATATTTACTGGATTTTGATGACTTTCAGGTTCTCCGTTAATGAACTCATTCTTGATAGGATCATGTTTGAGGACATCACTCTCCTGATTCTCATAATTAAAATTTTCTTCGCTAATATCTTGAGTATCTAACTTCTTTGGTATCTTGTTTTTTCTTCGATTGCAAGTATCGAGTTTGTAAATTTTTGGTTTGTACGTTTCAATAAATTCGTTTTTTCTCTTAAGATTTTTTCTTTGGGATATTTCTGTTATTAAATTTTTCTCGGTATCGTCGAAATAGTCGGTTTTAGATGGAAATACTCGCCTGCTGGTATAGGAGTCGACCAATTTGCAAATTTTAGTAAAATTTCGTAATTTATCACATAGAACAATTTCGCCTTTACTGTCGAAGTTTTCATCTAGACTAGATTCGGAATCAACATCGTAATCGACCAAACGAATTTCATTTTGCGACATCAAACTTATAGGTTTGTTCAGATATTCGATAGTGTGTGGAAAACTTTGTCTAAATTCTTCGAGATCGAAATGTCTTCCGATCACAACATCCAAATAATCATCTGTCTGATTTCCTTTACTAATTTGTTTGTGACTGAAATCGACGAAGCAACTCTTATCTCGTTTTTGTTTGGATTTCAAGCAGGATTCTTGTATGTCGTATTGGGCTTCTAGTATGATAATGTTTTGTAAACAATTCTTTATGAAGGTGTAGAAACTGTCTACGCTTTCCGAGCAATCTCCGCAAATGGTATCGGGAAGAAGAGAGTAGGGAGTCACCTAAAAAATGGCATCAAATATTAATACAAAAATTAATTATTTACTCACTGATATTTTTATTAGTAATAGGCATTTATACAGAAAACTGTTCGATTATTACACTCAGGTGCAAAAAATTCGATCCATTTCTTTTTTCTCATTTATTTTAAGTCTTGCCACTCTCAGGTTATTGTATGGCATATGTATTTTTAGGTATGTATTTAAGATAAATCATTGTTTATTGCATTTATTTCAACCCGGGTTACCTTAGTGATCCTGTAGTGTCTAACCGCGTTGCATTCTTAATTCTAATTGGCTTTAGTTCAAGATGGCCGTAGCCAGTATTATGCAGCTGATGTGTTAGGTGTTAGTCGTTCGGCGGTTCAAAGAGCAGTTCAGCGATTCAATGAAACCGGCAACTCCACAAGGAGGCCAGGTTCCGGTCGTAGAAGGGCAACATCCGAACGAGATGACCGACTTTTGGTAACTTCATGTTGGAGAAATCGGCATAACACATCAGTTCAACTGGCCAATCGTCTGAATGAAGTGAGAAATGTGGATGTAAGCAGGTGGACGGTTCGACGTCGACTTGCTGAAGCTCATTTTTACTGTATTTGAAAATCAAGAGAGAGTAAATTCCCAGAATAAAAACTAATTCGGTATGCAAAACTATAGTACAGTACGTGCGGTAAAACTTCAATATTTGTAATGCATTCTAAATTGTTTTTGTTAATTTCAATACAAAATTTATTAAATTTCTTGGACTATCACATTATTTTATGATCTTTCATTGTTACTCCAGTAGGCCTAAGAGGATTAACGTGCGTCATAGGCGTAACCAGATTAGAAAGGGATAATTGTTATTTAACGACCTCCGAATGGCAACAGCTTCTAATGACAGATATTTTGACTTAAATAGTGCTTAAGTTTCTAGAAATGCAGTTATTTGTTTTTGGATAAACGTGACAAATAGTAGTGACTAAAAATGGAAGCAGTTTGTGAGTATACGCCAGTGAAAAAATTAAAACTAGACCATTTATCGCTCAATGAAAAGAGTGCTGTTGTGAATGTGTACCACTATTTTAAACATCAAAATCCCTCAAACACAATTGACAGTGTAGTTGAAACAACATCTAAGGCAATGGGATATGGAAAATCTACAATATATAGAGTTCTAAAGGAGGAAAAATCAGGTAGAGTAACCTCACCAAAGCGGAAACCAGGTAGACAAAAACTATTAAAAGTCAACGTGGACGAGTTTTTTAAAAATGCTATTCGTAAGCTTGTTCACTCATTTTTAATAAACAAGCAAATACCAACTTTAGATAAAGTTTTGCAAGCCATTACGAATGATGTTGATTTACCCACAATAAGCCGGGATAAACTATGGAAAACGTTACATGAGTTAAACTGAAAATTTAAAAAAATGGGCAGACACTCAATGCTAATTGATTCTGAAGAAATTGTATGTTGGAGAAGACAGTACCTCAGAAGAATACAACAAGTTAAAGCTCAAAATAAAAACATTTATTATTTAGATGAATCATGGGTTAATGAAGGGCATTGTGTAGGAAAAGTTTGGGAAGACAAAAATATAAAATCATCCCATCAAGCTTTTTTAGAAGGATATACTACTGGTTTTAAGGAACCTATAGGAAAAGGTAAAAGATTAATTATTTGTCATATAGGCAGTACAAACGGTTTTCTTGAGAATGGTTTACTCTTATTTGAATAAAAAAAAACCGTTGATTATCACGAAGAAATTAATGGAGACGTGTTTGAGGAATATTTTGAACAGATGATTCAATTCATACCAAAAGGATCGGTTATTGTAATGGACAATGCAAGTTACCACTCCAGATTACTTGAACCTTTACCAACCACTAAATGGAAAAAGGATGAAATTGCAAAATGGTTATCTTCTAAAAATTTAGCCTTTGACAATACAATGCTGAGGGCAGAATTGTTAACTATTGCTAAAAAACATAAGCAAAATTATAAAAAAAATAATATTGAGGAAACGAAGAATTGAAATCCTTCGTTTACCACCCTACCATTGTGAGCTGAATCCGATAGAATTGATATGGGCTCAAGTTAAAGGTTATGTTGCCAGAAATAACACTACTTTTAAATTATCAGATGTTAAAAATCTCTTCAATAAGGCAATATCTGAAGTAACAAGTGAAAATTGGCAAAAATGTATTAGACACGTTACAGAAATAGAAAAAAAAATGTGGGAGCTAGATAACATAATTGATATTACTATAGAATACTCTAGAATCAGATGGTGAATCTTCTGACAAAGAGTGCGAGGAACCATAACTTTAAAATTATTAATTTATATACTTTAATTTTATTTTTAGATTTTTATTTTTTAAGATTTAATATTGTCGAATTTTTTGCATGTTGCTCGTAAAATTTTATCCTTGCGGTTGGTTTTTTTTTTCTCATATACCTACTTAATTGTTTTTCTTAAGCTCCTCATATTTATAAGTAATTGTAATTATCTGTACATATTATATACATATTTTGTAAATAAACATATGCCTAAAATAAAATTGACTTTTTCTTCATTTTACCCAAATTAAATTACTACTTACGAATTATGTTTATCTATCTAAAATTGGTAATCTAGGTATAAATAACTAAAACAAATTAAATATTTCTATTTCCATATTAATTTAATTTTGAAAACGCACGTCTATGGTTGACTGCCTTTAACACTGATAACTGCAAAACATTTCTGGGAATTTACTCTCTCTTGATTTTCAAATACACTATAGTATCCAGAAGACCAGCCCTATGTCCACTATTATCCGTACAGCATCGTAGAGCTAGACTTGCCTTTGCAAGAGCACACGAAAACTGGAATGACGCAGACTGGCGAAGTGTATTATTCTCAGGCGGCCGCGAAAGAGTTTGGCGGAGGCAAGGATTTGCTCAGTGCAATATTGCAGAAAGAATAAGCTATCGAAGAGGCTCAGTGATGATTTGGGGTGGTATAAGTTACGAAGCTCGTACTGACCTAGCTATCGTGGATGGCGGTTCTGTGACGGGTGCAAGATACATAACGACCATTCTTGATGAGCATGTGATACCTTCTGCCCCGTTCATCGGACCCAATTTTCTTTTCATGGACGATAATGCGCGTCCGCACCGCGCTAGGATCGTCAATGACTATTTAGAAGAGGTGGGAATCGTCCGTATGAATTGGCCAGCTTCCAGTCCTGATCTCAATCCAATTGAGCATCTGTAGGACATAATGGGAAGGCAATATCGAGCACGAATACCTCGTCCAAACAACCTGGCTGAGCTCGGTGCGGCTCTTCAGGAAATATGGAGAGAATTGGACCAAACTGACATCCATAGGTTGATTAGCTCGATGCCACGACGTATTCAAGCTGTTATAAGGGCCCGAGGAGGAAACACTAGGTATTAATTATCTCTGCATACCATACATTTTTGTATTGCCATTTTTTATTCAAGAAGTTTTCATTCATTTTTAAATTTTCTGTATTATGGTGAATGGCCCTATAAAATAAAGATCTATTTTTTGTAAACTCTGGGTTTTATTGATATTCAATACGTATTTTTCAATCTATAACTTATTTTAAAGTTTAATATCCAAAGATCTTAATTTTTTATTGAAAAAATCGTATGGATCAAATTTTTTGCACCTGAGTGTATTTTATTCATACTTTTGGATTTGTTTGGTAAATTATGTCATATTTAGTACGCCACTGCATTATTAGAAACGTCACTGATTCCAAAAATATATAATATGTTGCTTCAAATTGGTACAGGGTGGGCAAAAATGCACATATTTACTTACAAAGTAATGAAAATAACGAATAAGCGTAATAAACACATTAAATGAAATTACGTATTGTTATACAACTACTTTGATAAACTATCAAAAACTATCTGGATTTCCTACAAAATACATGAATTCCTGATCTGGTCCAGCTTTTTTCCCGATATTCAAATACCCACTGGTTTCAACAGGATGGCGCACGGCCACATTTCGCAGTAGCTGTACGCGATTTTTTAAACACAACTTTTCCACAAAGGTGGATAGGAAGAAGGGGACAAGTGGAATGGCCTGCTAGATCACCTGATCTGAGCCCATTAGACATTTTTTTAGTGAGAATTTATGCGTTATTTTATGGTCGCACTGTATAATACAAGTATACCATCTAGTGGTAATGATCAAGGGCGTACCCAGGTAGGGGCAGGGGGGGGGCAGCTGCCCCCCCTAGAAGATTAAATAAATGTAATTTTTTACATAATATAATAATATATATTATACATAATGCATGGTATAATTATGTATAGTATTTTGTTTTGTGTCATCATCAAAATTAATGAATAAAAGTCAATTTTCATGATTTTTTGTTTCAATATACCCGACAGACGATCTTTTCGAAACAGGTATAAGCAGCCCCCTGCCCCCTCCTAGCTGAAATCCTGGGTACGCCCTTGGTAATGATTAGTACTTCTTATTATAGTTTGGAACTGTCAAGATCTCTTGGGATCCAAAGCACAAAAAGGAACGCTCTGAATTGTTTTAATAAGTCGCTAATTTGTCTGCACACTAAAAATGTCTTGCATGTGATTGTTTATACAGTGTGTAAAAGCCAAATGGAATAAATTCATTTTTTCGGTTACTGTACATATTTATAAAAAATCCCGAAACACGTCAAATTTAAATTTACCATCTAAAAACCACATTGCTATGGTTTTTGTTCACTTTCTCATTATCAAGACCTAAACGGGAAATAAGTTTTAAGTATATTGTAATAAGTTTCGAGTATATTTTAGCGAATTTCGGTAACAACATGATTTTAATTTTTTTTATGTTAATTTTTGCATTAAATTTAAAAACAATAACATTTTTGAATAGAGAATGAAGAGACCTATCAAATGATAGGTATATCACAAGCATGTACTTCCCATTTAAAAAATTGGCGGTTGTAGCTGTCATTCTAAGGGGGTTGAAGGTAGGGGTTGCATTTTCACGTTAAAGAATGTCAAGTTATAATTTAAATTTGACGTGTTTCGGGATTTTTTATAAATATGTACAGTAACCGAAATAATGAATTTATTCCATTTGGCTTTTACACACTGTATGTAATGAAAATGAAGGCTTTGAAAAAACTGCAAGAGAAACATACTAATAATAAATATTATAAAGGTTATAGTTTCAGTAATAATGCATTTCAAAAATTGATAAGGACTCTTATAGATATAGACTGATATATTGCAGCATATTGTATTTACTGTCTATAATAAAAATATTTCTATATACCTATTTCAGTATTTCAACATAAATTACCAAACAAAACCAAATTTACAATTTGTTAAATCTAGGAAGAAAATAACCTCGTGTATTGTATGTTACATAACCTGCAATTTTCCTGTTTTGGGAAAAAATTGATTATTCTGTTTAAAAAGCTAGATATGTTCAAAATAACTAGAATAAAAGACACTCATTTTTAGATTGATTAGTTTGCGTACTATTAAGAGTTCATCATTTTTTTAGTGGGAGGCAAAGTAAACAAATATAGCCCAGTTATAGATTCACTTTGTAAGTTCCGTCTTGAATACAAAAGCTAAAAATCTTCTATCTCTTCTATTAGAAGAGCTTCTTATAGAAGGTAAGTACTCGTACAAGTGAGATCAGGATAATTTAAAAGATAGAAAGAAGACTGAAGAAAAGAATGAGAAAAGTCTTGAAAATATGAGAGCAATTTTTCGCATATGTATACAGGGTGAGTCATAACTATTGGGACATAGACTAAGGACAGGTTATTTGGACCAAAATATGGCTATTGGGCCAAATATGCCTTAATATAATGTTGCTGAGAAAAAAGATACAAAATTGACACAGAGGCATAATCTTAGACAAGAAATAGTATTTTATTTACAATTCCACTATCAAATACCAAACTAATAAACAAAGTTGCAACTAACGTAAGGTTTCCGTTTTGACGATAAATCAAAACTAAACACATTTTAACTTAAAAGAACTCACAAAAACTCAAACTAAATGTTCTACATGGTCTCCTCCGATTTCTATGCCTTTTCTAATTCTTTTTATAAAGGATTTTCGGACGATAAAAAAAATGTTATTCTGTCCCCTTATAAGATAAGCTGCATTTTGAATGTATCTCCAAAGTTCGTCTCGTGTATTAATTTCATTGGTATAAACTAAGGACTGCATATGTCCCCAAAAATAAAAATCTAGCGGGTTGTACTCAGGACTTCTTGGTGGCCATTGAAAATCACTGCCTCTGCCAATCCATCGTTGAGGAAATACGTCATTAAGATGATTTCTAACAGCTAATGAAAAATGAGGTGGCGCTCCATCCTGCATAAACCACATTTTTCTTCTTACATCCAGTGACAGATCATCTAAAATATCACTAAGAGTATTTTCCAAAAAGAATAAATAAGAATCCCCATTTAAATCCGGAGGAAGAACATAAGGCCCTAGTAGTTGGTCGCCTATAATGCCACACCAAATATTCAATTTAAACTCATGCTGAAAATGTCTAGCTTTAATAGCATGCGGGTTTTCTTCTTCCCAAGAATGACTATTTTGCCAATTAAAAACCCCTCGTCTGATAAAAGTTGCTTCGGTGAACATAATATTCTTAATAAAGTGTCTGTCATTGCGATGTTTATTCAGAATACGTTGGCAAAACTGTAACCGTCGTGGAAGATCTGTTGGAAGTAAATTTTGAACAGGAGTGAAGTGATAAGGATGGAGGTTCTCTTTTTTTAGAATTCTAATTATAGACGACTGACTTACTCCTGTTGCTGCTGATAGATGTCGTGAACTTATTTCAGGATTTTCATCTACTCGAACCAAAAGTTCATCTTCTTGATTAGGTGTGATTTGTTTCAGTCGACTACCTCGATTTTTAGTGTGAAATGACCCAGTTTCACCTAAACTACGATATAATCTTGCAAAAGTTTTGTGATTTGGTTGCCTTCTGTTTGCGTATAACATTCCATACCTTCTGGCTGCCGAGCGACCGCAAAAATTTTCTTGTGCGTATACGCAAATCATATTTCGCATTTCTTCATTAGTAAAATGATTGTGGCGAGGCATTTCAATCAAAAAAAGTAATGGTTACTTTTAAAAAATGCAACATTACACTACACTGTCACATCAAAAATAATTTACTCTGAACAAATGACATTTACCAACAACAATTATTTGACAGTCCAAAGCATACTTTTCATAAATGAATTAATATTTGAAATCCTTTTTCAAGATTCTAAGCAGTTCGACTGCGTTTTTATCGAAAACGGTTGAAATTATCATGTTTAAACAAGAGTACCAATTTTAAGTAAAAATGATGTTTACTTCATATTTTCTAATAAAAATTACTAAAAAATTTCATCCGAAAAAGTTTAGACTCAATTTGATCATTAGGAATGATCCACGTGACAAAACGTAAAATTGTAAATAAAATACTATTTCTTGTCTAAGATTATGCCTCTGTGCCAATTTTGATATCAATTTATAAATATACAGGGAAACTAGTAGCAAAAAACGAAAAACAAAAATTAACTTTAACACCCTGTATCTTTTTTCTCAGCAACATTATATTAAGGCATATTTGGCCCAATAGCCATATTTTGGTCCAAATAACCTGTCCTTAGTCTATGTCCCAATAGTTATGACTCACCCTGTATATTAGATTAAGCGTGCTAAAAAGATAAACCGGTTTTCTCTTTTATAAAACACTGTATAATATACTGTTTTACTTCGTGCGTAATGGATTACTTACGACTCTAGTTATGTAATATACTATTTTCTACGAGCGTGCGCAAGTATATACTTTGCGTACGCACTTGAGAGCGCAAAATTTAATTTTAATTAAGTGTCTTGTCCGCACTCGACTGCAGCCAGCGTGCGAACAAGACTTACTATGCGCACTAGTTAGGAAATATACTAATTATAATTAAATTCAACTTTAAAAATTTCCGAACAATTTTTTATTGAACCAATTTTATTGTTTTCAATAACAGATTGTTGTAATACTATAAACAGGTGTACCTAGTTATTGACTGAAATCAGTATTAGTAAAAAATTGATATAAATTTTGTAGCGTGAGTTATAGTGACATCACATGCGCCAAGAATAAAGATTGTTCACGTTAAACGTATTTCTTGAAATAGATCAATCAATAAACGATATTGTTTTATTATGTATAAATACAATTGCATAAAACAAGTTATTTTTACGGTGTAATTTTGCATGTCCAAAGTCAAACGAAATTATTTCACTTGGCTTAAACCTAGTTTTTACAGATTTGAAGCAGGCCGTCAATAAAATAAGAACCTAAGTTCTACCAAGCACAAGAGTAAGTTTTTTACGTTACAAGTCCTGGAAGTGACTTATTACGGTACGAGATAGATATTTATATACGAGCCGAGTCAAGAATATCTAATCGAGTACCGTAATAATCACTTCACGGACGTGTATCGTACTATATTTTTTTTCATACTGCCTATGGTTTTAAACGCAATAAAATATGAAACTGAAATGACTGGGAGTTTTGCAAAAAAAATTTGGGAGTTCATAGTTTATTTCGGTTTTAAAAACGTGGATAAAACTATGGCTTTCCGTTTGAAAAAAAAAATAAGGCAATCGCCTAGTTTACTAATGTACTACCCTGTATAAATGAATATAATTTTAAAATGTTTGATTTTAATTACCCTTTACATATTATACATTATAAATAAATAAGTTATAAACAAAAGAGTTATAGAACAACGAGAGAAGTTTGCCGGACCCTGTATATTGTGTGAGCACCTGATAATCTCCAAAGATTTAAAAAGAACATAAAATTCACTTTCTAACAAGTTAATTACTCTATTTTTCCTACATCCATAAGTAGTTTGATGATAAGTTGTTTTATAATGCCAAATTATTGGTGCAATATGATATCACACACATCTGATTTAATAACCTACGATTATATAAAAGATTATTTATCATAATCGAGCTGATAAAAACACATCTAATCTTATCGGTTGCAAAAGACAAAGTAAATAATGAAATAATACATAATAAAGAGACTCTGTTTCCAAATTAACCACGCATGTTATACCTTCTATGAAATATTTAAGAAACATGGCAACATTGTTAAACCAGGATGTTATGTAACACACAATGTAGTAATTTCATAATTGTTTATGTTCTTCCGTATTTTACAAATTATGATATACCTACATTTCAGGACTAGGATAAATTGATACAAGATAATATTTTAATACTGTTTAAAAAAATTAAATGGATTTTAAAATTCTAGTTCTATCAATGACATTTTTACAAAAAAAAAATTACTTTAACGCCGAAAATTATCAGTACGAGCTGGAAAAATTAAGTAAGCACTCGTTGCAAGCTGAAACACCTAAAACCGGTCAGTAATATTACTTCAAAAAACTGAGTGTCGTCAAAACCACCGCAACTGCCAAATATTTCCTCTTGTCACTTTTTTTTTAAGATACATCCCAACCTTTGTGATGAGGGTAATATACAGTGCGGTCCATATGTATGGAATAAATTCATTTGTAGCGTTATTATGTACTATATGAAAAAAACCTGAAACAGGTCGATTTTTATTCTTAAATTGACAATTTACAGTATGAAAATATTATCCCCCTCCAGCACCCCTTCGGAATTATAAGCACCCCCTCGAAAATTTTAAATTACAAAGGGGGTCGTGTGGCACCTCGTTGGAAAGGGATTTTAGTCCTCTGTTCAGCAATATAAAGTTTTTTAAGTTTGGTGCAATCATAACTGAGAAAATTGATTTTTAAGATGTAAAATTTTGATAATGTCTCTAACACAAAACTTTACGTAGAATGAAGATAATAATGTCAAATAATGATTGGAATGTGTTTTTCAATGTATTTGACACTTAAATTAAATGTTCAAAATGACCACCATTCACTTCTTGACAATAACCGAGGCGATATTGGAATTCTCGTACAACATTTTGTATGACCTCGGAGGTTATTTTGTTAATTTCTTCCGTTATCCTAACTTTTAAATCAGCAATATTGTTTGGTCTATTAAAATATACTTTGGATTTTAAATAACCCCATAAGAAGTAATCGAGAGGAGCCAAATCGGGGGATCTAGCCGGCCATTCGATCGCCCCACGTCTTCCAATCCACCTATTGGGAAAAACCTCGTTTAAATAATTTCTAACAGTACGTGCAAAATGCGGTGGAGCTCCGTCTTGTTGGTAGTAAATAGATCGATCTATCTCATTTGGATGATTAACTTCAGGAAAAACTCTTTGTAATGTAGGCACTAAAAAGTTATTTAAAAAATCTAGATAAACCTCACCAGTAACTGTGTCCTCAAAAAAATAAGGGCCAATAATTTTATTGTTAATGATACCAGCCCAAACGTTAAATTTTTTAGGATATTGAGTGTGAGCCTCACACATCCAGTGAAGATTTTCTCTGCTCCAATATCTACAGTTCTGTTTGTTAACCGTTCCGTTTAAATGAAACGTCGCTTCATCAGAAAAAACTATTTTGTTTATGAACTGCAAATCTGCGTTCATTCTATCCATCATCAATTCACAGAATTCTTGCCTTCTATCAGGATCATCTTCATTTAACTCCTGAACCAACTGAACTTTGTAAGGGTGGTATTTTTCTTTATGCAGAACTCTCAAAATAGATGATTTACTTACATCATTGTCGGCGGCAAGTTCTCGAGTTGTCTTATGCGGATTTTCCTCAATCTCTAGAAGTACATCTAACTTTTTTTCATCAGTAAATTGAACATTTCTACCTGGTTTTTCAATATTTTTTACATGTCCAGTTTCACGAAACTTTTTTTCAATTTTGCTAACTGTAGACTGCGAAACGTGTTGACCAGGGTATTTATTATTAAAAACAAACCTCCTTTTGAGTTCTGGTTTTATTACCACAACCAATCATAATTAAAATGTCTATTCTTTGAGTCTCGGACAAATGAGCCATAATTAAATTTAATACTACTACTAGATTTATATCAATTGTTTATTTAGTTTTTTGACTATTATTTTATTATCTTCAAAGTTTTTTCCTAATATTTAGCAGAACAGATACGAAAATACCTGATTATTTCTAAAGTTATTTTAATAGACCAAACAATATCGCCTCGGTTATTATCAAGAAGTGAATGGTGGTCATTTTGAACATTTAATTTAAGTGTCAAATACATTGAAAAACACATTCTAATCATTATGTGACATTATTATCTTCATTCTACGTTATGATTGCACCAAACTTAAAAAAACTTTATATTGCTGAACAGAGGACTAAAATCCCTTTCCAACGAGGTGTCACACGACCCCCTTTGTAATTTAAAATTTTCGAGGGGGTGCTTATAATTCCGAAGGGGTGCTGGAGGGGGATAATATTTTCATACTGTAAATTGTCAATTTAAGAATAAAAATCGACCTGTTTCAGGTTTTTTCATATAGTACATAATAACGCTACAAATGAATTTATTCCATACATATGGACCGCACCGTAGATATGAAACTTACTTGGAAAAAGTTTTCCACAGGGCCAGACTATCTTTGTGGACATGTCGCAGGATCTGTGAAAAATTTTGGAGTTTGGGCCCCAAACAAATCTATTGGATATATGTGATGATTGTTAGACCAATGATCACATATTATGGAGCTATCTGTTGGTGCACAGATAGCTCTAAACCACCATTAGGCTCTGATTCTGGTATACACGGGCGCAAACCTAGCACAGAAACTAACTAGGATCCTATGCAACCTTATTTCAGGCGGAAATCTACGCCATTGTCTCATGTGTGGAGAGATTGGAACAAACCAATCCCATACATAAGTCAATAGAAATTTTCTCGGCAGCCAAGCAGCTTTGAAAGCACTTAGCTTTCATCCTGTAACGTCAAAATTGGTTTTGGGCTGCCAAAAAAGACTCTCCTCAATAGGAAAACGCTATAAAGTATTGCTGGTCTGGATTCCTGGCCATTCTGGCTTGGAGAAAGTGCTGGGAGGGTGTTGCCCATACTTATATCGAGCCAGAACCTACAATTGTTTGTCAAACAAACACTAAATACCTGGACAGCAAGATAAGTATTAGGCTTCTGGCATAATTTATCAGGATTGGTTCATTCAAAGGCATTTTCCCTGGAAGAGTGTCTCCAAACAAATGTTTAGCAGTTTAGCAATGTTTAGACTATAGCAGACACGACCTACGTTGTCTAACAGGTTTTTTAACAGGTCACTGTCGTTTAAATCATCATAAGAACAAACTTGGAACAAACCTAACCTAATCCAGGAGCTTTCCAGAGTTGTGAAAACCTGAAAACACCCTGGAACCAGTTTGTGATTACGGAAAGGTAGTTTTTACAAGAAGTTCTTTATGTATACTACCTCATTAATGACAACTTTATGACATTTAAGTAAGGTCCATCAAAAATTACAAATCAATACAATTTTTCTAAATATACAGGGTGTTTCTTAAGTAATCTAAAATATTATATGGGGCGCTTCGTTACTCAATTTTAAGACGAAAAGTTCATATAAACATGTGTGATAGGTGTTGTCGTTTATGAGATACAGGGTGTTGAATTTATTGTAATAAGTTAGTTCTGATTGTACGTGAAATTAATTTTTCCCGGTGACGCTACTGGTTTTTAGAAATAATACGCAAAAACATGCTTATTCTAAGTGGCCTTTGAAATAATGTTGACAAGTGTCAAATTTGAAAACCAACGCAAAAATCGTACATTTTTATTTGATTGACTCTGTGTTTAGTTAATAACTATGCCAGAGTTTACTAATGTTGAAATGGCTAATATGCATTTTTTGTACGGATTAGCGAATGGTAATGCCTTAGAAGCTAGACGTACGTATGCCCAGCGTTATCCAAATAATCGTTTACCATGTTCAGATACGTTTACTAAGTTACATATTCGTTTACAAGAAACTGGAACTTTTGCTAAATCGAAAAATATTATTGGACGACCCAGAACTGTGAGAAATCCCCAATTGGAAAACCAGATTCTTCAAATTATTGACCAACATCCAGAAAAGAGTACAAGAAAAGTTGCAGATGAAGTAAATGTTAGTAACAAAACTGTTTGGAATATTCTAAAAGATAATTTATTGTATCCATATGACGTTCAACGTGTTCAACATTTGTTACCTACTGACTATCCATTACGCATACAGTATTGTCAATAGATTTTACCAATTTTACGTGAAATCGCGAACAATCCGAATTTTGTGGCCAATATTCTATTTACGGATGAAGCCAACTTTTCTAGACATGGGATTATGAATTTTCATAATGACCACATATGGGCAGATGTAAATCCACATACCATAAGTGTAAAACGATTTCAACAAACATTTTCGGTCAATGTTTGGCTTGGCATCATCGATGATTATTTAATTGGACCATTTTTCCTTCCTGTACGGTTAACCGGTGAGACATACCAACATTTTCTAGAAAATGAACTTCCACTTCTTTTGGAAGATGTACCTATTATTATTAGAAGGCGCATGTGGTTCATGCATGACGGAGCTCCTCCACATTTTTCAGTGATTGTACGCGAGTTTTTAAATAATGTTTTTCCAGGCCATTGGATCGGACGAGGATCTCCACACCCGTGGCACCCTAGATCACCTGGACACAATCCTCTGGATTTTTGTGTGTGGGGATATTTGAAATCGCTTGTTTACACAACACTGATATTAAACGTACAAGATCTTCAAAATAGTATCATAGACGGCTGTAATGTTATTCGTAACAATCCTGGTATCTTCGAACGTATTCGACAATCCATTAGACATCGAGCGGATTCTTGCATTTTAGCTGGAGGTGGACATTTTGAACATTTGCTCTGAAATGTATTATTTTTTCTTTATGTTTAACACGTGTTGCTTGTAATAAAATAATAAAAAAATATAAATCAGTAGCGTCACCAAGAAAAATTAATTTTACGTACAACACCCTGTATCTCATAAACGACAACACCTATCACACATGTTTATATGAACTTTTCGTCTTAAAATTGAGTAACGAAGCGCCCCATATAATATTTTAGATTACTTAAGAAACACCCTGTATATACGTATTAAAGAGAAAAGTTTTTATAAAAATGACATCCATGAACTAGAATACGATAGAGCATGAAATGCATTCAAATATAATCTGTACATTTTTTTATTTTTCTTTCAATCTGATTTATTTACAATACCTACCATTACATTTTGGTATTTTGAAAAAAATAGGTAATAATTTATAAAATAAATCAAATAGTAGTCATACAGATTAGTCATCAACTATCATAGCCCTAGTTGTACCTAAATGGAGCTAGTTTGAAGTAATGAGTAGATTTTAATGTCTGAACAAAAGTTTTTTTATTAATTATTATTTTTAAACGTACATGCAAAAACGTTGTTTTCCACCCTCAAAATAATCTTTAAAATGCAATGACAGCTGTTTCGCTAAAAACTAGCATCGTCAGATTGACATTGGCACTAATAGAAGAGACTAAATTTTCAGTCTAATGAAACCTGTAGTTTGAATTGTAAAAAGTACTTTTGAGAATGGAAAATTTCGATCGTAATGATAAAATTTTTAATCAGGAAACTTCCCAAGTACAAAATTTCCAGAAATTTCAGATTTAGAAGCAAAAAATATTTAAACTAACAGTTTTCAATGATTTTTAATATAAAATGATAAAATTAATCAATTTATTGATTCCCATTATTTCAGACTAACTATATACAGTGCGGTCCATATGTATGGAATAAATTCATTTGTAGCGTTATTATGTACTATATGAAAAAAACCTGAAACAGGTCGATTTTTATTCTTAAATTGACAATTTACAGTATGAAAATATTATCCCCCTCCAGCACCCCTTCGGAATTATAAGCACCCCCTCGAAAATTTTAAATTACAAAGGGGGTCGTGTGGCACCTCGTTGGAAAGGGATTTTAGTCCTCTGTTCAGCAATATAAAGTTTTTTAAGTTTGGTGCAATCATAACTGAGAAAATTGATTTTTAAGATGTAAAATTTTGATAATGTCTCTAACACAAAACTTTACGTAGAATGAAGATAATAATGTCACATAATGATTAAAATGTGTTATTCAATGTATTTGACACTTAAATTAAATGTTCAAAATGACCACCATTCACTTCTTGACCATAACCGAGGCGATATTGTTTGGTCTATTAAAATAACTTTGTATAACCTCAGGTATTTTGTTATCTTCCTTTATGCTAAATATTAGGAATCAGCAATATTGTTTGAAGTCTATTAAAATATATAGATTTTAAATAACCCCATAAATAATCAGATTGAGTATAAATCTAGTAGGCTGCTGTCATTTAGGTATTTAAAGTTACTGGGAAAAGACGTCAGTATATTTGTGCGCGTATTAAATTTAATTATGGCTCATTTGTCCGAGACTCAAAAATGCGGTTTAATTATGATTGGTTGTGGTAAATAGATCGAATCTCAGGTTTGGTGATTAACATCAGGAAAATACCCTGGTCAACACGTAGGCAGTCTAAAAAGTTAATCAAAAAATTGATAAACCTCACCAGTGAAACTGTGACATGTAAAAATATTGAAGGGCCAATAGAATTGTTCAATTTACTGATGACCAGCCCTAACGTTAACTTTTTTAGAGATTGAGTGTGAAATCCGCATAAGACATCCAGTGAGGATTTTCTCTGCTGCCGACAATATCTACAGTTCATCTATTGTTGAGAGTTCTGCATAAAGAAAAATACCACCCTTACAAAGTTCAGTTGGTTCAGGAGTTAAATGAAGATGATCCTGATAGAAGGTAGGAATTCTGTGAATTGATCATGGATAGAATTGAACGCAGATTTGCAGTTCATAAACAAAATAGTTTTTTCTGATGAAGCGACGTTTCATTTATGCAGAACTCTCAACAATAGATGATTTACTGTACATCATTGTCGGCAGAGAAAATCCTCACTGGATGTGTGAGGCTCACACTCAATCTCTAAAAAAGTCTAACGTTTGGGCTGGTATCAGTAACAATAACATTATCTACCTCAATATTTTTGAGGGCATGTCCAGTTTCACTGGTGAAACTTTTTTCTAATTTTTTGATTAACTGTAGACTGCCTACGTGTTACCAAAGAGTATTTATCCTGATGCTAAAATTTCATCCAAACCTCCTTTTGAGATAGATCTGGATCTATTTACTACCAACAAGACGGAGCTCCACCGCATTTTGCACGTACTGTTAGCCATAATTAAATTTAATACGAGGTTTTTCCCAATAGGTGGATTAAGACGTCTTTTAGTAACCTAAATGACAGCAGCCTACTAGATTTATATCAATTGTTTACTTTTAGTTTTTGACTAAAGTATATTTTAACATCTTCAAACAATATTTCTGATTTAAAAGTTAGCAGAACGGAAGAAATTAACGAAAATACCTGATTATTTCTAAAGTTATTTTAATAGACCAAACAATATCGCCTCGATTATTGTCAAGAAGTGAATGGTGGTCATTTTGAACATTTAATTTAAGTGTCAAATACATTGAAAAACACATTCTAATCATTATGTGACATTATTATATTCATTCTACGTAAAATTTTGTGTTAGAGACATTATCAAAATTTTACATCTTAAAAATCAATTTTCTCAGTTATGATTGCACTAAACTTAAAAAACCTTATATTGCTGAACAGAGGACTAAAATCCCTTTCCAACGAGGTGCCACACGACCCCCTTTGTAATTTAAAATTTTCGAGGGGGTGCTTATAATTCCGAAGGGGTGCTGGAGGGGGATAATATTTTCATACTGTAAATTGTCAATTTAAGAATAAAAATCGACCTGTTTCAGGTTTTTTTCATATAGTACATAATAACGCTACAAATGAATTTATTCCATACATATGGACCGCACTGTATACGCATGAATGTTAAAAATATAAAAATTTGCAATAATTTTAATTTGTCTGACGCATAAATATTTTTTTCTGTTAGCCAGACGTAGTCAGAAAAACTGCAACCATTACATTATGTACAAAGTATTAGATTTGAGAGGGCGCAAATAGATTAATTATTTAATAGAAGCTGAAAATTTGTAAAAAAATGATAATGATGATGATTAATTAGTTTATTTACAACAGAGGTTAAATATTTAATTAAGTCGACATAAACGTACCTGATAAACACATATATACAGGGTGTGCCGCTTAATGTGTAAAAATTGTTAAAATAATAAAAAATAATTATGTTTTTTTTTTAATTTTTGAGTCAAGGTTTGATTTAAGATAATATCTAAGACCAGCAAAAATCGTAAACAAGTAAAAAATATAGGAGATATAGTATATAACATTACTAGCAAGGTAAGAGAGTTTTTACTGGCGAATGTTGGATATAACTGACGAGCCACATGCGAGTGTAAATAAATTTCAGTGTTGATGGCGCCACATTATGGATCGAAAACTACAGCGCGCAGGGGTCCAGCCGAGAACTGATCACTACCTTATTTCTTAACTTTTTTGAAAAAAGAATAACTTGGAATATAGTTAAAGGACGATACTAGAGATGTATAGAATTGGATTTTTCAAATTTTTTCTGATAACGGCGTGAACTGCATCTCAAATACCTAATTTTTAACATTTTTTTCCCCTCAATAATAGCAATGTTAAATAAAAATTCATTATTTTATTTCTACAAATCCCTAGCAACACCTTTTCTGTTGTAGCCTCAACAAGCAGTTTTAAATAATTTAAAAAAATAAAGGTACTATTCGCCACGAGCCAAACCTCTGTTTTTGCTTAAATATTCAGCCGTAGGAATGCCCTTAAAGTGGGTAGTAAGTTTTATGTAGTTTATTCTAGTATTCGTAGGGTATTGTGAATTTAAGTGTTTTCTGTAAAAAATAAGTAAAATTTGTGCTATTAAAAGAAAAATTGTTTATCTCATAAACTAACCGCTTCAACCTACAAGTACAGTATCCGCCAAAATAAACAGTACCGAAAATAAAAATAAAAATTAATTTTTAATTTCTGTAATGTAAGTGTTCAAAATGTTCACCCCCACTTTCGTCTATTCAAAAAGTGAACACACAATATTATAAAACTAATTAAAGGCAAATTTTTACCACACAAGAAATTTTTATACTTTTCAATATAAAGCCGCCAATTGAATTTTAACTCTTTGCGGTCGTATTAAATGGTGGCGGATGCGCCGAAATCTTTTATTTTTGTCAATATTCTAAAACAAGTTAAAAATAGTGTTTCCCGTCACTGTCCCTTTTTAAAAATCCCTACATCCGCATTTTCCCGTTACTATAAATATCGAGTGTTTATACTATCGGAGAAGTTGGAGTGACAGTGGCGTACATCTATGGTTTCTAATATATATATGGTACTATTCGATGATTCTAGTATGGTGCACATTGCACAATTGCTCTCGTGCCAGTAGGCCATCCCTGTACTACTGTAATCGATAGTTTGCAACGTGGTTTAATAAAGCTGAGAAATGCAGCCAAATTAAGAAAAGTGGATTTAAAATTTTTACCATTCCAATTTACAAGACATAAAAATAACACAACTAATTTTAAATCTGATATAGGTAAAATATGTTGGCACATAGAATGGATATATTTGTAAATGCTGGGAAACTAAAACTATGTGATGAAAATGTATCTGAAAATCAAAAACTTGGTGTTATTCTCCAAAGATATTTTACAACAGTCGCAGATGAATTAATTGCTGAAAAATTGCTGTTGGAATACCTGGCATTAAATTATTTTTAAAGGCAGAACAAAAGTCGAAAAAGTTCTATGAACTGGATATTAAATAATCTTGATAACAGAAATTTTTCAACTTAGTTTTTAAAAAAGCTTTATAATGAAGTTTCCTACATTATTATTGGTTTTTCACATATTTTTTCATAAGTAAGGTTACCAGTAAAAAATACTACTAAACAAAAATATTTGTTATTAATTTATTATTAAATATTTATGTAGTATATCACAAGTTAGAAGCATTTCTAAAACTTTAGTTACTTAAATAAATACTTTTCGGCATACTCTGTGATTAGAATATTTACAATTCATTAGCTACATTTTAGAAAAAATAAAAATCCAGTATTTTAGGCCCCTTAGTCACCACAATTTTTCACACAATATAATTTCTTGCGGTCATTAAAACAAAAGCAAAGAACCATTCATTATTTTCATCTGGAACTGATGAAAAATTAAAATAATTTAAACTTTCATGAATTCTACTTATTAAGTATATTAAAAATTACAACTGATAAATATTCTTAATAATTAAAAGTGTGGCAAATGTACAGTTATGTTAGCAAGTTTAAAGAGTGATAAATTTACTTCATTCTTTAATTTTAAAAATGGTACGATAAAATATGATTAAATATTAATAAGGATACTGTAAATTTTAGATAACCTAAATTAAAAGTAAAACTGTAAATTTTACCATAAAATTAAGATAATTATGACAAAATATGAATTTTTATCCTTTCCAAAATACATAAAATGCTAAAACCTATGCCACAAGTTTAGGGTTACTTACTTTAATTTAAATAATAATTGCAATGTTCTCTATAAACTCACCTTTATTATACAGGGTTCCCACCAATTATCCTCTTTCCATGCAGATACTTTTTTTGTTTCCATGGCAGTACATAGATGAAAACATTGACAGAACTAACAAATATTAGCATAAACAGTACATCTCTATAACAAAATCAATTACATGGTTTTGTCTGAAAACTGATAACAATGTACAAAATTTTGTTCTAATCATGATGATGATGATGATGATGATGAAGATAATAATAAAAAGTTTTAACTTAATTTATAAAGTGTTTTACATAGTAATATACATGCTATTAACCAAAATGACAGAAACAACAGTCTTCACTAATAAATTAAAATTTTTATTTAGCAAGTTAATTATATAAAATAAAAAAAAAGAATGGTAAACCTGAATGAATAATTTCCAAATTTTACATTTCTTTCAAATCAATTTAATAACAAAATTAAATTAGAATCAAGCTTATTTATAAGCAAATTATTGGCCAACTGTAAATACTTATTTTATTTTGAAAGAAAAATTACAAATCAGTTTCAATAAAATCGTGCTAGTTAATGTAAAATTGTTTATGAATATTTTTCTACAACAATGTGTCTAATTTAATAAGTTTGTAAATCTTATTAAATCTTATTTTTCATTTTACTTTTTTTAGTATCTTCTATATTTAACCAGAAGATTACATTTTATGACATTCATCATGCATTAATTGTATTTTTTCTTATTCTCTTGTTTTGTAGGCAAATACCGGTACCTCTTTTAAGATTTTTTGTAAAATCAATATCTGCTGGAAGACTTGCACTACTTTTTTATTGAATTGTATTGTTGGAAAATATACCTTCAGGTTAACCTCAGTGTACTTGTCAACAAATAATTGTTTTACAATTTTTTGGAATATATAATGGGCATTAAAATCTAGTTCACATTTTCTGTTAGTAACAAATATTGTGGAATAAAAAATGTATGCATTTGACAATCCTTGAGACTGCCTAGTGAAGACATTACATTTATATCATTGTTGGTATAAGGAGTACTTATACTTATTTCTTAAAATTTTATGATGGGATACCTTTCATTGTGTATTATATAGATGTATATATATATTTATATCTACTAAAATTTAATTACATTTTTCACAGCTTGATGGGAACCCTGACTGTGTATTTATAATCAAAACATCAAAATTTGATACAATGGATTAAAATTGAATTTAAAAACTTCCTAAGTGTCCTTATAACTAAAAACTGTTTTCAATTGGCATCTAAAATTTGGGCTACTTCAACAATAAAAAAAAATAAAAACAAAAACAATTTGTCTAAATTCCATAAAGTTCACTGTTTAGCAACACCTCTGTTTTTTCTTTTAAAAAAACAACAACATTTAGTCTCGTCGAAAATTTCAATTTCTTGTGGTTGAGCAATTGGTGCACTGCTGTGTGCAGTAGTGTCATCAACATTTAGTTCATTGTTTGTAGAACTTAAAACTTGAACAGAATCATGTCTTTCAGCAGGAGTCAAATTTCCTAAATGGTGCTGTTTATTGGTTTCATGAGCTGCATTAGTTTTAGTATTCTTAGTAAGACCTCTTTTTGGTGATGTTACTTTATCATGTGTTGTTGTAGATAGAGAGCCAACTGATGTATTCATTGTTTTTCCAGTCCAATCAAATTCTCCATCTTCCACATAAGCTTTTTTATTAAAAAGAGTTGTGAACAAAGTTCTTAAATACTCATAGTCAGGAGTTTCAAAAAAATCTAATCTTCTTACATATCTCATGTAGACTGAAAACTCTTCAGGATGACCATCACAAAGAGATTCAATTGAAGTGGCTCTTTTGGTATCACCAATTTTTTGATATCTTTCTTTTAGTGTATCAGCTTTTAAACCTTGCCAAGGCAGAGATCCTCTTAAAAAATACATAAACATGTGCCCTAATGCTTCAAGATCATCCCTACGTGATTGTTCCTTTCCTAAATGGGTATTTATAGACATATATCTAGCAGTACCTGTAAGGGATTTGTGCTCTCTATATGGTATGTGCTTATTTGTCTCAAGCTCTATATACTCTTTGGCTAAACCAAAATCTATGATATGAATAATTTTCTCCCTTTTTGTGCTAGTACGACCTATTAAAAAGTTTTCAGGCTTCACATCTCTGTAAATTAAGTGTCTGGAGTGTACATATTCAATACGGTGCAGCAATTGGATTGCAATCAAAAGTACAGTTTTTAAAGAAAATTTTCTCTCACACATGTCAAACAAATCTTCAAGACTAGGCCCCAAAAGTTCCATAACCAAAGCATTGTACTTACTGCAGGGTCCAAAATAATATACATTGGGTATACCTTCATGAGATCCAAGTAACTTATAAAACCTGTATTCCAAGTGTAGTTGTGGAGCTTTGGATTTCATAGGTTCCATTTTGATAGCTACATGTTCATTGTTATATAAATTTTTTCCTAAACGGAGTTCACCAAAGTTACCACAACCAATTTTTTTACCAACTCGAAAATTGGGTCCCACCATAAGGACACCAGTACTCGAATTGGAAGCATAACGTACAAATTGGGGGTCAGTGGTACCAGTACGTTTGACGTTCTTCTGCTTTTGGTCCATTGTGAAATATTATTCCTTTTTGTTCACTAGAAATAATCGTTTATCCTACTAGAACAATGCATAATAAAGAATATTCTAAAATTCTTTTATAAACTGAATATATCTATCTAATCTAAAATCATGTATATACTCACAATTATCGGGAGACATGTCTCGATTTTGCTTCTCAATCCTTCTGTTTTGAAAATGTGTACGAAGTTTTGTCCGAGTTTTCCACAAATTCGACACAATTTCGTTTCCATTTTTCAGCATTTTCACTACATTTTTATTAAAACAAAGCAAAATATTTGTGTATCATGGCCCACTTGACTATATTTGAAAGTTAATTATTAATATAACTTCGTCCGCAATTTAAGCATTTTCAGTATCTCACAACCGGTTTAATTAATAAGTATTCATTCATACGCAAGACAATATTATTAAATTTTACGCAAACTTTAGCTCTTCGCAAAAACTACATCCCACAAACACTTACTAGACGCCATTTTACTTGAATTGAAGATGGGAAATTTTTGGACTTGCCAATAATTTAAGAAATTTGCAGGGGTCTATTTAATTACTAAAAAATGTACCATTATTCGCTAGATGTCTCTGATCATGTATTTGTACTTATGTTCACCAGGGTTTTCACTGATACCACTAGAGTAGACAAGAATCAATTTTAAGAAAAGAAGAAGAATTAACCAAATTCAATTTCATTTAAATGATTTAAAGTTTAAATTTTAAGTAGGAATTTAACTATTTTGGTTGCAACTTTAAAACAATGGCTACAAGTTCTGAATGTACAAAACAAAATAAAAAACAACCAATATGTTTAATAATTCTTGGCATGGCGGGAAGTGGAAAAACCTCTCTAGTTACCAGATTAACTAATAGCGAAAATAAGCCCTACGTTATAAATTTAGATCCAGCCTGCATTAATCTACCCTATTTTGCCAACATAGGTTAGTTCATTAAATTTTACACTTGATAATATAGTCAAATTTGTATTACAATCATTTCAGATATTAGAGATACAGTGAATTATAAAGAAGTTATGAAACAGTATAATTTAGGCCCTAATGGAGCTATCGTCACTTCATTAAATTTATTTTCAACAAAATTTCCTGAAGTTATTGATTTTATACAAAAATCAGAACAGAAACACTGTATATTGGATACTCCAGGACAAATAGAAGTTTTTACGTGGTCTGTATCAGGCTCCATAATAACAGAAACATTAGCCTCTTCATTTCCTACAGTTATACTATATGTAGTAGATTGTGTTAGGAGCACATCACCAGTTACTTTCATGTCAAATATGTTATATGCTTGCTCAATTTTATATAAAACTAGGTTACCTTTCATAGTAGTTATGAATAAAATAGATATTGTTGATCATTCATATGCTAAAGATTGGATGACTGATTTTGAAGTTTTCCAAGAAGCATTAGAATCAGATGAGAGTTACATCAGTAACTTAACAAGATCAATGGCTTTGGCATTAGATGAATTTTATCAAAACCTCAAGGTTTGTGGTGTCAGTGCTGCTACTGGTCAAGGATTAGAAGATCTTGATAAACTAATTGAAGATGCTGCAGATGAGTATGAGAAGTAAGTTTTAATATTCTCATTATTTAAAAATATTACTGTTAGTACAGTTATTGAATCATATATAAGTAAACAGTAGATCAACTGAAAATAAATGTGTAGTTTTTGTCTACTCCAACAAAACTCAAACCAAACTTCATTGGAACTGAAAAAAAATTTTATAACAGATTTCGAAAAAGATTGTTGCAAAATGGAAACTTCATCTTCTAACAAAAAAAATAGATGAGTAGGTATATCAAAGTATCATCATATTCATGAATATCTCACTAGAAATAATAACAATCTTTATATCAATAAAACTAATCTGCACAAGTCTATGAACTTCTTATTTTTAGTTTTTAATGGATATAATGAACTACCACATAAAATTAAGTCAAGTTTATCGTTAAGAAGTTTTAAAAGAAAGTTAGCTGAACATATTAGGAGTACTAAATGAACATCTTACTAATCAAACATTTATTAGACTGATCATAGGTCCTTTTTAAATATAATTTTTGTATTTGTATCTTGTATGTTAATAATTTGTGGAAAATTGTTTGTATATTATAATTACCTATTTGATACTGAAGTTTAATTATTATAGACTAGTCAATTGTGACAGGTATTTGTTAGGTTTGTATTTAAAAACTTTCTTTTTTGATTTGTATGAAATAAAATTCATTTTTTTATGAGTATCTCATTTCAAAATGGCTGAATAGAGAATTGAAAATCCTTTTAAACATGGTATCATATCCTATTTCTTTCCACTTAAAATTTTCATGGGGGTAACAATAGCACCTAGGTGGTTCATGGGGCAGTTCAATAATTTTATTGACAAAGTGTATTTTCTCTTGCATTCATAACCACATGGAAAATGAATTTATCGGTTACTTTAGGACTAAACTGTATGTATATAGAAATGTTTGTTGTCACACTTTTTAAATTTTAAAAAAGATTTATTTTTAAAATTACACTATAACAACTAACTTTTGACTTTTATAAAAATAATGATTTTACACAACAATGTTTAATGTAAAGATCGGATTATAAAAAGCGTAATAAAAATGGTTACAAAACAATTTATAAACTTTAAATGTCTATTCTGCAGAAAGCGTCGGCGATCGTCTTTCTTCCGGACTTATGATTACATTTCTCCTCCCTCCTTTGGTCCAGACTTCGTCCTCGAAGTCTTTGAAACATCTTGTAATAATTCTTCTAATAACTGGATTTGGGCTGGTTGCAATTTGGGTCCATAAAGAATTTTGAAATTCTCTCTTTTTCTTCTTAATTAGTATAACTAGTAAAAATGCTAAAACAAATAATATTAAGAAAATGGCAGCGGTGCTGAGTCCTGTTGAAATCTTTGGTAGAATCTCTAGTGGCTCAATTGGTTGCAGCTGTCCATGTGTCTCTGGAATTTTCAGTTTTTTCTAATTTAATTTGTCGGTCTGGTATAAGTTTCATAGGTATAACTTCTGGAATTGAAATTTCTTGAACTGTCTTTTTTGAATAAAGTATGCCTTCGATCATAATGGGTTCCTCAGTGAGCAGGATGCTGGTTGATTGAATCCATTGATCTCCAATTTTAATAGGGTAAACTACCCCTATTAATATGACTCGGGAAGTCTCTTGAACAAAGTTTTCAGTGACGATACATTTTGTACAATTTTTAACATTGGGTATTAAACATTTGGATGATATATGGTTTGTGCAAATAATATTTTCTTCTCGACCCTAACAGTTTTCGTACCATCTGTTGTTGGCGTAAAACTGGGCAGGTGGCAACATCATGATGTGATCTTTATTTGGGATAGGATAAATTCTAAATGTCGGATAATAGTTAGGATATAGGATTGGAATTTTGATTATTATGAGCATTGTTTTAGAAGTAACACAAATAATGGTTTTAGAAGATTCAACAAGTTCATAAGGGTGTTCATCGTTAACAAAAAGAGAGTCTCTAGAATAAATATGAAGAAGATTGTCTTTTAAAGTCTCTAGTTCTTTTAAAGTAAATAATTCAATATTAGTTATATTTAAATGAGAAAGAGTAATTGTTCTAATTAATTTCATAATAAATTCGTTAATATTTTGAAGATTGATTATTTCATTGTGAAGAGCAGTGTAACCATCAAAGTCAGCTGATAGTTTATTTATTGAAGCTAAAAGAACTAAATTATTGCTATTTAATTTTGTTAATAATTGATCAAATCTGGTATTTAAAGATTGCCCAAACGAGATTTGATTATTAAATTTTTATAATTTCATTTTGTTTTAATTCAATTGCTGTTATATGTGTTTTTAATAAATTTAAATCAGAATCATCAGGATTTCCTGTAATGTATTTTATAGCAGTACCTAGAAAATTAAAAAGCGCCTTCTTTTGTTTTCGCGTTATCTTATGAAGGTCGTCAATAGCTTGCTCGCGTAAGTGATTGTATTGAGTATGTAGGGATGAGAGGGGTCCATTTTTTAAAGAAATTTTAAAGAAATTTATGGGATTAGTGTTTAAAGTTTCGGCTAGTGAATCTAAATTTATGTGTAAAATATGTCGATGATAATGGGAGATTTCTCTGGATTTTCCCAATTCCTCGGCATAATAACCATTATTCGGAATTTCCTGGATCTTGAGAAGATGTCCCAGGGATAGGGTTATCCTGTAAATAAGTTTTGTCAGTCTTTTTGTCAGTCAGTTTTCGAATTCTTTTTACAAATTTTAAATGAGTGCTAGTGTCTTTTTGATTTTTAGTTTTGCCAACAATTTTTGTTTTTACTTGTGATTTAGGGTGCATAACTGAATAGGGTGCTTGAAGTTTGGGACGATGTTTTTTCTTGGATACATAAAGAGTTTGAGTAAGGTTTATTTCAGGTATAATTTCCGCATTTTTATTTTGTTCATTTAAAACTTTTTCCCTTTTCTCTTTTTGTTTATTATATAAGTCTTTAATAAAAGGTTGTAACTCATCTTTATGTCTCTGATTATAGGTTTCGTATAACGGAAGATCAAAATCGAAGTGTATTTCTTCGGCATATGGGCCGTATAAAATTGAAAATGGGGAATAATTTGTCGCAGAATGAATAGATTGATTGTAAATAAGCACAGCGTGAGTAAAAATGTCGTCAATTGAATCATTTGGATTTTTGTTCTTTTAAAGTTCTAATTTTTTCGGAAAGAGTTGAATGAAACCTTTCAACTGGAGAATTGGACGAAGAATTGTTTACTGTTGTAAAAATGAATTTCAATTGTATGCAGAATTAAAAATTCTTTAATTACGGAAGAATTAAATTCGGTACCACTGTCAGATACAATTTTCTTGGGATAATTGTGATGAGAAAAATAGTGTCGCAATTTACTTAAAATTGAGATTGAAGTTTTATCCGGTATTTTTATAACATTGTCCATACTTAGAAAATGAATCTAAAATAGTTAAATATAAATTTTATTACAATGGAATAAATCTATATGTAAAATATCAAAAGGTTTTTGTCCAAGAAGCGGTCCTAACTGTGGAAGTTTATAAGGATGTCTTTCATACTTATTTTTTAAACAAATTTCACACTTATTAATAAAATTGGAAATAGTTGTTTGCATAGATGGCCAGTAAAATTTATATCTTAAATGTTTATAAGTTTCTACTATTCCGTTATGATTGTCAATATGATATTTTTTAATACATTCTATTTGTTTCTGTTCATCCTCAATGTCTTGTAATAATTCAGTACAAAAAATAGCTTTAACAGTTGACTCTAAATTTTCTCTAAAATAATTACAAATATATGGTCTAAATTCTTGATCAATTTTTATTGCAAACTTTTGATTTGGTCGTAATATTTCTTTAAAAACATTTGTTATTTCAGATTGCCAGTTATGAGTTAAATTAACAATATACCTATGTTTATTAAATATTTTTTTATACTCTAACTTATAATTATCCGAATCTGTAATAAAAATGATTTGATTTGTGGATAAATTAATTGGTTCTTCAGAAATAAAAATTCCTGTAATAGGGTTTTCTGTGGACGTATGTTGAGTATTGTCAAGTGATTGATTTTGATCGAATTGTTCTAAAAATTCGTCAGCATCAAAAATACTATTAACGTCAGGGGGTTCAGCGCAATTTGAAACATCTGTTAGTGCATTTATCTGCACTCTGGAAAGAGCGTCAGCTACATGGTTTTCTTTACTAAACTTATATTTTACTTCAAAATTATAGTCGTCTAATTTAAGTCTCCAGCGTGCCAATCGGGACGTAGGATCTTTTATTCTATAAATCCAAACAAGGGGGTTATGGTCCGTTTCAATAAGGAATTTTTGGCCGTATAAATAAGGACGAAAATGTTTACAAGAATCTACAATCGCTAATAGTTCCTTTTCGATTGTGGAATAGTTTTGTTCGGCAGAATTTAATGTTCTAGAATAAAAAGCAATTGGACGATTTTCTTGTGAAAGTACAGAGCCGATAGCTATATTCGAAGCATCTGTAGTTAAAACGAAAGACTTTGAAAAATCAGGATATTGCAAGACGGGTGCATTACTTAATAAATTTTTACATTTTTCGAAACATTCTAAATAACTCGGATTAGTAGGGTCGATTATTGCTCCTTTTCGGGTGCATCTAGAAAAGGGGGATGTGATTTTAGCGAAATTTGGAATAAATCTACGATAGTATCCTATAAGTCCTAAAAATTATTTTATCTCCTTTAAAGTTTTTGGCAATGGGAAATTTTGAATAGCTTCAATTTTGGCCGGATTCGGTTTGATTCCTTCAGTGGTCACCAAGTGGCCAAGAAAAGCGACTTCCTTTTTAGAAACTCTGATTTGTCTAGTTGAATTTTAAGATTATTTTTCCTGAAAACGTCAAAAATAGCGGCAATATGAATAAGGTGTTCATGAAGAGATTTAGAAAAAATAATTACATCGTCCATGTATACAAAACAAGATTTATATAAGAAAGGTCTTAAAATGTTATCCATTAAACGCTCGAATGTGGCTGGGCTATTTTTAAGTCCCATAGGAAGTTTTACGTATTCAAAATGGCCTTGTGGTACAGAAAAAGCTGTTTTCTCAATAGGAATTCGGATGAAGTTCAATTTGATGAAATCCTTGGGCTAAATCTAGAGTTGTGAAATAGGTAGCTTACCTAAATTATCTAAAATTTCCTCAATTTTTCGGAATCGGGTATTTGTCATCTATAGTATTTTCATTTAATTTTCGGTAATCAATTACCATTCGGAATTTTTTGACCAGAAGCATCGGCCTTTTTGGGAACAATCCACACTGGGGCGGAATATGGAGACATAGAGATGGCCTAATAATATTATTATCTAATAGTTTATTTACCTGTTTAGCAATTTCTTCTTGCATTGCTTTAGGGTGTCTATAACTTCTAACATAAATTGGATTTTCATCACGTGTTTTAATTTCATGTTTAATAGCAGAAGTAGAGGTCAAATTTGCTTTTTTTCATCATAAAAATATGTCTTTATATTTTTTACATAGCGAAATAATTTTATCTTTTTCTTCAACATTTAAATGATCTGTTCGAATCAGCGAAACATCAAAATTATTTAAAGAGTTTTTTATTTCATAATTTTCTAAGTTATCAACTTGTACGCGCTTTATCTTAACAGGTGTCGGTAATGTAATACTATCTATAAACCCGTGTTTTACCGTGTGAATAGACTCTGGAATTTTTATATTATTAATTACTGTTTCCGGGAATAAAATTTCACCTCTCTTTATGCTTACAGGAATTTTATTATACATAGTTTCAAAAGGAATTGTTATATCAAGATTTCTTAAGGTCAATGTCTTAGTCGAGTAATCTAAAATTGCGTTAAATCGTTCTAAGTCAGAATTACCAAGTAAAATGTCGAAATCTTCACTCCATTCAGCAATTCGAGCATCAAAAAATTCATTTATGTTATATTCTTTAAATAAGGGTGTGTTTATATTCAAATTATATTTTATGAGTTAATTTCATAGAAGTTAATATAAAAGGTTTACGATAAATATGAGATTTGTCAAAATAATTTGCGGCACTGGGAGAAATTACGGTATTTGAACCACCTGAATCAATTAAAACTTTTAACTTAGAATTGGGCATAACAAAAAATAGGTAATTGAGGGTAATCTCGAATATTATTTATATTTATACAGGGGTTCTTCGGGAAGGTTCTCGTGAAAATCCTGAAAATTCTCTTCGTTGAGATTTTCAGCGTCTTCGTCATTTAAAGAATTTATATTAAAATGATGTGTTCTTCTAGTAGAAACACTCATGGGTTGAGTTTGTGTACGAATTGTCTGTACACCGCTCATAGGAGTAGAATTATGTTGTTGAAAATTTGGTCTATTTTCAGTATGAGGGGCTCTATTGAAATTAGGAGCGTTATTACGATAATTTGTATGTTGAAAAACGTTTCTATTTTGAAAATTATTTCTATTAAAATTATAATTTGGTTGCGGTTGATTACGAGGGGACCATGAAGAATTTATTGGTTGTGAAATGTTTCGTGGACGATTATCCTGAGAATTAAAGTTACGTGGTTGATTATTATTAGATTGTGTCGAAAATTTATTTGATGAATTTCTAGGATTATTTTGAGAAAAATTGTTTGAATTTTGTCTGGATGATGAAGCTACTCGGTTTTGTTGGGATTTTAAGAATTGCATGTATTGCTGTTGACTTTTGTGATTGTCATAGCTTATACACTTTTGAAGGGCTTCTTCAAGAGAAGTAACTTGAAAATGTGACAAATATTCACAATAGGGTTCATTTATACCGGAACAAAAAGTTTTTAGTGCCATATTATTAAAGTAAGGCGTTTTAAAATTAACAGTTTCTTGGTTATCATTTAATATTATGTGTTGAAGTAAATCATTTAAATTATTTGAAATTCTCTGATGATACTGATCATAAGTTTCATTAAATTTTTGCACCGTGGTCGATAATTGAGTGACTAAAATATCTTCTGAACGTCGATCACCGTACTTAGCTAATAAGGCCGGTCGGATGTCTGTCCAGATAGTTTTATTAGAATAATTTAAAAAATCTCGGGGTTCTCCCTTAATACGAGACATAATATTTGAATTTACTATAAATTCTTGTGCAGGAGTAATTCCTTGATTAGATAAAAAGTTAACTAAATTATCGGCTGATTTAATGAATGTGGAGAGATTGTCTCCAGTAGAAAATTCAGGCAAAGTAGCACAAATGCTAGAGATATCACTGTTACTCATTGGCATTTTGATTGTTTTATTAATATTTAAATCAGAAATAGATGAACTAGAAATATTGGATTCGTTTAAATCAATTCTTTCAATAAGTAAATGTAAATTATCTAGCGAGATATCATTAAAAATGCTCATAAAGGATAAAGGATTAAAACTTACAAAAGGATGATCACTGTAGATTTCCTCAGCATGCTCTTCCTTCTGATCCCAGGTTCGGTGGACTCTCGTCAAACAAGTAAAATTGACCAGGAAACGTGTGGTTTCTGTACGAGGATCCTGTTCGCAGCGCCAGAAATGTTTGTTGTCACACTTTTTAAATTTTAAAAAAGATTTATTTTTAAAATTACACTATAACAACTAACTTTTGACTTTTATAAAAATAATGATTTTACACAACAATGTTTAATGTAAAGATCGGATTATAAAAGCGTAATAAAAATGGTTACAAAACAATTTATAAACTTTAAATGTCTATTCTGCAGAAAGCGTCGGCGATCGTCTTTCTTCCGGACTTATGATTACATTTCTATATTAAGGTAACTAAAAATTGGTTTCATATCTTTTCTGGTTTTAATAAAAGTTTTTTATAACAAAATGTGTCGATATTTTGTTGCATTTTGTATGAATTTCTACTTTTTTATGTCTTTTAGGGAATATCGTGTTGAGTGGGAAAGAATTAAAGCAGAAGCTGAAGCAAAAAAAGCCGAAAGATTAAAAGCTGAAGAAGAAGATAAACAAACTTCAGGTTCTTTAACAGATGTTCCAAGTGGTAGGGAATTATCTGATATTTATCTTAGACATCCAAATAACGAAAGCAGTTCCGATTCTGAAGGAGAAGAAGCACCCTTTGAAAGTGAGTGTTTTTATATAGCCACAAAAAAAGGAAACAATCTATTGCTAGCCTAGAAAAAATCACCCTAAATTAAAAGAAGTTTTAAATCAGTATATTGCATAAAATATCTGAAAGAAAAAAAATTAAGTTAACGGGTGACCCATTTCCGTGACCCCCATTTTATATGTCATTTTGGTAATTTTGTTTTATTTTATTGGCTACATTGGCATTATATAGCTATTGTTTATTATTTATTAAAAATTACAAAGAAAGTATTTTATTTTATGTTCTTTAATAAACTAAAATCAACAAATATAAAGGAAGAAAATCCAAATTACAATTTTGGTACCCAAAAAACCTAATTTCCGTCATATCTTAAAAACGCATAAAAATTGATATAGGAAAGTAAATACAAACTTACTTTATTTTTCTATGAGGAATCAAATAAAACTATAAAAAATGGGGATTGCAATTTAAAAAAAAGAAGAAATCGTCGTTTTCTCAAGTTAAAATTTAACCCAACGTTGTGACCACCCTGTATAATTAATTTTTTATTTAAACACTATAACTTATAATTTAGGCCCTTAGGTGCAAAACGACGTAATAATTTTTAAATTTTATCATTTTATTAATCATCTTTTTGGCATTTTTCTCTCTAAAACTGTAAATTTTAGGTACCAAAAAAAGAAAAAAAAATGTAGTATTCCATTTAAAATAGTGAAGTTGGTGTCAATTTCCGGTATAACCGGAAGTGCTATAAGTTTGAAAATATTTTAGTTGAATTCAGAAGTATCAAAAACTCATGTATACCAAATTTCATCCATCCGTTCCCCATAAACTTGTATGTGAAAGTCGATATGGGACAGCCTGTATGTATTTTAATGTTTTAATATGTTATGAAGTCCTACCTACGTTATTTTATGAATTCTGGATTGGCTTTTATATGATAGAAACAATATTTATAAAGTAGATCTGTACAATCCCCTTTAAATTTTTATTCTTGCTCTTCCTTTATACTTTAAAATTTATTTTATATAAATTATATATATACAACCATCAACAGCGGTGAAGTGAAGAAATCAAGGAAAAACTTCCGGATTTGGAGAAGAAGAAAGTGTTGTTTGAACAAATCGGTTTACACATGAATTAAAATTTGAATTGCTTACTCTATTCACCAGATTTAGCCCCCTCGGATTATTTTCTATATCCAAACTTGAAGAATTGGCTATTTGGCGGAATTTGATGATTTTTACTATAAACAAGGTAACAAAGCAATTGAACATTGCTGGTAAAACTGCATCGAACTAAAAGGGGAAAAATAAAAATAATTTTTTTCAAAATTTCTGTTTTCTTTACTATCCCGGGTAATTCTGGGACAGTCCTAGTATTTTCTCGAATAATCGATTTCCTAGAATTTTTGTTTTTGATGTGTTCTGGAATGGTTCTGTTTTGGAAGTCTAACAGCTTTGTTCCTTAAAATCCATTTGGCTGTTTATAGCATTTTCTTAGAAACAGTCAATGATATCTTTAATTATAAGTTAATTTATTTTTCAACAGGTCATCAAAACGAGGAAGAGGCTGAAACATTTCAAAAGGTTTTGCAGCAGCAACGGGATATGCAAATTAAAAGAGCAAAGGAAGCTGAAGCTAAGAAAAGTCAGAAAACTTAGTTTTTATTTATGGTGATAAAACTTTATAAATATAACTATTTTTTATATTATTATTGAGTTATTGTTTCCTGTTTTACAATGGACACTGTACATGTTTTAGATCTAATGGTCCAATTTTCTTTATACTTTTTAATATTAAATTTTTAAAAGTGAGAAATGTAAGAAATTAAAAAATATTTTTTTATTTCAAACAGTTACCTATAATAAATTTCTGTGCATGATTATTTTGATTTTTTTTTTAAATGTTAATACTTCAAAATTCAATTGCAAACATTTAAATTATAAACTAAAGTGTAAATTTTAGCAAAATTCCAAAAATAATTTTTCTTAGGGAACCAATTTATAAAAAGTTATGTGGGAAATTTTTTTTGTATAAACAATTGATTCAACTTTTAATTTCACGGAAGTTTGCTATACAAACTTGCCTATTCTATGTGATTTATCTCTATGACCAGATCACCTAACTTTGTACATCATAGAAGCCTAAAATAATGTCAAATTAAAACATAATTGTCATTCTGAATTTAAAAAATTACTATGTGGATATTTTAATATTCTGTTAGGTACACAAGTTACTCATACTGTGATACAGAATTCACATTAGCTGATGCATTATCAGAATATGTTCTTTACGTAATAAACGATGTTACGTAGTATTTTCAGCTTGCTCCAAAACATAATAGATTCGGATAAAGAATACAATAACAAAAAATCTGGTACCATATATCTAGTAACAGACCCAGCGGATCACAAAATTAATATGGATTTAGAAATCGACGGGAAGTGCAAGCAAATGTTGAAGTCTGTAGAGGAGGCCAAAACAACACATTCATCTAAATATTTTACGATTACTACTGATCAAGGGGATACAGTCACTTGCAAACATTCCACAAACAATAACATCAGATCTAAGTTGGTCAGTACTTAAAAAAATCAGTAATCCTTATTAATTAAACGGTATTTTTTGTGTTTCTTTTTATTAGAAAAATCAGGAAACTAGCGAACCGCCTAAGCCTATAATCGAAAAGAGCGCAGAAGAGAAACATGTTTGTAGTTATATAAATGAGGAACCGATCATAGAAGATGAACCAAAAGATAAAAAGGGCGATGAACAACAAGGAGATGTTGGAATGAATGTAAAAGAACTCTTAGCTTCTTTGCCTCAAAAGAAAACGCCGGTTTTGGAAGAAGGTAATCTTTTAATAAATTATTAAAATATTCTAATTAACATGGTTTATATCGTATAGACCAAGAGCGGGCAAACCAAAATGCTCCTTGTGGCATTTTGGCTAGGTTTGTGTGAATTTAAATGCCTAAAAGACTGTTTAAAAAAATCCTGTATTTGGGTTCCCTCGTGCGCAGGCTACTGACGATTCGAGAACGGTAACTGGTAAAACCTGAACAAATCTAATATATTAAGTACATGTTTTATTTCAATCACTATTACATACTAATGTAATTAAAATATTGAATCTGGAACCGTTGGCGAAACTGATACCGAAACCGTTTACACTACCACTACACCAACACACACTTTTAACTGCTTGACGCGCGTTTCGATAACCAAGTTATCTTCTTCAGAGACCGAAGGTAAACTAAAGCTATGTCTACAAACTAACCTTGCCAGACTAATTTATCCAGGCTATATCTCTTAAACGAATAAAGATTCTTGAATGGCACAAAAACTGATCTATTCCATATCCAATACACTTTAATATGGCGTGGAAAAAATTATCCCCTAAGTATTCATCCCTAACTTTAAATTTCTTAATAGCATCCTGTATATTTTTTTTATAATTGAGGCTATCAGCGCAAAAGTGGTGTAACCCCCTGCACTGCACTTAGGAAAAATAGGATTTAAAATTTGCTAAGATAGATTTGTTTTTATTAATTTATTTTTTATTTAGGGCCATCTGTTGTTTTGATAACAAAAGGTGGCTTACTCCACTTTTGTATTCAAAGTTAATAATGTATGGAATGTAGTTTACACCAAAACTGCAACCAACACAAATAGTGGGTTACACCACTTTTGAGGCTGATAGCCTCAATTTTGGATTTGGTCTTCGATTGTGTATTTAACAAATTTTTCAAAAATAAAATAGGTTCGAAGGTTATCAAGAAAATATTGGTGCCTTAAAAAAAATTATCCGTAAAATATAATTCTGTATGACATTTAATTGGTTTAGGGCATTGTCATATAGCCCACCCCAAACAATGTTACCATATCTAAAGACATAAATTTGAAGAAGTTTTTGAGGTAAAATTCTGCGAATTATATAGAATTTATGTATTAATCGCCTAATTTTGTTTGTTAAATCTTGAATATGTTCAGCCCACTTCAAATTTTTGTCAACTTTAATGCCTAGATATTTCACGTTGTTAGATTCCCAAATAATATCAGAGTCATTTATTTTGATACAATTACAATTTGGTCTATTTGCATCATTCAATGAAAACGCTAAATAAACTGTTTTTTCTGTGTTTAAAGTTAATTTGCTATTCCCAAGCCAATATTTCACCTTTTTAAAACCGTTAATAACTTTATCTTTGACAGATTGCCAATTTTTTGCTTTAAAAACTAAGACTGCATCATCTGCATACGAAATGGAGACTCCACTTATTTCCAATTTCAATAGGAAGTTAATATATATAATAAAGAGTAGTGGACCAAGGACTGTACCCTGTGGTATTCCAATCTTAATGTTTAAAAGATCACTATACTCCTTTCTTATTTTCACCATTTGATTTCTTTGTCCCAGGTAATTTTCAAAAACATCCAACACAACACCTCTGACACCATAGAGATCGAGGACATCAATGAGGTACCGTGTCGAAAGCCTTTGCAAGGTCCAGAAAAACTGCAATAACTTTTTCATTATTGTCAAGTCCATTTTTTACATTATTTATTAGTTCATACATAGCATCTGCAGTACTGACCCCTTTCATAAAACCAAATTGATTGTTACTTAAAATATTATAAGTTAGATAATCTAGTAATCGATTTTTTAAACTTTTTTCAAAAATTTTGGCAAAGTTAGAAATGACACTTATAGGTCGGTAATTAGTAATGTCAGTTTTGTTACCTTTTTAAAAATAGGTGTAACAGTAGATATTTTGAAGGACTTTGGGACTGTACCAGTTAAGAAAATGTTATTTATAATATGAACTAAAGGGTCTAAGAGGTATTTGTGAAATTTCTTTATTATCCGTGATGGAATACCATCTACCCTTGGAGCACTATTATTTTTTAAACTATTAATATGCATAATAATTTAACTTTTCTACCTCAACAAAAATTCACTAGTAGTGAAGAAAAGTTATTTTTTAAATAAAAAGTGGAAGTTTTTTTAGAGTTGAGAACAGTTAATAATTAAACGGTTGAATGAAACTTCCATTTCTATTTCTTCGAATAATACTTTTTTAAATTCAATTGCAGCTGTTTCGCTAAAAACTAGCATCTAGGTTGGACTTTTTTGATTTCATCTTTTATTTTCTTTATAACATCGTCCAATATTATGTTGAAGAGTATTGAACCTCCCTGCCTAATCCTTCCTTGGTTTTAAATTCTTCAGACTCGAGGTTTTTAATGTTCTTGTGAATACTCCTTATATTTTGTTTGTTTACTCCTCTTGTTCCTAAGCTGGTCCATGTCTTGTTTCTTGGTATACTATCAAACGCTTTCTGAGGGTCTTTAAATGCTACAGATATTTCGATTTCTATTTTTCTCTACTAGTTGTGTATAAAAATGTAAATAAACAAATTTTTATAAAATAAAATATAACTTGTCTTTCCACAAGATATTTATTAAAAAAATTATTATAATATTTGCAGAAAGTAAAATGTGATTTATTGTAATTTATGGCGGTTTTGGCTATTTGAGAGCCTGCAAATACAGATAATGAAATATGTATTAATATTATTTCTTGGGGCTTATTGTTTATATAGATAATGAACTAAACGACTTATGTTTCATTTACAATATTTTAGATAAAGATGAGTTAAGTGGCCTATTGGACCAAATCCAAAAAATGAAGAAGGGCATGGAACGATTACATCAAATAGCAAAACAATTTACTTGTTCGGAGACATTCAAACAAGATGTGGACCTTTTACTGAGCAATTTAAGTATGGATAAAACAAACGAAAAATCTGAAAAAGAATTGTCTTCACCAGAACAATAATTAGAATGTTACTTAAAGATATATCCGAATAATTGTGTAAAAATTTTAGTAAAAGATATTGGTTGTTTTTATTATCCTCAAATTTTTATAGATAAAATCATGAGTTTACTTATTAAAAAAATTGGTTGTTGACAAACAGCTATAAATTGGTACATACTCTAATTTGGAATTTTCCTTCCATCTTGTAATTCCTGCCCTGCTTGGGTCCTCCTCTACTTCATTTCGATCTGGATCGTCCACGTCTTCTTTTTCCTCCTGGATGCCATAGTAGCATAGATTTTGACACTGCTTCTGGACCTTGCCCCCACATAATATGGCCCAGCCATTTGATTATTTATGCTTTTATTTTCTTTATTATGTCTTCTCCATTCCGTTCTTCTGATATTTCGTTATTCGTTCTTCTTCTATACTCCTGTTCTCAGATCTTCACTGGAACCAGAATTGTTCTTATTATCTTATGGCTCCGTACGTTAGCATATGTCTTATTATTGCAGTGTAGATCCAGGACTATGTTCCAAAGAAGGGATGATAAGACTCCTCCCTGCGGACATCCCTTCATGACCAGTCCTCTCACAGTAATGTCTTCTACATTTATACTTATTGCTCTACTAGAGAGCATATTGAGTATCCATTCTCCTACCACCAGGGATATATTCTTGGAGTTAAGTTGCTGGGTGATTGTTGGGAACGCTCCTTCCCAGAGTGGATTCTTTATTATCCAATGATCTCTCGATTCTGCCAACCACTTGGTGAAGGGCCGAATCAGTGGACCTTCCCGGAGTAAATGCAAGCTGATTTGGATGAAGTGGATTGTGAACTAAGACTTCATCTCAGATATACCGCTCGCACAGCCTCTCCATTGTTTTCAAAAAGAATGATGCGAGACTAATTGGTCGGAATACTTTTGGTAAGGTGTAGTCTATCCTTCCTGGTTTAGGTATAAACACCACTCGTACTTCTCTCTACTTACTGGGAACATACCTCAGAGCTAATGAGGCTCTGAATATTCCGACCAGGTGAATATCCAATCTCCATTGTAGTAGGGCTGGTCTTATACTGTCAGGTCCTGGTGCTTTGAAAGGGGGAAAAGCCCGATATGGCCCACCTTATCTTGTCCTCATCAATTATAGTGCTAGCCAATTGCCAGTCGTATTGTGAGGGTGTTATTGGTACTTCCGTCTGGTTAGTCGTTCCTGGGAAGTGAGTTTCCATAAGAATCTCGGCACTCTCTCGTCAGGATGCCGATACTCCTATGGTGGTCACTTGGGAGTGCCTTCTGTAGCCTTGAGACTTGCGGGAAATCTTCGATTGCCTCACAACAAGCTCTCCAGGCTTCTCTTTGCTTTTGTTCTGCAGACTTTTTTGAACTCTCTGGGGTTGGCTTCATGTATTTCCCAGTCCTCTTCGAGTTTTGTTCGTTTTGCTTTGTTAAAGGTTGTTCTCGCTGCCTTTCTGAGGTGTTCCAATTCAGGGCACCACCATTTATCGGTTGTCCCTTCTGTCTGTACCATCCTCATCGGACAGGATTCCTTATAGGCAATGTCTATTTTGTTTTGGATAGATAACGATTACATTTTGGACAATTAATTTTGTAAACACCAGATTTTTTTAATTTTGGTAATTTTGTTTTCACATTTAACAATTTTGTTCCAATATTATTTTGTGTTTTAAATGATATTGATGCTGATGTTGCCGAAGATATTATTTTTGAAATTGCATTGGAAATATTTCCACAATATGTAATACTTTTATAGCTTTTAATTTCTTTAGTTTCTTCACTATTGGCAGGAGTCAGGGCCTCTGTCTCCTGCAGAGCTCCTTTTAAGAGTCGATTGTATAGAGCTACATCCGTCCTCTTCGAATCGCGGGACTTCATAGTGGTCCTGAGATCCTGATTTATAGTATAAGTCAACCAGCGATGGTCTGACATAGAAATATGATCAGACACTTTGTGGTGTGAACCACATTTAAATTGTTTATTAGAAATATCGATGGCCTAGACCACCGTAGTTTGTTTATAGTATGGCACGTTCAATGCCACATCGTGTCTTTGACAAAGGTTGAATAAACAAAAGATAGAAATAAATACACGGCAATGCATAGACGACGAGTTCAATGTATGGTATTCACGATCAAGTTTACTATGTTGCTGTTGTCTTGAATTTTATTTGATTTGTTTATTCTGTATTCTACAAAAAATGTAAAGGGGATGGAAAATAAACCACCATAGTTAAGGATATTTTTTACTGTGAACACAATATACAATGTTTTCTTTTAAATGAATTCTTTAAAAAAAGACAAAGTCTTCCCTCTCAAAATAGCTAACAAAAAAAAGTATACAAAAAATTACATAATAAAATCCTACTTGTATAAATACAATACCTAAATATAACTATTTCACAGATGTTTCTCAAATAAAACGCGTTTCAGAAACACGCTACTTGTAATGTAAAACGATATGAAAACGGAAACCAAGTTATTTCGATAAGGTAGATATTGTAATTTGCACGATGTAATCCATTTATAATGTAAAATCGTCTTCAAAACCCATAATTTGCAACCTGTTGGAACCAAATACGTTTACATGGGTCAATAAAAAAAGGACACAACCAATAAATTCTAACCTTGTAACATTCAAGAATTACACTTTCAATTTATCATCTGCTTTTAGTGTTCTTGCAGAACAAAACTGCATTCGGTTCCGGTCGTTAAAAAAATCATGGATTTCTATCTTTTAACGACACACTAGATGAGTATTAAAATACATAAGTTTTTCAATAATTTAAAAAATATATAAACATATATACATAAAGTGTCGAGATTTTTAAAAGTCCCAAATTGCAAATTAAACAATTGTCAACACAAGAGTTGCAATTAATGTACATAACAACTAAGTACGTCAACATAAATATAAAATATAAAGTATCTAAAAAATGCAAATAGCAGTAAATGAGCAATAGATGATTTATCGAAGGATGTTGCTTAAGATATTTGTTATACTTTGCTCCAAAATAAATGAACAATTAATTGTATAAATGCGTTCAAATAAAAAAAAAGCTTTATTGATGGAACATCATGGTCGAAACCACTGTTTAATAAGTTTTTTTATTTACATGTATTGCACCTAAACTAGACTTCTTCTCATTTTATTTTATCTCATTTTCTACTGTTTGGGCACTTTAATCGCAACTAGAATTACACTGTGAAAATAATAAAGTTACATAAATTGGTTTCCGTATCTTTATAACATCCAAAATAAACTCACACTTGACGAATCACTCGACTACAATGCAAATAATTTTTTTTTTGTAGTGCCGCAAAATACTATTTTTTTGCCCTGTATCTTTTCCTAAAAAGGGTACATTTGATATTACAAACCGTAATTTTTTAAAATATTTTCAAACAAGTCAAAATAGCATCGTCGATTTGTGACATCAACTGTTAAAACTAAAAATGATGTTGGCGTTTCAACTTCACTTGACATTCAGTCTGTTTAATCTTCAAACGTTTTTTCTTCCGTCTTTTCAGCGTCCGACGATAAAGCTTTTATTAAATCATCCACACAATTTTTTGGAACAAGCGTGCCTGTAAAAGAAAAGATTTTAATAAGGGAGGATAATGTAGGGTTTAAGATTTGGTGCTTTTATCACACCATCAAGTTTCTATATAAATTGACAGTACCGTTCACCGAATACGGAACTACGAATAAAAATGAAAGCAAATATACTCCCGCCAAAACTTATTAATATTTTTAACACAACCATAGGATGGCGCTGATCGTTGCGTCTACTCATTTTAATTGTTCTATTTTTCGGAAGAGGTCTCTCTACTAATACTATTAACGACAATACTTTTTAATTTAACAGATCTGTATCAATCTGTATTTGGTGAGAAACAGTTTTAAGAAAATTAAGAAAAGAGACAGTAGTTCTGAGAATCAGGAAAAGAGCAGGAGTTTTGTCTTCAGTTTTTTTAGTTTTGTTGGTGTATATCATCTTTGGTTTTGTGCTTCCAAATAATTCTGTCCCTAAAATGGATTCAAACTATCAACCCCCTTATCTAAAAGGAAATGTTGTGTACCTACATGTACAAATCGTGAAGGCAAAATGCATCGTTTTCCAAAAAATGAACCAAGTGTGTTTAGTGAGTGGATTTTAAAGATACAGTCTTTAAATTATAAAGACTTGTCAGTTGAAGACATTTATAAAAAATATGTATTTTGTGAGGAACATTTTTCTAGTAACTGTAAAGTTTTAGGTACCAAAAGAGGTCTTATAAGAACAGCAGTTCCAACTTTAAATTCACCTGGTAAGTGAATAAATCAAATTGTAATTTATAAAGAAAGAAAACCTGTACTAGCAGATCATGCAAACAATTTTATGCTGTAAGGACTGTATAAACAATGGAAGCAACCATTAGCTGTTACATTTAGTGAAGGACCTCATAAATCCATGGCATTAAAAAATTTGCTGAAGGTTCTAATCTGCAAATGTCAAAGTATAGGTTTGAAGGTAGTATCGACAGTTTGTGACTAAAGTGAAAATAATGTCGGAGCTATTAGACTGCTAATGAGTGAAACGAAGGAGGAATACTTAAAAAGAAAAGAAGAAAATAGAAATTTTGGTTTTGTGATCAATGACCAAGAAATTATTCCCATATTTGATGTCCCTCATATTTTCAAGTGTTTGAGAAATAATCTTTTGAAACATGACTTGTATTTTAAGCAAAATAAATAAATAAATGATCATTTTTTGATTGTAAACATATATATTTACTTTAGTTTCGTTGAAATGTAGCTGTCTATTTTATCGCAGAGTACTTCTTATTGACAGATAGATGGCACTAGATATAAATTTAAGGAATCTGTATTATCGACAATACTTTTTAACACAACCGCTGCTACTCGATGTCGCATACGGATCTAGACAGTAACTAGGTTCTTGCCATTCTATTCGCAGTTCCGTATTCGGTGGTACCGTTAAACAATTAAACAATAAAATCCCTACAGACATGAAAGTAAGAATTTTAAGAAAAGAAGGAGAGATGAAACGTGATTCTAGTAAAAGTCACAATTAGAATGCAGTTTAGGTAGGTAACGTATTTCTTGGGCAAGGCGCACATTGAGACACAAGCGACGCATCCCACGCAGTGTTCGAAACACAGATTTCGTGAGCGTGCATGGCAAAATAATTGCAAAAAATGCAGGAAGAACTTATTGAGGCTGTGAGAAAATTTCCTGTTCTTTATAATACAAATGATCCGTCATATATGAAATTTTCTCTAGCCGATAGTATAGGCTTCTGAAAGAATATTTTTGCAGCTATAAATTTCTTTATCTTCGGAGTAAATACAAATATCATCGTCAAATTGTAATATTTTAACCTTTTTTACGATATTTTCGAATCCAATTGTATAAATTATGTACAGCCGTGGACTTAGGATGCTTCCTTGGGGAAGTCCAACATGTGCGTGTCATGGAGGAGTTAGACCATTTTTTGTTTTAATATACAATTTACGATGTTTAAAGATTTTGAAGATATTAACTAGTTTACGTGGAATTCTTAATTCTATCATTTTTTTAACGAGTATTTGAAGATTTACATTTTCCTGTTGCATCAATATCTAAGAATACAGCAGATACAGATTTTCAGAACAATAAACAACTAAAAGGTTTAATTAACTTTTACTATTTATTCGTTAAATACTTTAAATGTAATGACGGCCGTTTTTTCTATAGAAATAGTGAAAGTTAATTCAACCTTTTAGTTGTTTACTGTTCTGAATAAGATGAACTTTCACATAGTAAGGGTTAGTACAATAAAGATACAGATTTGTTTCTTGTGAGGGCTAACTGTATATCGGAGATCATATAGTCAAACTTCCCAAGGCGGATCTGCTTTTCCTGAAACCATATTGGGATTTTGGTAGTAAATATTTTTTTTATAACCAGAACTCTAGTCTATTTTTTATGACTCTCATATGTTTTTAAAATGCATGAAGCCAGTGATATAGATCTATGATAATTCAATTCTTTGCCTCTTTTTGGAGTCGCCATTATTAAATATTCCAGCCAGTCTTAAGGGAAAGGAGTTTCGTTCATCCAGATTTTGTTGATTTCCTCGAGTAGAAGTATTTTCACTTTGGAGACAAATTGGCTACTATAAGGTTTTATCAACAATAAATGCTGACCATCTAATACTTGTTTTGTTGAATTTTGTACCAGCAAACCCATATTTTATTAAAAAAATACTCATTAGTTCTTAACCCAAACAGATTCTAGATTTGTTATTTTTCATGCTATAAGAAAAAACTGGTTTTGTGGCAGGGACCGAATTAACTTTCTTGGTCAAAAAGGTAGCCGCTGACCACCACGTCGAAATGGACGGGGATCTATATGAAGAATGGTTTGAGAATACGTGAATTCCATGCAAACTTGCTGAAAGATAAAGAAAACGTTGTAGCTTTGAATAACGTGTTATACCACTCCCGCAAATATGATTTCCCGAAAAATTTAGGCAACTGAAGGATTGCCTAATCGAAAAGAACATTTTCTTCAAGGAATATTACTTAAAATGTGAGTTACTGGATACTGCTGCCGCATTTAGAGACGACTACGACATGTATAAAAATTGAAACAATCGCGCAAAATTTTTGTAGATATCAAATTGATGGTGTAGAATTCGTCATAACATTTAGGGATCTGTGGTGGATTTTCTTCAAATATCTGAGAAGAGTTAAAACTGGTGTTCTAGTATTGCTGACAGTTGGGAAAAGAGTCTATTTTTTTATGAACCTTAGACACCAGAGTAACTTCTTAGAGAATATCATAGTACGATCTAAGTTAGTGAGTCAAGGTACATAAGAAAAAATACATCTACCTCATAAATGAAATACCTACCAACAATTTTGACGTCATCTTTGGTCCTAAGACGAATAACTTGCATCTTATTTTGAGATCCCGTCTTACTAGCCAGCACTCCTTCCACTCTACTCCATACCGACAATACGGAGCCAGAAACTACGTTGTACGTTCGTCTTCTCAATCCCACTTCGCAATCATGTCCGATTGATACGTTTCGGCAATTCCCTCGCCAGTATGCGTGAGAACATGTATTTACAGAAGCGTCGTATTGCTGAGACCAGGATTTTTCTGCTTCGGCAGATTCCACCTAAAGCAACCAGCATTTATGAATTAAATAATAAATAGTTTTATCGTTTTTAAAATTAAAATCAACCTAAAGTTGCACATGAATAAATGAGCAACAAATAAATCTCAAGAATGGTGGACAAGGTCACCAGGAATGAGATAGGCGAAGGAATTCATAGCAGGTCAGTAACAGAGTGTCTGTTAAATTATAAAAGGTACAATACGAGAAATCTCGTAGGTCTTTTAACAGGGCCTAACAGGCTCAATAAGCACATGCACAAACACGCTAAAGCTGGCAGATAGTCTTACATGCAGAATCAGGAAGAAGATGAAACATCTTAACACATTCTTGGTGAATGTGAAGGTCTTTAAAGACAGATTTCTAACTATAGGCGATGAAAAACCTACGGCTAGAAGCTACGAAAGGGAATGACTGTACAGTTTAATGAGTCCCTTAGAAAAGACCAGACTGGACCAGATTTTATAGAGTAAACGGGCTACAACAATAGTTCTGAAAAGGTCGAGGTGGGAAAAAAGGCACGTAGCTAAACAGTTTTATTAATTTTTAAGTTGTTACAAAATTAGAACATATTGATTGGATTAAAATACAAAAATAGAAGAAGAAAACGTTTACCTTTTTATATTTTTTCTCCAATTCGGCTAAACTTTCTTGTCTAAATTGTAAGCCCGTATTAGGCCTATAAACCGAGAATAAATGATCTTTCTTGCTGTCTTTTTTACCCTCTTTTTTGCCTTTGGTACTGCCTCCACCACCGCTACTCGTATCCAATGCAACGGCCAATATAGCAGTCGTCTTACCATTACGCACTTGATGGGATAACCAGAACCCTACAAATAAAATTTAATTTACTAAATCATATTCTTAGAATCTTAATTGTATGAGAAATTCAACATATTTCTTTATTATTCGAAGAATCTTTTTATAGTAATTTAAAAGTACCTATTAATGATAATTTTTTTATAAAATGGCTAGTGAAAGTACATTTCTGGAATTTTGATTAATATGTAAAATTAAAAATTGCATGTATACCTATAAGTTTTGGTAAACAGACAAATGACATTGTGTGAATTTGATCATTACACGTGATACTAACCTTCATGTTCTCCTATAAGATCAGAGAATTTTTCTAACGCTTCTGGCCAAGCCATGCCCCGTTCCACATGAACTGTATGCAGTTCCGTAGGAGCTGTACCAGTCGCATGTTTTCTTAGGAAAGTTACCGTGCGTACCCTTTTCACTACTTCTCCTCCAGCACCAAGATCAAGAATACCTAGAAAAATTTAAAAAAAAATAGTGTATTTTCGGACAAAAACCTAAACCAAACTCCTAATTTGGTTTATTACAAAAATAAATAATGCAGAAAATTAAAAGGCATTTAAAAATCCGGTCTTAAGCTAAATGTACAATGAATAAAACAGGTACTATGTTACCTACCCAAATCGAATCTTCCAGATCTCTTAGCAGATGTGATGATAGCAGCTAACGTGTCAGTAAAATATCTGCAAAAAGAAACAATTTGAAAAATGTGCTCACTGGACCAGCGATATTTTATATTGGAATGCATTACTCAAAAAAAGTACTTACTTAAACAATCTATTCTGTAACTCTACGGGCATACCCAAAATACGATTTAGGAACTTTGACATATTATTGTAATCCTTATCCAAGGACAGCACTCCCGGCATATTTTCGCTATTTACAATCATCCCGACGCCTATCAACGCCGCAGCAATATCTTTGAAGAAATCACCTTTGTAGTCTTTTGGGGGCGGAACTACTGGCTGTTCGTAACCCATTATAGCTTTCATTATAGCTTCTAGGGCGGAACGACCGTATTTGTTATCGATGTTAAATTGGCTAAGATCACGGGTTTCTGTCGCTCGACGATCTCCGTGCGTAAGGGCTCCCAGACTCTCTAATCTAAAATAAACATTTTCTATAATTTCCGATACTTGATGAAAATGCACAGCAATCATTTTACCTTTTTGCGACAATCGAAGCAAACCTTCTCTCACCAGCGAGATCAGAAATTAAGAAAATATATTCGGGAGCATTTACTTGATTACTACGATGGGTGCGTCCGAATTGCTGGATAGCCCTGTCGGCCGACCACGGTAATTCTAACGTGATGTGCACCCTCCGTCTTTGATTTTTCACTCGCCTATCACTCTGCAGTGATATACCTGCATAAATGGAAAGACAAGTTAGCGTTTTTAAACGACGCTCGAATAAATATTTTATTTTCCTAAACAGAATTATTTTTGGACGAGGTTCGTAAAATAAAAATTGCAGAAATTATAACAATTAAATATGAATGATAGAAAGATGTATGCTATAGATGTTAGTGTTCAGGAGTGTACAGCAATAGTTACGTACTACGTAGTAAAACTCATTTTCGTCATTTTTGAGTGAATAATTTAGTGTTACTGATCGGTTTCTCGCGTAATATTAACATTTAGTGCATTATAATATTTAAAACGGTTTCGTATAGTTACTAAAGTGAAATTGCAGTACAAAACGAGTAAAAAGTGTCTTTTATACGTTACGATTGTATCCAAAAGTTGAAACAGCTTTGTAAGTATTTTTAAAAAGTATCTCGTTAATAAGAATGCTATAAATGTTTAAATAATTAACTACATTACATAAAAATTATGTAAATTAATCTGGGAAACGTAATTAGTACATTTATATTATGATCTATTTATACAGACAGAAAGTAGGGTTAATGGAAACGAATCAAATATATATATTTTCAAATAACTCCAAATATATATATTAAATGCAATCTTATATCTAATAAATGTTATTTTCCATTTATATGTAGTATAAAATTCACCTTCAAATACCTATGTAAATAGGAAATTTTGAATAAAATAGCGACGTCTATTGTTGCTAAGTGGTTACTAGGGAAGCCGTGCGTTTATTTCACCGTGCGTAAAGAGATACATTACATAGAGTTTAAGAGGGGTGGTCGTAGGTATTAAGTTAAGTATTTTTTTTTGTTTATAAAGGGTAAAGTATATAAAATTGCAATTGAAAATACATAGCAATTACTCCTCCTAATTTATCAGGGATTGATCGTAAAATAGCAAAGGCAAATAAGAAATATCATTCTGGTTGAATATGAATTGGAGTAACAAGTGGGTTGGCAGGAGTAAAATTATCGGGGTCTCCTAGTAGATAGGGGGCTTTTAAAGGTAAAATATAGATGTTAGTGCTCAGGAGTGTCTCCGTAGAGCACCTGAAGACCAAATATCTATATTCTTGACAGTCAGACAACTTTAAAGGCTCTGAGTTCATTTCAAAGCTAGGCTGAGAATGCAAACAATCCCTTCAGAAACTGAACAGAAGCAACAAGGTCGCCTTGATGTGGGTGCCAGGTGAAAGAGAAACAGTAGGTAATGAGGAAGCTGATAGACTCGGTCCTTGGTCCGGAGTCCTTCTGTGGTCTTACAAAAAGCCTCCAAAAAGAAGACCGACAAAGATCTCACTGGGGAAATACGCCAGGACTGAGGCAAGTTAAAAGGTTCGTAGACATATCACCTGAAAAAGCAATATGCTTTCTATCACCTCAAATTAATGGCCAAATCGGAAAGTGACAGCTGTCATTTCTGCGAAAACGTCAAAAGAAATACTATAGCAAACGGCTTAAATTCCTAGGCTCTGAATCCTTATGAAATTTGCCCTTTGCCCTTTGCTGAACTTCCCTCAAAGTATTGGCATTCTAGATTTCAAGTAGATTACGGTAGACACAAAAGTCGAAGTGCAGAAATGTCTGAATAACTTATAAGATCCAAGACAATCTAATCTAATGATAGAAATAAAGAAAAAATACGTACCACTCGATGCGGCTTCTGAAATGATCGCAACATCCTTTTCACCGTCCATAAACCGTTGTTTTTCCGTCAAGTTTAACGTTTCCAAAGGAACATCGTTTTCTGATCTACTCTCATATTGTATACCGCCATCTTCTGTAGAAACAACTCTCCCTTTACGTCCAGTCATCTCGGCAACATTTTCCGGTCCTCCCAATTCGTCGATGAGTTGATCGAGGGTATTGGGAGGCAGTTTTTCCCCCAATCTTTCGATGGCCGTCAAAAGTTCTTCTTTCATACAACAGGCGCGTTCGATAGCATCCATGGGAGGAGCTGCAAAACCGCTGCCGTTCGGTTTGTTAGCTACTGTAAATGAAATTCACAGTTTAATGTATTTAAAACCTTTTTACTAGCGTTAGGTGTTTTAATTTTTACCAAAAATATGAATAAAATAATAGAAAAAACTATCGTTAACAAAATGTCCTTTGAAATCTTGTTACATACAAATTGTTTTCATTATTTAAGGTACTGATCCTAATTAGAAGGTCAAAAAAACGCACATTGTCAATAATTTTTCTGGGCTTCTTTTTGAGATTTTATTTAAAAATGTTTTTGATATTTTAAATGGTGTACAGCAATCGTAACTTTTACCTCAGGATACTCAATCTGAATAAAACCAAACGGTTTTTAAAAAAATAAGATTCCTTACGTAAGAATCTACCTTCTTCTCAAAAGATAAACAATACATGAAATAATTTCAATAAGGTGCAGAAAACCTGCACCCAAGGTAAAGAAACTTGCAGTTTCTATACCAAGCTTGACCGTTTTCTATGAAAAAACAACTACTTCCTGGGCATCGTTATTTTTTTAATTCCAATTAGGATCGATTAGTACCTTAATTTATTTAAATACTACAACTATTTTAATAATGATTTAACAAACCTTTGGTTGTTTTTCGGCTCAACATCAACGACAATTTATCTTGCGGTGATATTTTCTTTTTTGGAGGTTTCTTTTGTTTCTTTCCCTTTTTCTTTCTATTCCATGGATCATCATCGGAATCACTGCCCGATTGGAATGGATTAAAATCACTGCTTACGTTAGAATCGGAATGATCCTCCGAAATTTCACTTTCCACTTCCGACATTTCAAAATCGGAGCCGTCGCTTTTGATCGAATCTTCCGTATCGGACGTCGACCATTTGTTACGTTTAACAGCTCTAGCGGCTGCCTGTCGAACTGGAAATAAACAAAAAAGGTTTCTAATGAACGACAGATCTCCTATTTTATGTAGTTAGGTACATTAACGATTATTTTTTCCGACGTACCCGGTTTACGTTTTCCTGAAGAGCTATGACCTTCATCCTTCCCATTTGTTAGTGTAACTTTTTTTGGTGCCAGAGGCTCTAATCCCAAAAGTTTATGTATTCGATTTCTATCGGGAGCAGGAAAGTGTTTTTCGACTAGTGTTTGGAATACCCCTAAAAAGAAAATATTATTCATTAAAAATAACTAGAAAGTATTTGTTTTTGAAGGGACCATGAACTTATAGTATGAAGTCTTTCGTTAAAATAATGTCCTGTGTAAAATAATTTTAAAACAAACATCTCCAACAGGATTATTGTTATTGTACAGTTAATTTGGCAACAAAGCAAATAGAGTACTGTATAAGTTTGCGTTCAAATCGTATTTTTCAGGTCACTTTTTGACACTTGCCGCGGTTTACACATACTTTTTTTCCTACACAATAATTTTTGGTAATATTTGTTCCATAAAAATTTTTTTTATAAAATTCATTACTGTCTTTATCCTACACACTAGTCACGATATATTTTTATACCTATGAAAGAATTAGAGTACAACACTTAGGGCCGGTTTTTCAATCTCCAGCTAAGCAAATTTAGCTATCAGTTAACCCTTAACAAGGAGTCAAAGTGTTTCTTCAACTAACTGTTAAGGTTGACTACAAGCTAACGTTTCTGTTATATTAGCAAACACTTCAAAGTCTCTGTTTGGATTTGTAACTAGTAGTTAGCAAGTTGTTTAACGGAAAAATGGAGATATTTGATTTTTGTATGAGTGATGATGATGAAGAAATATTGGAATACCTTGAATATGAAAGGAGACCATATGTTGTTAAAGAAAGGTCGAACCCTTTTGAAGAGTTTGATGATTTAGATTTTCGCGTAAGATTTCGACTTTCAAAGGAAACTGTTATGTTATTATTAGAACAAATCGAAAATCAAATTGAAACACCCACAGACAGGTAAGCTTTTATTTCAATTCTCTTTTAAAACTAAAAATATTTTTCTCTCCAAGTAACGGCATCCGTCTTTTTGCATTCAATAGTTGTTTTAAAATGATTTGTTAATTTTAATAACAAGGATTTATCAGATAGTGAAAAATTAGATATCCTGTTTTTCTTTGGTGTTTCCATTTGAAAATATAAAATTTTTAAAATAATACTCAACAAAATAAATAAAACTAATAAAAACAAAGATCTTCTTTTTCTATTTAAAACCATAAAAACTTAGGTTAACTCAACTAAATTGAACACAAAACAATATCTTTATTTACCGTTCTAAGAAATTAACAAACCAAACAATCAATTTTACCAACCTAGCAAATTTAATGATAGCTGGCAGTTTCGTAGCTAAAAGTTAGATAGTGCATTGATAAACGCCATAACCTTTAACAGAAACTTTAGCTGTTGGTCACGGTTAACTTTTGGTCAAGTAACAGAAGCTTTTAACAAGCGATTGAAAAACCGGCCCTTAATGCTGTATCAGCAACATAGTGAACTCGTCGTATATGCATTGCCGTGTATTTATTTCTATCTTTTGTTTATTCAACTACTATAAACAAACTACGATGGTCTAGGCCATCAGATCTTTCTATTTAATTAGTATAATTTTACCTTTAGCGGTTGAAACGAAATCCGTTAATTCTCCATCATCCCTTTCCAATTGTTCCAAAGTTCTGGCTTCACCTGTACTCTGCAAACCAATTACGACACATTTACCCATTTTAATAGCTTCGTGGGCTACCGCTACTGCATGTGGTACCTTTAAATAAAAAAAAAATCTATTAGTAAATTATTTCAACAACATTTACTTTTTAACTAAATATTGTTGAAAAGTCTCAAATCTAATTAAGAAAAGACCACTCTACTATTCTTGAGAAGTGTCATCCTTCAAACTTTATTGTTTTAAAAATACAGTGGTTTTCGTGATGCTACTATTGTTATTTTCAAAATAATCGGTTTAAAAACGATTTTGTGTGTTGATTTTTCATTTTTAAATGGAAAAAATACCGTGGGAATTTAGGAATAATTCGTAAAACACCACAAAGATTCTGGTCCGTCCAAAACAACAATAATTTCTTGGTATGCTGAATTCCAGTGCTGCCAGAAAGGTATAGAGAATTTGGAAGGTTGGTGGAATGAATTATCACACTAAACAGGAACTACATTGATGAATAAATTCAAATATTATGTAACAAGTTTCATTTTCTATCCTAGATCTAAACCTTAATTATCAATGTGTACTAACCTTGGCTGCTATACACAGATATTTAAAAAATCTTTGATGCGATGACCAAAATTGTCCCCACATTGTTTTACGCATACGGTTTTCGGCGTCGACTAATTCTGCTGCCTCGTGAAACTTTTGCATTGCTTCTACCCAGAGTTTCACACTAGCGTCATATACCTTTTCGAAATCCTTTGATAGTGGGACTTCTTCGATTTTGAAAGCTACACCGTGAAAACTCAATTGCCTCGCTAAAAGAAAACATTAGAGTTTCGACAAAAAAACAGGAAAAAATATTTAATCATTTAACTTACCTATATACATTCCTCTTAACTTCATATCCATAGCTACGATTTCCATAGCCCCAACGCCCCTTTTCTCGACGGCAGATATAAAATCTGCGAATTCTTTGAAGGGTGTTCCTTCGCCCCAAAGTCCCAATCGCACCATATAGGCCATATTCCTTGGTTCCGAAGCTCCTGTAGCTGAAGCGTAAATAACCCTCGCCAACGGTAATTTGTTTTGTAATTCAAGAACCGTCAATCCTACAAATTAATATTAAGTACAGTCGGCTTTAGAATAGCATATACATGTTAAATGTGAATTTCGTTTACCTACCGAAGTTATAAAAACGCCCTTTAAACGCCTATATTAAATGGTTTTTTGGGATTAAGTTTATTTACAAGGGACAGAGGGACAGGCAATTTGTCAATAAAATATCTTATGCTGCAAACATTAAAGATTTGGGCTTTTGGGTTTAACTGATTTCAAGTTTATTATTGTTATACATAATAAATAGGCCATCCTTAAAATTAATTCAATGTAAGCGTTTTGAGTTTGAAAATGTCCCTTTGGATCATTTTTGCAATCTTGATTTTGTCTACAATCAATTCTTCTATATACTTTTCTGCAACTCAAGAACTCTTCCATCCACCGTGCTGTGTTAGAACTTTAAGGTCAGCTCCAGCATTGGCCAATAACTTTGAGGATGTTTTAAGAACTCAGCTATTTTCTTAGGTGCTCCGCCAACAGTATATATACCAGCTCTTTGAGACAGCCATTTTTCTTGTCTATAACCCACCAAAAGAGCTTTCAAGGTGACGTGTTGCCGTAAATTCATGTATTTTCTAAACACATCCAAATAGTGAACATCATCACTGTTAATCACAGTGAAAGCTCGTCGAATATGCGTTTTGTCTGGTTAATCTTTTAAAAACTGTTTGTTCACTGACTGTTAACTCTGACTGATCTTCTATGGTTGACTTCCAATAATATACTTCCCCCACGACCTCTGATCAAGTCCTTTTATAGGCTTTTTTATCCTTCCAGAAACTTCGTTTATGGTTCTATGAATTAGTCATTTCTAGAATAATATGCGTATCTCTCTCTTTCCTATATATGACTAGACATACTCACTTTGTCTACTGTCGATCTTTCTAGACACAAAAATATATCTGTCTCCTTTTTACACATTAGACTGTAGAATGTTATAATAGCTGTTTTCCAGCTGACCAAATGTTTGTGCTTAAAGCGCCGCGCTTGAAACACGAGTGCTTCGAACACAACGGTCGAGTTGGAACGACATAACACCTACATCATAGATTACAAACCATGATTTGTGTATTCTGTGACTATCTTCTTTCTTCTTGTATAGAGGCTTTAAGCCTGTTTATTCTTCAATATCAGCCTCCTGCATTGTTTAAACTATCACACCATCTCCTCCTTGGCCTACCAACACTTCTTCGTCCATTTGGTGACTTGTCTCGTGCTACTCTTACTATCCTATCTTCTGCCATTCGACTAATGTGTTCGTTCCATTCCTGTTTCCGTTTTGTCACCCATTCATTTATGTCTTCCACATTACATGCCCTCCTTATGTTTTCGCTTCTCTCCCTATCTAGCAAACTTTTCCCTGATATCCTTCCAAGTATTTTCATCTCTGTAGTTTCCAATGTTCGTCTCGTTTTGGATGTGTCGGGTCTCGTCTCTGCCGTGTATGCCATTATAGGTCTAATTACTGTTTTATAGATTCTTGCTTTTGATAAAAGAGGAGGGTTGATGGGCCAGGATAGCAACCTACCCATCGTATAACAAAACTAGGCTCAAAGAACCAATATAAGGCCGCGGAATCGGACGGAATTTAAGACGACGAACCACGCAAAGAAAAGGAAAACGAGAAGGAAAAATTCTGTGACCTAAATATCGAAAATGGTCATATAGAAATTGGTACTCCAGCGGTAAGTGGAAGGTAATTTGTGCTTCAAACGCAACGACGGCTGGAACAAGTACGTGGAACATTTGCGCGCGCGTGGGCTCGATTGCGTGCTCAAAACGGTCAACTGGAAAGCGGCTAATTTCAGTTTGAATTTCGCGCGAACAGCTCGTATAAAACATTGTCGTGTTCCGTGCCAAGGAACAGTGACAGTTGACGCCTTTCGTGTATGGCGCGAGAGGGCGCGAGATAAGCGCGGGAAAAAGGAAGTGAGGTTAGAACTGATCATGCTTTGAGCGCTCTTAGTTAGAGAGATAGTTTTATGATGTCTTATGGCTATGTTCACGTCACATTGTAGTGTGCAATAAAAGTTATTAAGAATTATTGTTAGTTTCCATAAATAAAATAATAAAAGTTATTTGATTAAGGTAATATTAAACAATTTCTGTTGATATTATACTCATTATACTATTATCGAATATTTAAATATTACAATATGATTCCATTGAGACAAAATGGGGGCGTTATATTTATAAATTTTAACAAAAAATGACGTTGACGTCATTACTATAAAGTAGTTCACCCTGTATATTAGAATATAAAATAAAAATCGACATGTTTCATGATTATTTCTGTTTAGCAAAAATGAGTTTGTTTTATACTTTGCCAAAATAACTTTAGAATATATTAAATAAATTTCGACAGCCGCAACGATTAACATTCGTATAGAAAGATGATTACCAGTTTTTGTGGGCTTTGAAGATCCTACGGGACACAGATTCTTTGCTCTGTGGCATTCGTCAAAAACAATGAGCCCGTCGAAGTCCGAACCGCACCACTGCAACAACTGCTTTAATCTCGACTTGTATTTTCCGCCAGCTGAATTACTTTCGCCGATCAATGCAGAATAAGTGCTAAAAACCACACCCTTCTTTACATTGCCATTAGTGCTAGAATTAATTTTGGCATATTTTAATTTGTTAAGAGGATGTACGTCTATTTTTCCAGCTCCAATGTCGCGCAAATCTCTTTCGGCATCGTATTTCAAGTCATTGGACACCGACACCCATATAGCTTTCTTGCGGCCTTTTAAGTAATTTTCATAGATAATTCCTGCTATGGTACGTCCTTTTCCAACACCAGCTCCATCACCTGCAAAATGTTCGAAAATTGAATAACAGTTTTACATACTTTTAATGTAAACTAGCCGACCCTGTGAACTTCGTATCACCGGAAAAATTTTTTTTACCAACCAATCCTATGATAGGATGACAGAAATGGAAACTTTGACAACGAAGTACAATGGCACACCCTTTCTTTCAAACGATCTAATGTAATTTTTACTGTCAAATGTCATTTTAGCTGTCAACTGTAAGTTTTCAGCTGTCAACTGTCATTTTTGACATTCGAATATCATTTATAACTTGTGAATTTTAAATACTTTTAACCTTTAACTATTTAAAAAAAATGTATTTAATAATAAATTTGGAAAATGTGACTATTAAATACCATTAATTTCTATTGATGAGATGGGTAATTAGATAGTAAAGATTATTCTTAATTTACATAATATTTATAATATACTTAATTATGGACTATGATCATAATACTATATAAATATATCAAACGATCTAATGATGTTTATAAATGGCTTTGTTCATTTGTTATTGGATCGGCCAATGAAAATACCATGCGCATAAAACATTTTTTAACGACTTAACCAATCATATCATAGAATGACAGAAATGAAAACTTTGACAACGAAGTACAATGACACACCCTTTCCTTCAAACGATATAATGTAATTTTTAATGTCAAATGTCATTTTAGATGTCAACTGTCATTTTTCCGCTACCAACTGTAATTTTCAGCTGTCAACTGTCATTTTTTGATATTCGAATATCATTTGTAACTGTCTTATGTCAATTTTTACTCTTAAATATAAATATTTAGTTTTTTTTAAGCTGAATTTTCGGGTTTTCCAAAAAATTTTTTTTTTCTAAACCATCCCCAAACTATAGCAAAAAAAAAATTTTTTGAAAATCGGTCTTGCCGTTTTTGAGTTTTTGGAAAATTAAAACTTACATGAACAATCAATCATTACAATATTAAATTCATAGAAACAAATTATTATACCTATTAAGAAACCAGCTCTGGATTTATTGGGTAAAATATGGGAATGCGCTTGTGATGCATATGTTATACTCTCTAACTGTAAGGCGGATAAGTGTCCTTTATTTATCGTTTCTTCTGGTATTGATAATTCGTACCATACATCGGCTGGAGCTACGCTTGATAAAGAAGCGGTTTCTACAACAGGATCCGGATGTTTTTTGCCCAACTTCAATTTTGAAGGCATGTAGTCGGCATATGTCTCTGCTACACCCAGTTCTTCGTCGTCAACCTATTGAAATAAATTAAAAATTTTGTTAATAACAAGGTTTTATAAAAGTACACTCGGTTCGCTGTATGAAAATATACATAGACTATTTTTAAATTGTGTCTCTTTTCTACTCACAGAATATCAAATGTTGAATTTAAGCCGCATGTCCAACATTTAATAATACCTCAGACAAAGACAGTAACATAACAACAGTCATTATTAAGTTTATTTGAAAAAATCATGTTTTAAATTACAATGACGGCCGTTTCGCTGATTAGCATCGTCAGATTTAAGGCGAAACGGCCGTCATTGCAATTTAAAACATAATTTTTTCAAATATACTTGTAAGTTACGTTCAATCGAAGAGTTTTTTTATTATTCTTAATAAGATGGACTTCAATAAAGTAAGGGTTGGTACAATAAATTTAAAAACAACAGTCTGTGATAAATTGTCATCATTGAACCTTAGTTGTCAACTTGATAAAAATTATATTCATATTGTTTAATTTTCCATTACATTTTCGTGCCTCGAGTTTATAGATTTTCTCAAAAAGAGTTGTTTTAACAACTAGCTGTTCACTTAGTGTTAGATTCCTTGATGTATTGAAGTATTAATTTTTGAAGTTAAATTTCCTAACCTTTAATTTGACGTATCATTTTTGAATCTGGCTAAAAGTCTGTCAAACGGATCGATATTTATAAAACATTATTTGTTGTCATAAATATCAAACAAATATAGAACAGAATATTATTTCAAGGTTTTTATATCCCAGCAACTCTTGCTGAATTTGTATGAATATTTTGAGTTGGAAAAAAGGAACTTAGGACCATGATATTGTGTTCAACGAGGGTAGCTGCTGTCTTGAAAATATCACGGGGTACAATTAAAAAACGAAAATAAAGCAATTACTATAAATACGTTCAACGGGATATTAAACATTTCCTAATTATTTCATGAATCTAGAAAAGACTTACGTTTGATTTATTTCATACAACTATGATGTGCAAAGATACAGCGAACAAAGTGTATATTTATTTATAAAGATAATGGTTTAAATTTAAAAATGGACCAAGTTCCAATCAAATTATAAATAAAAATTTCAATCGCTGTATCACCTGAGGAGATTGATATAATCTATCTATACTTTTAACACAAATAGAATGGTACCAACCAGGATTCATCATGTGACCTACAAATTGGTAACTAAACGTTGGTTAAACACATCTTTAATACACTTACCTCTTCTTCTTCTTGTTGCATAGGTTTATTGTCCATCTGATTCATCCACATTGACTGAACAGCTTTATTACTGAGCGGTCCACCCCATGGTGGGATATTGTTACCCGGATAGAACATTGAGAAATATCCAGGGTTAAAATATGGGTTAAGCATCTCCACTAAAAGAAATATGTGTTACTTATCAAAATACCAGTTTAATATATATAATTATATTTATGTTTTTTTTTACCACTAAAACAGTAAAATTATTTCTATATACCTAAATTACTTTAAAAAAATGTATTGGTTAAAATTTCAGCAAATAAATAAGACAAAAGGAATTTGCTGGATAGGAAATTAATCTTTTTAACGACTCTCCACCTAATTCAAGACACCAAATAAGGTTCAAGTACAATACAAAACCACAGGCACAAAACAGTTACCAAAGCGAAATTATTATGGAATTTGGAATAAGTTTAGTTTTTAGCAGATTAATTTTATATTTATTTGTTTGCACAGGCTAATTTCGTGATAGTGCGATCATGCAACATGCAAATTTGTCAGCATAAGTAGAATTGGATTTTTATTTATCATTTATTTTATCAGGTATCTATTGTTTATTTAAGACAATCAAATCTAAAATGTTGTGAAAATATCTATCTTTATTATTTTTGTCTATAACAGGTCGGTTGAAAAGTCCCAGGTCTGACCTATAGATGACGTCACTAGAATTAAATCCATTTCATTTTTAGATAGTATCATCCTTCAAAGAGATATTGCATTTTTAGTGAAGCAACTTTTGTTATTTTCAAAGAGATGAAAAAAAAAAAGAATTTCGTGTGCTTATTAAATATTGTTATTTGAAAGGAAAAAATACAGTTGAAGCAAAAGCTTGGCTTGATAATGAGTTTCCAGACTCTGTGCCAGGAAAATCAACAATCATTGACTGGTACGCCAAATTCAAGCGTGGTGAAATGAGCACCGAAGACGGTGAACGCAGTGGACGCCCAAAAGAGGTGGTTACCGACGAAAATATCAAAAAGATCCACAAAATGATTTTGAGTGACCGTAAAGTGAATATGATCGAGATAGCTGACACTCTAAAGATATCTAAGGAACGTGTGCGAAATGGGTGCCGCGCGTGGTCACAATCGACCAAAAACAGCAACGAATTGATGATTCTGAGCAGTGTTTGCAGCTGTTAAGTCGTAATAAACCCGATTTTTTGCGTCGATATGTGACTATGGATGAAACTTGGCTCCATCACTACACGCCTGAGTCCAATCGACAGTCAGCTGAGTGGACTGCGGCCGGTGAACCGCCACCAAAGCGTGGAAAGACTCAACAGTCAGCTGGCAAAGTTATGGTCTCAGTTTTTTGGGATACACACGGTATATTGTTCATCGACTATTTGGAAAAGGAAAAACAATCAACAGCGACTATTACTGTGCATTATTGGAGCGATTGAAGACCGAAATCGCGAAAAAACGGCCCCATATGAAGAAGAAAAAAGTGTTGTTTCATCAAGACAATGCACCGTGTCACAAATCAATGAAAACGATGGCAAAATTGCATGAATTGGGCTTCGAATTGCTTCCTCACCCACCGTATTCTCCAGATCTAACCCCCAGCGACTTTTTCCTTTTCTCTGACCTGAAGAGAATGTTCGCGGGAAAAAAATTTGGCTCTGATACTGAGGTAATCGCCGAAACTGAAGCCTATTTTGAGGACAAACCGAAGGAGTACTACAAAAAAGGGTTCGAAAAGTTGGAAGGTCGCTATAATCGCTGTATCGCCCTTGAAGGCAACTATGTTGAATAAAAAAAATGAATTTTGTCAAAATATTGTGTTTTACTATGGTAGACCGGGGACTTTTCAGCCGACCTGTTAGTTAATACCATTAGTTATTTTCAAATAATATAACAAGAAATATAGCTGGGTTCTATGACTAAATTGTTTTTTGTACATCTCATGAAGGCAAGATACCTAAATGCAGCAAGTTGGAGCATTGTGTTTTAGAATTGTTAAAAAGTATGTTTATTTGAAGTTTGAAAATTGAAAACATTAAAAAATATTTAACTAAAAAGTTAATCTTCTTCTTGTACTAATAATTCAACTGGGTAAACTCTTAATAATAAACAAAAAACCAAATCATTCTTTTACTTTGACATTGCAAAAAAAGGTAATAAGAATTTGTAATAATAATACAGAATGTGGCACCTCTAACATTTTAGTCTTAGATAATGACCAATACTTAAGTTTCTCTCCCACATCAAACCCAAAACTGCGACTCATTTAACCCTGTTGGTTTTTTTCAACCCTAACCTAAACAAACACAGTTATTGTGACAGATGCATGGTTTTTCAAACTCGAAAAAATTTCTTGATGCTTAATCACACACACATTACAGGCCAAAAATATTTTTTTCTCATACAAGAGTAGTAACTTTTGATCACATCACAATATTCAAGATTGGAATCAACAATAGAAGTCATCATATTAGGAGATATGATCTATATTATAAATTCCCTAAATATTAATAGTCACATACCAAATTACTGTACATAAATCTAACAAAGTCAGAAGGCCAAAATCCTGTATTATATAAGGTGTTATTCTTCAAAAAATAATAAAGAATAAAAAGGAAATAAATTAACGTCTATCACGACACTCACAGCTTCTTAGATAGGACTTACTCTGCTGCAGAAACTGTGCAGCGTTGAAGCCCGGCGCTGCTCCTGTGCCAGAAGCTTGTGGCGGAAATAATGAGCCGACGTTCATCGGGTTCCCCAAACTGTTGAGCATACTGGCCATCGCGGCTACGCTGCTCATTCCGTATGGGGAACCCACTGTAAAATACAATTAACAGGTAACAAAGTAGTGAAAACACACAAGTAACAATTTACTACACTGACAATGTTTCAATGATATCAAAACAGACAAAAAACGAAATAAAGTTTCCCACAAATAGGACCGTATCCAAAAATAATTCACTTTTGTTAAACAAATTGATTAATAAAATTTATTAGGCAATGAGTTCATAAATACTCATGGTAAATACTCTAATGACATTAGAAGATATACTTTATTTATTTATTTTATGACTACTATTGACTACCATGTAATTCATGAGTAAATTTATTAATAACTTAACCCTTAATTATTGTTAATGTGCCATCTGTTGGACTGTGCCCAAATTTATTCTTAGGATTATTTCAAAACGGTAAATTTCTAGAATCAATAAATTCATTCAATCCTTGAGCTAGTCAAGCTCTATGTAATGTAAAAATAATTGCGGATTCACTTTGGGTTTTAATTGCATTTTAACATGACAATTTTTTAACAAGCACAGGCATGGGAGGTCCGTCTAAGTGTTTCATATTTTTTGTTTCATTATTGTTCTATTTATTATAAATAACCTTAGTTCATTAAATTTGAAGTTTATGTACTTTTTTCCAATTTAAAATAAACCATTTATATTTTTTAGTATTGCATAGTATTTATTGGCATATTTGTTTTCTATTGAATAATTTAGTAATCTTGAAGGGTTATGTTAGAGAGCAATATCAAAATGAGCATTGTTGATGAAAATCAAGGGGGAAAAGTTACTCTTATTGTACATTTTCAAAGATTCCCAGTCTCAGAGACAGCACATTACTATGGCCCATATTCTTGACTCTCATGAAGCTCTACTCTTTCAGTCAATAATAAGGGCCCATTATTTGTGTACTAAAATTTGACCTTACCACTTAAGGGTTAAGGGTATTGCTTGAAAAAATATTATTATAATATTTAATAAAGATTAATTATTATAATGTCAAAACCTAAATCCATGACAGTATTTACTTTTAAATCTAATGCCACCAGTCAAACAGTATAACAAATTAAAAGTAGAAAACTAAATCAACTCTAGATTCATATATATTTAATTATATTATATATAAAGATACATTTCTGAAGTGAAAGTAGAATTCTTCTCTAGATAATGAAATATACTTACTTGCTGGTGCTCTCATCATATCAAATGTACTAGGATGTACATTGGGTGGAATCTTGGGGAAGGCATTCATCGGCATTTGACCCATTTTCATCATGTCAGGTTTAAACTCTTCTTTAAAAATATCTTGTTTAAGTTGTTTTTCTCTAGACTCAAGCATAGTAGCAGCTGTGGCCAAATCTTTTCCCCCTCCTACAGTAAAATACATAAAACATTTTTAATTTGTGATTTCAGAAAAATTTATGTTAAATATCAGAATTTAAAACATCCGATACATATTGAACAATAACTTTACTTTTGTGTTTGGTTTTTGTAATGGGTGCTCCATTATTTATTTTGAAAAAAATGTCCAATATTGTCAAGATAAAATTTAAAATAAGGGAAAAATTTGTTCATTTATCAAATAATTACAAAAATAATAAACATATAAAAAAACCCATATACATACAATAGTAAAAATTGTTCATTATTACAGAACTTACCTGGTACTTCAATCTTATCTGGATCTTCATCTTCCCCAAAATCACTATCTGACATATTTTCCTCGTCAGTCATCTTTTTAGACTAGCAAGAACAAACAGTAACAGTATTGTAAATCTTATGTTAATTCTGTAATACAAATATCAAGATGTTAAGTAATCTACCAAGCAAATAAACACCAAAGCACCCAATTTTTTAAACAAATGTATTAATTAATATATTTACAAAATAAAGGTGTAATAATAAATTTATATTTACAATCAATGTAAGGTATATTAAATATTCATAAGAATTCTTAAGTTAAAGAGCTCAAGTTTTTATTTAAAGACAAACATGGCGTTAACCAACGCCCTAAATTAACTAAATAAATAAAAACAGCTCTTCCATAAACTTAAATTCTTACAATAAGCTAATACTTAGCCTAACATTGAATAATAACATTTTTTTATACTTTTTGGTTATGAATTTTTAATGCTGTTATATCAGGAAAAAAAAAGCAAAAAATGTTAAATCGATAAATTTAAATAACACTGATTGTTTTCTAGTTTACTAACAATGCAATGCAAACTTAATTCAAAATAGAAAAATGAAAAATAAACATTTCGGACAAATAAAAGAGACTTCAGAAAAATGACAATATTTTTTTTCGGTTACATACATGCAGGAAGTGAATAAAGCAACTAATGTATTTAAAATCTAGCGCCAACATATTCTAAGTTTCCATTAATACTAAAATTAACTTACAACTTTTTTAGATCGCGGCATTATTTTCGTTTTAGGAAAGAACAACGGCAATCACCAGTCACGCTAGTACGCCATACGACATCCCAAAATGTACTAACGCTTACCAACATTGATTTCTGGTGACAAAAGAATATCCCAGACACTAAAAATTTAGGGACTTTTTAATTGGTATGTTTCAGATGTTATCCGCCAGAGGGTTCAAATACAAAAAAACTAGTTTTTTTCATATTTACAGGTTGGTTACGTCAATATATTTCCATGTGAACTACTTCCCATCCGTTGAAATTATTATATTGTAAACAAATCAAAGTTTCAAAAGTTCAAGTTATAAAATTTTACTTTATAGAAGTAAAAATATAATGGTATATTTGTTTAATAATACACCTTATTTATGAACTACTTAACCATTAAGTTATTGTACTTTTAACTAAAATTTTAACCTATTTTTTTAGATATATTATTTAGTAAACACGTGGTGGACCCAATGTGACTAACGTATTGTTACATTTGAACTACTCTGAAGACATTTTTGAAGATCGTTTGATATTTTTTCACGTTTTAAATATTTTCAATTACAAAATTTGTTTTTAGTGATTGCGTAACAAAAACATATTTTTGCTGCTATATAAAGTCTTGTGGATCAATATTCTATATATAAAAATTTCTGTAACAAATAGACAATGTGGCCGGAAATTGAGAAAGCAAGAAATGAAAATCGTCATGAAATTGTTTTAACGGGAAAAGAAATAAGTTCAAGAATAGTTAAAGAAGGACTAGATCCGAAACTTTTTGAACTAAATGGCCTAAACTATTTAAATATTAATGAAACGGAATTGTCGGAAGTACCAGATGCTATCAGTAATTTATCTAATTTACAAACACTGGTGTTGCATTCAAATAAATTAGAGGAAATAAACGAGAATGTATCGAAGCTAAAAAAACTTAAAGTTTTAGACTTGTCCAATAACTGCATCAAGTGCATACCAACTAGTTTTTCAACATTACCTGTAGTAACTCTCAATTTAAATGCAAATAAGTTAGATTGTTTTCCTGATTTCACCAAAGCTATAAAACTGACAGCTCTAGATTTATCTAACAATAATTTAAAACATTTTCCTAATGTGTGTTCTGAAGAAATGGTTAATTTAACAGAATTAAAGTTACATGGTAATGAAATAGAGCAAATACCGTACACCATTAATGCATTGCCCATTTTAAAATTACTGGATATCAGCAATAATAAGCTGAAAACACTTCCTGGTGAGCTAGCAGATTGTCAGAAATTAAAAGGTAAAATATTCAGAAAAAATCAGTGTTAAACAATCAAGTAGTACCTATAATTTTTTTTTCATAAAACTAGTTGTTATTGGGTTAAGAATGAGACCAAAAATCAGTAGTCTTTTTATAAATTGATTATATTTCAATAATATATTTTAAATTTTCTCAAGGATAAAATGAGAACAAAAAGTGAATTATCATAAAGGATAAAAAACTAAAATAAAGAAACCAAGCAATACAAAAAACAAATTTAGTTTGCAACAAATGTTTCAAAAAATATATACTTATACATGTTTCCTGGTTTTTTTTGAAAAATTTAACTTTGTCAGACCCTCAGCAGACCAACAAAATAACCTTATGCCAGAGAAGAATCATCCCCTTTCTTAGTTAATTAATAATAATTAACAATAATTTAAAACATTTTGTTTATTTTATCCTCAACTCAATAATAAACTATAATATAATGAATATACCCAGTGGGAAAAATATTTTTCTTGGTTTTCAGATTTAAACTTGAAATCAAATCCAATATCAGATAGAAGACTCCTAAAACTAATTGATCAATGTAGAACAAAACAAGTTTTAGATTATATAAAACAACATTGTCCAAAAGTTATTACAGCTGAAATTTCTGGTAATAAAGGAAAGACAAAGAAAAAAAACAACAGTACCCTTGATGAAAGTGATGAAGAAGAATGTTCCACAAATTATAAATATTTTATAAATGTTAAAAGTTCTACAGAAGATTTTAAGGTACAAATAGACTTGTTTTTTTTTGAAAAAAGATGAAAATCTGTTTGCTAGCTTATTACATTATCATATTCATGCAGACATAATAAATACTTAATGCTTTTACAATTTTCACATTCAAAGAACCAAGAATTTCATAAAATTATGTGAGGTACATTAAATAAATCAATTCAGTATTTTTAATGTTAGAACTAGTACTATAATTCTGATAAAGTAACAAAAATATAATTGTAAATGTATGTGAAGACTACAACTAAAATAATTTTTTTAAATACACTCAGTGTGAATTAACATACATAAAGTGTACAACATAATGTTTTATATTTTAGGTAATAATTATGAATGGAGTTAAAACAGTAAGGGAACATCTTGTAGCATGCATAGTTAATAATGTTTCTTTTACTGAAGAAACATTTAAAAAATTTATTCAGTTGCAAAATAAACTACATGATACCGTTTGTGAAAAAAGGAATACAGCCACAATAGCAACTCATGATTTCAACAAATTGGTATGTTTCTTTTAAGTATTATTTCTTTCCCAAATTTAATAAAACACCTTTTCTTAGTACAACATTTTATCTACATGCTTTGCTTGTGCAACAATAAGTCAGTCTCCAATACTCCAATTGATTACACTTATTTTTGTATTTGAAAATATGCAAATTTTTCACGGTGGTTATATGGTGGAATAAACGCCCCACAAAAATCTTAGGATTTCAAATATTAGTAAGGATATCCCCTGATTACAATTCAGTGGGCTAGAGTATTTTTCCTGTCAAAAAAGTACATGTGAAATTGAAAGCCAAGTTCATTATTATAGTTTACTACAATGTTGCTATTTAAAAATGCAACTACATTTTTACAGTAATTGATGGAAGCTTGAAAAATGGATAAGTAAACCCCAAACTTAGGAAAGCCATCATGAGTCTTTAAGAAAATACAAAGAGCAGAGTAAAAACAGAATCCGACGATTTCAAAGTCAATGAAGGTCAAGACAAGGAGGAGTAATGAGTTCCAGTCTCTTCAATATTGTATTGGATGATATAATAAAAGAAACCAGCGCGGAGATATCAAAAATTTATGTTGGTCACAGAATGTTGAAAGTGGTACAGATTACAGAGTGTGCATTCGTCGAGGATCTAGTAAAGAAAAATATACAAATATGGAGTGGTAAACTTCAGAAACGCCAAACACTCACCAGGGGAACAAGAAAGAAACTTCAAAGCATGGAGATCAAGTACTTAAGAATGGTACTAGGTATAACCAGATTTGACAAGATCCAGAACTAGGCTATAAGAGAACAGCTAAAAGTACAAGCAATCGAAAATGCAAAGTGTAGATAAGAAATTTATTAAACTGTACAGTTCATAGCTTTTAGCTGTTTCCTCTTCTCCCTAACAAATTTCTGTCAGTTTAAGCGCGCGGATATGGTTTTTGAACCTGTTGTGTCTTGTTCAAAGAGTTTTCTTGGTATTGTATCTTTTGTGCTTTATTAGACACTCTGTTACTTTTGATTTCAGACCTTATGAATTCCTTCGCCTATCTCATTACTGGTGACCTTGTCCACCATTCCTGAGACTTTGTTGTTGCCCATTTATTCATGTGCAACATTATGGTTGATTTTGTTAAGCCACAAAAGGGTTTTTTGTGCCCACTTCTACCAAGGTTTCTAGGCAGTCCCAGACCAACCCTAAATTGACCTCTGTTGTATTTAAAGCATTGCTGTCTGATAATATAGGAATAGTCTTTCCTTATACTTTTAATTTCAAGGAATCTGCAGTGAATGGCAGCTATCTCTGCTTGGAACACTGTGGCATACCACCCTGGATTATAAAAGATTTTATTCTTTTCTTTTACTATGAATAGACTAGCTCCAACACCCTTTTCGGTTTTCGGTACACCACAAGCAAATATTCTCAAATTTACGTAGATTTTTCCACTGATTTATTGATTTTAATATTTTTCAGCCTTCAGGAAACGTTACATATACCACAGCTTTACCTTCAGAACTAATGATTAAACCATTAAATAGAGCAACCCTAATGAGTGGAGCAGAACTTTTTACCAAATTACAAACAGAAGCCAATAACTTGAGAAAAGAAAAAAAGAGGAACACTTACAGTGGAATACATAAGTTTTTGTATCTTATCGAAGGAAAACCTCAATATCCCTGTTTGTTAAATTCCAAAGATGAAGTTATTTCTTTTCCTCCCATTACCAACTCAGACATTAGTAAGGTAATCATTTTAGATACATTTTATTTTATTATTTCAATTTATTTTTTATCATTCCAGAAGATAATATTTGAATCGCTCTTTAAATAGCATCACTTTCACTAGCACAAATAGTTTTTTGAAACTATTTCAATACCTCTTTAGACCAAAGCAGCTGAAATAATTGATCATTTACAAGCCTCTTTATTTTTGGTCGCCATTTCGTCTTAATTTTATTGAACCAGTACCTATAATTTGATTTTTGGATATTTTTGGAAAAGTAACATGAATTTGTGATGTAGTTTGTGGTTTTATAATAAAAAATATCATGAAAAAAATAAAAGTACTTTTCCAAACATAAATAAAAATTAAAATAATATGCTTGTAGGTAGGAGTATGTCGGGCATTACTTTCTTCTGGTGAAAGAAGGGTATTTTGTAAATGGGTTTTGAACCACTTTATCTTCAGGAGTGTACACTATTTTATTTTGCACTAAGCCCCGATTCAATCCTTCTCCGTTGTCTGGTCAGAAGTTTGAACCTGTTCCAGAATTCTTTTCCTCTCCTATAGTCTAGGAAATTCGTTAATAGCAAAAGAGAAAACAACATAATACCTGACACAATGAAACTAAACGGTTCTATTGCCTCTCATGGAAATGATATATCAAATTTATTTGCCAAGCATTTTTCATCTGACTAAATTATTACCATAACCAAATCCACTTCAATGTTAGTGTATCTTCCTACCACATTCAAATATCTAAAATATATGAGAAATTGTCACAACTGAATATTAATAAAGGACCTGGACCCGATGGGAATCCTCCTATTTTTCTAAAAGAGCTTTATACTATCTAGACCACTTTATCATATGCCTTCAATGCCTCTCTCGATTCTGATGAATTCCCCGACTTCTGGAAACAATCTTATGTAACTCCTATGTATAAATCAGGTGTTAAATCTGATATTAAGAACTATCGTCCCATATCTTATTATTATTCTAAGCACTATCCCTAATATTTCTGAATTGGGCTTGCCTGTAAATAAATAAATAAATTAAGACTAAAACTTACCATAGGGGCACCCTAGGGAATGAACTATTGTTGGTTAAAAATTATTCCATTACTCCATGCAGCTCTCTAAATACCGTTTTATAATAATAAATTAAGTTTACTTATTATTTCCTATACACGTTAACTTTTAACATTTTAAGTAATTATTTCAATCAGGCTTCAGACCAGAGCACTCCACCCTAACTCCATTGGTCAACTTCCAAACAATCATCTCCAGGTCCCAAAATCAACGCTACCGGAGTGTTGCAGTATTCCTAGATGTTCAGAAGGCTTTTGACCAAATCTGGCACTCCGAAATGGTTAGAAAGCTGATGAGCATCCACCTTCCTATTCCTTTTATTAAACTCATTTACTCCTACCTCACAAACCACACTATCAGAGTCAGATCTGGTAGTTTGCTATCCCTACCTTTCACTCCCCTTGCCGGAGTCACCCAAGGATCCATTCTAGCCCTACTACTCTACCTCATCTATGCAGACGACACTGCAATCTTCACTTCACCATCCAAACTTGTGAACGAGCCATCATCAGATTCTGTAAATACCAAAACCGACTCACCTCCAGCATTGCAGTCTATCAAAACACCAACATCACCCCAATCTTGGAGCGATCCAAAAACTCCCTTGGCAAATCAACCGCCGCTCCCGGAAACCCAAGAGGAAAACCCCTTATCTACCAATTCGCTTACTTCAAGCAACCCCCGAGACACCCTTGCCGAGGAATACGATGTATTCCTCGACACATCACCCCTAGCGATTCGCCAAAACCCACCCCGGGGACTACCCGGGTAACTCCTTCGAGGAATCTTCACAATTCCTCGAACTACCCCGTTAGCCTAGCTAACCCCTCCTCGGGGCTCCCCGTCAGGTTATAATAGGTCCTCTGTAGTTTTCCTATAACACTTACCGAATGGCTGACAGGAAGAGAACAATTCAGACACAGCTCTGTACCCCATTCCCCACGATGTCCAAACGCCGCCCAAATTTGGGCCCGTTGTCTACGAATTCTTCGCTACCCCCAACTGGCACACCGAGCCATTATCTTCCAACCTGAATTCAAAATTCACCCGGACAATACGACTTATCCTGATCCTGTAGAGGATCTTATATTTTAACTGGGCTCATCTATTTTATTCTCTAACCCTCGTAGAAAAATAATCTAAATCTCCAGCAAAATTTCTTGCATATTTCATTCATTCATTCAAGTGATTATTAATTTTTTGTGTCAATACTACTGGAGTGTATTATTTGTTTTTAGATTGAGTTGACGACGACAAAAATATTCCTGGAAGTCACCAGCTCTTTGTCTATTCATGTTTGCAAAACTGTACTGAACACAATTCTCAAGGAAATGGTCTTGTTGTTTCAAAAAAATATCGAAGTTCAACAAGTTAAGACAGTGGATCAATCAGATCAACTTAAAGTAGTTTATCCATCGAAAACTGATCTTGTATTTGAAAAAGGTATTCCTATTAAGATTAATAGAGAATAGATTTTTGTTACTTCTGTATTATTTTTTTGTTTTCGTTTCTTTGAAAAACTGAATTTACCGTTTAATTTAAAACTAACAAATAAATTTGTTTTATGATCTTGTTTTTTTTTTGTTTCATATACAAGTAAATTTTTAATCGTTTTTATTTATCTACCAGGAATGGTTCACAATATTTCAAGTGAACATAAACATACAGGGTGTACCAGGGTGTCCATATTTTGGAATTACCTTAAACTATACAGAGTGTTGTATAACTCCGTTACAAACCAAACATATGATTTTTTAAATGGGAATCCCTGTATATTATTGTACGTTGAAGAAAAAAAAAGTATTTTGCCTAACAGAGTTTCGTAATATGATACAATATCACCGTATTGTATTAAATATTCATTATTTTCCCTTTTGTATACAGGGTGGACGATAACTCGAACCTTTCTTTTTCTCTCTTATTTCAAATGGAACTTTAATTTTTGTTAAGCATTCCCTATACCCAAAGTTTATGAAAACAGAGTTATTTTGTAATATTTATTGTAAACCATTATTTACTTATTATGTGAAAGAAACAAACGTTCAATGTAACAAACAATCCATAAAAATAATAAGTTTTAATAAAAAATTTATTCTAAATAAAACAAGTCTCCAAAAGTATAATTCTAACCACAATATTAAACCAAATATTCAAAATACCGAATTCCATAACAGATGGATTGGAAGAGGGGGCCCAAATGATTGGCCAGCCCGGTCTCCCGATTTAACTAATCCAAGAAAAAATTGCGGGTTCCATATTTTCCAATGAAATCCTGATAAAAAAATTTGTATTTGTAAAAAATTGTACATTGAAATATAGGATTCATCTCTATATGTGTTCTTGTATTTTAAAGTGTAATCTGGTTATTTAAAATTTCAAGTTCAACCTGGCTGAAGAATTAATAAAAGTACAAGAATATTTATAGAATTTATTCTTAAAACATTTAAGTAAACAATTATCTATATTAAATACAATCACATAAATTCTAATGATTTTTTAAAATAAATGCAACATCACAATTTAATATTTTTCAGTAAAGTGAACCGAGAGAAAGTATCTGGTAGTTCCACTATACTGTTTTGCAGAATATCATCCTTGAAATTGGACATAAACTACTAAAATGTTTTTTCACATTAACAGTACATAAAATTATTACAGACACAGTTAAGTACTGAGATTCTCAAAAACATAAAATAGTGAAAAATTATGTATCTGATTTTCCACCCATGCAAAATTTTAGTTATCACTTTGGAAAATGTTCTGGTAAAAAGTATATGATGCTTTTTTCTATTGCAAAAAATTTACAGTGCATACAATTGAAGAAAAATTCAAATATTTTTGTATTTAATCAGTAAAATATAAAACTGATCTGTCTTTGTAAACCAATTGTGTGGTTTACTAAAAATTTGTCCATGCCCAAGTTAATGGATGCATTAAATATATTAAGCAACATAAAAGAATAAAAAGAACAAAATTTAACACTTAATATTAAATATTTGGTCTTGTTAGGTATAATTTTCTTTTTTATAAAAAGTAATATGAATTATTACTTTCTAATAGGGACACACTAATATAATATGGTTTGACTTACAGCTAAAGGTTTTATTTGCAGAATTGACCAAAAACTCCTTATGTAGAATCTGTTTTATAGTTTAATAAATGATTGGAAGGAAGAAGAGAGGATTTAAGCTCTAAGGAAACAATAAATATTTATGGCATCGTTAATATGCTTTCTTAGAAATATTTTTTCTCTCATTTATATCAATAATTGCCAAATTTTTTGATGCCACAATCAAGTGTAGAACAGAAATGCCTGTCTTGATGAAACAGATTGGGGCTGAGAAGAAAAGTATTATTTTGAACAGTCCTAGGCCAGCAACTAAAAACAATTAATACAATATTATTAAACTCTACAATTCTTCTTCCATTACTTTTACATTATAATATTTACACTCTTTATACTCAATTTTCCTAATACAAAATTTTTTTGAATACTTACTAATTGGTCCTTCAGTGAAATGAAGAAGATACAATGAAGCATAAAAAGCTTCATTGCCAGCACACATTAGGAACAATACAGTCTTATTGGTATAATATAAATTCATAATAGGATTTTCTGACATGTCAACAAATTTATGACTAGTTTTTCCTTGTAAAACAGATCTGTAATGAGTTATGATGATTAACAGGTTAAAAGATTATAAAACTGTAACTTTCTAAAAAAGAAAAATACTTACGTATGTAAAAATATCCAGTGACAAGCAATATCAATACACATTGAAATTATAAACAAAAACATATACTTGGGATAAAAATGAGCCAGCACTGTTACCAAGCCCATAGTTCCACAACGATCAGTGAGTTGATCCAGCATAGCACCAAACCTGGTACTCTGATTAAAGTGTCTGAAATAAGCAATGTTAAGAAGAGACAGGCATACCAGTAAAAAATAATTTAAATTAAAAGTCAACTAGAAAAATGTTTTGAGAAAATATGACTAAAGTAACTAAAACAGACTCATTAAATTTAATCTAAATTAATTAAATAAACCATGGTATCTTAATCTAATATAGTAATGTAAAGTATTGATCACTTTGTAAATGAGTTAATTGTTCTTGAAGAAAAATTACCTGGCTGCATGGCCATCAAAAGCATCTAAGAGGGCTGATACTATGTAACATGTACATGCAATAATATAGTTAGTTGGCATGAAATAGAATGAGATTATTGCCAAAACGATTCTTGCATATCCTAAAATGTTAAAACCAACAAATCATTGAATTTGTAAAATATAATACATCACTTACCTATTATATTTGGCACAAATGTAAAAATGTTTTCCTCGGCCATTGTAAAGATCAGAAAATTTAAATATTTCAGTTTTAAAAATGTTCGCAACTTTACGGTATTGATATTTTCAAAATTTGACTGTGATGACTTTGACTAATACCACAGATTTCATAATATATTAGATATCCCAGTTGGTTTCGCCTTTCTTTCAAATATGATGCGCTACGCTGAGTGTGAATAAAATATGAACTAAGCAGTGGGGAAATTTGAAATATTTAATACGGTTCGTAGTGGTTTCGTGGAAGTAAATTTACAATTTAAATAAGATAACTAAAATCGATAAATTATTGTATTATTATAGATCTCTTTTAAAATAACTCAGTGTGTTATGCAACTAGTACATTATTATATTATTAGTAAAAGTAGAATCAATCCATTCAACCATTATTTGAATTTATTGTCACAATGGAAATGAACTTTCATGCTTTTTAGTTATAGGATTAACTTAAAATATATAAATGGACATCATGCTGGCTAACTTGTAATTTTTTAGATGAAACTTCTATGATTTTAACAGATTTGTGGTCTCTGAAACCAATTAAAAATTTCTCTTATTTACAGGTGCGGCACTGAAAAAAACATCGACAGTATCTCAGTTTTTAGGAATCATTCTATTTTTTTCATGAAAATAATTTTCTCTAGATTGAATATACAAAGTATTTGTCAAGTGAATACTCTAAATATAATTTATTCATTTTATTTAAATAAATGAATTGTAAAATTCAAAATTTTGGCAAGCCGCCCCTGTATTGTTTTGACAAAATGGGCAATCGCAGGTTTACGTTTGACGGATGTTGGTAGTTCTAGTTCTATACAAAAATACAAATCTGAAGTCAATGGAAATGTACGAAGAGTGTAATGGCGGACTACAAAAATGTGGATAATGAACATAATATAGCTGTTAAAAATACAGTGAAATTTTTAGTTAATTTAAATTATTATCTAAGTGATGTGTAAACAAAACAAATCTACAATGTGTTGTATGTGATAGTGCCTGTCTCTTCAAAATTTAACATTTTATAATTGGGTTTGAAAAAATGGCCCCATCTCCAGAAAACGACAATGCACCTAAAGCTCCTGATAAAACTGACAAAAATAAATCCGAAAAAACGATTTTATCGGATATTAATAAAGATAATGACAAAGATGAGAAGGTATGTCAAGCATTTAAGTTATGTTCTTTTTTAGACATGTTTAGAAAATCAGAAGGTGGGATTGCTCATTTACTTTTGTTTGCTTTATAATTATTGCACAAAAAATTGAAATATATGATAAATAGTTATATTTATATTAGTAATCTTACTTCTCCAAACAATTAAATAAACCCAATAAGGAATTGATTTTTAAATATACGTCAATATTTCTCGATATTCAGTGTATATTGTATATTTTTAATTACTTATCGAATTTTTGAGTACCTATGCATTTGTTTTCTTTTATATTTACATTCGATAATTCGATGGGAAGTATGACGTTGCAAAAATTGGGCGTAAGCATTTTTAGCACCTAAAAATAAAATTAAATTTGATTTACCTTGGCTTTTAAACAAATCTTGTGATCAACAAATGTCTAAAATTGAAATTTTTTGTTTTATTACTAATGTATCATATATACATTATCTGTAATTAATTCTTGTAAATATGCGTAAAAATTTACTTAAAAGTCTTAATTATACACAATGAAAATTGTTAAGCACACTTACAATTTATCCATAACCTATATCAATATATTATGAATTGTAGTTCTGATAAGACATTACATAGAGGGACATGCAATTTTAGGAAGCATTTTAATAGATTTAAAAATTAAATAGTGGATTAAAGGTATTGTATTATTTGTAGTGTTTGTTTTTTCTGAATAAAAAATCTCTATAGTCACTCATTATTTATTTACAAGATTAAACTCAAGCGTGCCAATTACAAGGCAATTAACATTTATTATCAAATTTCTCAGCATTGCTAAAGATGACCAAATTAACAGGTAACATTTTCTTAAAATAATTGGTTTTTTTCTAAAAAAAAATATGAAAATTATTTTCTGTTAGGGGAAAATAAAAGACACTGCATTAAATAATCAATGAGGATCAATTTATTAATTAATATTCCTTTGCACTTAAATCTTTTTCTTTCTGTTGGCTTTGGGACTAGCCCATTTTGTTTTGCCCCAAGTATGACCAAAACAGTTTAATTAATTTTATGTTCTAAGGATTCCTATATGTAAAATTACATGCTTTAATACAGTATTAATCCAAGCATGTATACTTGCCCAGAATTTCTACTAAAAATTCATTTGGTATAAATTTTTCTTGCTAGTGCTACTGGCTCCAGCAATTTTTTTTAGGTAGGTTGAAAATTTTCAAAACAGCATTATAATCTGCAATTAACATAATTGCAGATCAAGAACAGATAATGGAATAACTTTGTAACTGCCATTTCAAATAGTCACACTAACAGAAATTTTAGGTTTGTGTAAAATAAGCCCCTAAAAAAGTTACCAAGTTGCTGGCATAAAATAAAAACCAGTTCTATTTTGGTCCAACTTGATTGCATTGATCGATTGCATGCAATTTTGTAGCCTCAATGGAGTTGCAGAGACAAAATTTGATTGTTAAAACTGGCATTACACATTCTTGCATTATGGAGATGAATTTATGTACATTAGAATCCAAAAATAACATGTATTAAGGTCATTATGTTCTAAAGGCATCTGATAAACTTGTAGCTAATATTCATATAGATAAATTTACTCAGCTATAAAATTGAATTCATTTACTATATGATTTTTCATTGTTTCAGACACTCTCAAATTTAAATGACGGAGAGCTAAAGGCATTACTGGATGAAGCAATAAACTATAAAAACCCAAAAGACAGAGAAGGCAAAAGCAAACTTTTTAAGGTAAAATAGAAATGACTTTCATTGTATATAAATATTTTAAATTTATATAAAAAATTGTTATTAAAGGCTATTGTTTCAGGATCTTCTAAATCAGGCTGAAGAAACTGAACGCATTGCTAGAGCAACTAGTGCTGGAGGATCTGAAGAAGCCCGTCATTACAATCCTTCTGCTGCACGCCGCCACCACGGTCGTCACGGCGCAGGCGCTGACGGCAGCGGGGGCGGCGGGCACCACGGAGGCAGGAGACACCATGACAGACATAGGAAGCCTTCTTCAATTTCAGAGAACATGATGCATGGAGGGAGCTTAGATAATTTGGCTAAAGAAGAATTGTTTCTGGAATCGACACATTGCTTAGTTAATAAGATGAAGAAAGTTAGTGCAAGGCAAAGAGAAGGGGGTAAGTTTATTCAGTTATGTTTCTATAGTTATTTTATTTTATCTATTTACATCTTAAGCCAATATTTTGGTACAATAATATTTATAATAAAGTAGTAATAATAAATTTTACATAAGATGTACCTAAGTGATTGAACATTTGTGCTGTGCAGCTCTATAAATTAAAAAAATACATGTAATAAATTATTCTTGAGGGTACAAAAGCTATGGAAATAAAGTGATTTTATTTTTGTTTCTTCTAATATTATAGTTTTGCAAAATATCTAGTTTTTGTAGTGAATTCCTGTACATCCCTTCCCAAATAAAGATACCATAACAAAAAAGTGATTCAGCTAGGGACAATTTATCTTTAATATCTTGTTTATTTCCATCATCAGGGAAATTATACTTAAACTAATGATTCTACATAGGTGCAACTTTGATGAGAATAAAATATCTACTATGAAACACATAGTCAATGAATATAAAGTACTTAAAGCTATTATTGAACACATAAAATATACAAAACTTGTGAAATTTGTTAACAATTACGATTGATTAAAACTTTTTTATTGTTAAAAAATATAAAAAATTTATAATGCTCCACAAGTAGTAAAGTCATTTACAGGTTAGAATTCAACTGACAGATACTTGTCACTTGTCATGTAAAGTACACTAATTGGTTTGTTATAATTTTGAAACTGACATATGTGAATTTAAATTTTTATCTATGGTCAGAGACAACCAAGTACATGTTAAATTTTTGTTCTACAGTAATGAATTGGTCCACCAGAACCGGAAAGTGAGTTAAGATGGCGCTCGCGCTTCTCAGGAAATTTAAAAAAGCGCGGGCAAATCCTTTTTCGTTTATTTTCTTATTTCTTTCATTAAAAATTAAATACAAAACTAAAAAGAAACATACCTTATTGAAAAATACAAAAAGTGTTTTTATATGAAATATAAATGATGTAAACAATAGTTATCATATACATAAATATTGCCCCTTAATGAATTTCGACAATTTTTTGCACAGTGTATGTATGGGTTGGAAAATGATGGAAAACCCGCTAATTTTTCCGCGGAAACGTTTTTAACTACATAATTTTTCATTTTAAAAAATTATTTTTAGTAGTTCACTACTACTTCTGCGCTTGCGCGAACTGATGCTCTTGATGTTTTTATTAATCTTACTCAAACAGATTGTTAATTCTTAGGTTAGGTTAGGTCAGGTTAGGTTAGGTGCCATCGTATGGCTTGGTCTGGCCCCGCTATGCCCTGCTATGGCACCGTTTGACCCGGTCTGGCCACGCTATAACCTATCGGATATCGCACATAACCTCCAAATTTTGACAAATTTTTTAATTTTTCCGCAAAAATCGGCCTTTTCGCGCGGAAATTTTGATGTCATTCCATTAAAAATACCTCAATAAGGCCCTATGCAAAAAATTTTCGAAATTCATTAAGGGGTAATATTCTAGAATTTTGCCAAAATAATTGTTCTACAACCCACTGTAACACAGTTTATAAATAAGAACTCTAATTATTGAATGGGGGAGTCCCTTCATGGTAGCCAACCTGGAAAAACCACTGCCTTTTTTTTGGGAATTATACAACTTTGAATGTATAGTTTTTGCCACATTCAGTATACTGTAAAAGTTTTTCGTGTCACGAAGGTCTCATTTATTAGATATTGGAAAAAACGATTTTTGTAGGATATTTTCGTATGTTATGTTTTCAGTAATGAATTGTGACAATTGAAAATTTTCATTCATGCCATCATTGTCAATTTTGCTATTTTGATTTTTACTTAGAACATAAACTATTTTATGTTCTAAGGATTTTTATTTGTTCTGTATTCTGCTTTTGTTTGAATTTCATTACATGATCTGGATAAATTGATACCGAAAGAAGTCAGAAATCCAATAAACTAAGCAGACAAGACAATTTTGGTTAAAAAATGAGAATAATTCAATAACTACTTGCTGATTTCTGCGAATAAAGTGAATCTACAAAATACCGCTATAGTGTCAAAACGTTGTTGATATATTAGACATTTGACAGACAAAGAAATAGAAAATGACATATGATAATGGTTTCTATTGGTTATCCTTTAGTGAAAACATAACATCCGAAAATCCCTACGAAAAACATTTTATTCAATATCTAATAAATGAGGCCTTCGTGACAAGAAAAACTTTTTCGTGCAATCGCACGCGAAGTCAGTATTTCGCGTTCTCAGCACAGTCCGCGAAATTTAATTTCGCGGCCGTTACCCATAGCAACGGCCGCGAAACCAAACGTCACTTCCAAATTTGACATTTCTAAAATACTACAAAGACAAGGATTATTTTTTATTGAATACCAACAAATACATAAGTTATATTATTTAGGATGAATATTTACATTAATTGTACAGTTTGTATTATTACTTATATTTACTCCAGAAGTTGAAGCAACTACATCTAGTGTTTCTGAATAATGGTTATTGCCTACATTCAAACCAGATACCATATCGCTATCAGTATCAGACATTTTGCGTTTTGACAAGAACTGTCAAAATATATATTGAAACATATCATTTCCATAGCACACGGTGATATTGTTAAATGAATTGAAATGCTGTTGATTTTAGAGCAATAATATATTTATTTACAACTATCTATTTTAATAATTTTAACGATTGCACGAAAAATAGTGTGTATGCCATGGCCGCGAAACTTTTTAACGACCTCAAGATTATCTTGCCTCGGCCGCAAGCGGCCTCGGCGATAACTGTTCTTTCGGTACGTTAAAGAGGTATTTCGCGGCCTTAGCATACAAATAACTATTACAGTATACTGAATGTGCTGAAAACTATACATTCAAAGTTGAATCATTCCCAAAAAAAAAGGCAGTGGTTTTTCATCTATTTTTTCAGGTTGGCTACCATGAAGGGACTCCCCTATTTATTCTAAAAACGCCACAAAAAACACAGTTAATACAACTCGTCAAAACAATTATGGCGACTGAATACTTTGGCAGTTGACACGTCACATTCCACATTTACCACAGAATATGAAATAAACTTTATGTTCTAAGGTTCGCCGTTGTGTCAAAAATTCCATGCTCCTAGTGCCATCTGCGCTAACTTTCCAAAAATATGACAGATCTGACATTTCATACACTTGTGAACTAAACAAGGATAGAGCTAGCAGGACTATTTTATTGGACAGTCAAACAAAAATGCTCATGTACTTGACCGTCTCTTTGGTTGTCTATGTCTGTCCTTCTATTTATACAATTATGCTGCTCAAAGATGTGGTCCATTTATAGTTTGTCTCAATGGAGAGTATTTTTAAATCGTCATAATTAATATGGTGGTCAAGGTTATTTACATGAGATGCTAAAGTGCATCTATTAGGATGCAGTCTGCAATCACTTTTATGTTAGGTGATTCTAGAACTAACAGATCTTGAAGTCTGACCAACATAATACTTATAACAATCCAAACAAAGGATACCATATTTACACTAGATTTTAAATGTGCTATATCTTTGACTGTATTGTGAATTTTTCTAATTTTTAGATTATTTCTGTTAGCTATATTGATACCTATTTGAGTATTTATTTAATATCGAAGGAATGATCCATAACTCAAATGTGGCTGATATAAAACATCAATAAAACACCAAGTCAAACCACAACAAATTTAATGGTGAAAATTATCAAATTTGCGACTAGTTTCGGTCTTAGACCATCATCAGGCTACAAATAAAAGTATATTACTAAGTATATGTTGTCCAACTTTATATTTAATATTTATTTATTATTGTTATAGTTCTTGTCCTTACCTTATTGTATCTTTTATTTGTAGCCTGATGATGGTCTAAGACCGAAACTAGTCGCAAATTTGATAATTTTCACCATTAAATTTGTTGTGTTTTGACTTGGTGTTTTATTGATATTTTATTGATATAATTTATTTAATAGTTTGGATAATTTGGAAGTAACTTCTTTTATACAGTGTGAAAACCACATGGAATAAAATTATCTTTGGGGGTTAGTTTTGGTAGTTAGTTGTTGGCAACAACACAGTCTCAGTTTATTTAAAGTTTGAGTTGAAATAGCCCCTACTTCTGTAGTTATCCTTTCTTTGAGGTCTGGAATGCTAGTTGGCTGTGTTGCATATACTTTGTTCATGAAATAACCCCATAGAAAAAAATCCAAGGGAGTAAGGTCCGGCTATCTAGCTGGCCACATCTGATCAAGTGACGATGCAAGTGCTGAACAAAATATTTTTGACTAAACTACTTGGATATGAACTATCTATGATATTAAGATTTTTTTAATGAAGGTATTTCTCTTCGGAGATATTACATTGGGCACTAATACTGTTCCACTACTTTTGGGCCCCTATAATTAATAGTGGGTCTTTTGGGCATAATTCTTGTCGTGTAAAATGTCCTGTCCTGGGCTTGGTCAGTACTTTTTTCAAAAAAGAAACGATAAATCAACACATGAAGTTGTTTTGTAAATATTTGAGGATAACACATTAGAAATCGTAGAGATTTTTATTATTTGTGGCGCCCTTTTGTTGGTAATACTTAAGTTTTTTAAGTCCATGGTATACTTTAATCAAAGAGTTCGTTGTTCTGATCGTCATTCAGGTCATTGTAATAGTTTCGTCATCGTCTTTTTGTGCCTGTTGTATAAAGAAGTAAGAATAATCCATGTTTGGCAAAATCGTTATTTAATTGAAGAACGTTTGAGAAAGTTAGTCCAGTCTTGTTACCCGATTGAAAAAATAAATTTGCTTACAGCAAACTAATGGCACAATTTAGTCAAAGACATCATAACTAAATAAAAAAAAAACTGAAAATAATTTCAGATACAAGGTGCAGTCAATAGTAAAAATGAAAAGTAGAAAATTGTTTCTACCTGCACCCAAGGTAAAGAAACTTAATTGACTATTTTCTATGAAAAAAAAACAACTACTTCCTGGGCTATATGCCATCACGTTTTCTATTGAAATGTAACTCAATGTCCGTTGGTTTCAAAATGGTGATTGAAATTTTATTATAACGGCCAAATATTTCTTAACTAAAAAAATACAGTATTTTTAGAATAGCACAAAGTATATTTGATCAAACTTTCAGCCCAATCGAACCATTTTTGTATAAGAAAAAAATTAAAAACCAAAAAAAAACGGTTTTTCGGATTTTTTTCGGAAATTTTTGAGGTTAGGGCAAAAATGATTACTACATAATGAAGCAAATCATCCATCTCTCGAATGTGACTCTTCTTAAATGAAGAAAGGAAACGCCAATGTCAATGAATTTGTTGTAAAAAAGCGATTAGTTTCGGCCTACAATACGGCCATCATCAGGCTACAAAGAAATAATACATTACATAGCTGATAGAGAAGCAATTTACAAACGATCCTTACCTATTAAAGTCAAATACAATATACAGGGTGAGTCATAACTATTGGGATATAGACTAAGGACAGGTTATTTGGACCAAAATATGGCTATTGGGCCAAATATGCCTTAATATAATGTTGCTGAGAAAAAAGATACAGGGTGTTAAAGTTAATTTTTGTTTTTCGTTTTTTGCTAATAGTTTCCCTGTATATTTATAAATTGATATCAAAATTGGCACAGAGGCATAATCTTAGACAAGAAATAGTATTTTATTTACAATTTTACGTTTTGTCATAGAGGGCGCCACGTGGATCATTCCTAATGATCAAATTTAGTCTAAACTTTTTCTGATGAAATTTTTTAGTAATTTTTATTAGAAAATATGACGTAAACATCATTTTTACGTAAAATTGGTACTCTTGTTTAAACATGATAATTTCAACCGTTTTCGATAAAAATGCTTAGAGTCTTAAAAAAGGATTTCAAATATTAATTCATTTATGAAAAGTATGCTTTGGACTGTCAGATAATTGTTGTTGGTAAATGTCATTTGTTCAGAGTAAATTATTTTTGATGTGACAGTGTAGTGTAATGTTGCAATTTTTAAAAGTAATCATTCCTTTTTTTGATTGAAATGCCTCGTCACAATCATTTTACTAATGAAGAAATGCGAAATATGATTTGCGTATACGCACAAGAAAATTTTTGCGGTCGCTCGGCAGCCAGAAGGTATGGAATGTTATACGCAAACAGAAGGCAACCAAATCACAAAACTTTTGCAAGATTATATCGTAGTTTAGGTGAAACTGGGTCATTTCACACTAAAAATCGGGGTAGTCGACTGAAACAAATCATACCTAATCAAGAAGATGAACTTTTGGTTCGAGTAGATGAAAATCCTGAAATAAGTTCACGACATCTATCAGCAGCAACAGGAGTAAGTCAGTCGTCTATAATTAGAATTCTAAAAAAGAGAACCTCCATTCTTATCACTTCACTCCTGTTCAAAATTTACTTCCAACAGATCTTCCACGACGGTTACAGTTTTGCCAACGTATTCTGAATAAACATCGCAATGACAGACACTTTATTAAGAATATTATGTTCACCGACGAAGCAACTTTTACCAGACGAGGGGTTTTTAATTGGCGAAATAGTCATTATTGGAAAGAAGAAAACCCGCATGCTATTAAAGCTAGACATTTTCAGCATGAGTTTAAATTGAATATTTGGTGTGGCATTATAGGCGACCAACTACTAGGGCCTTATGTTCTTCCTCCGAATTTAAATGGAGATTCTTATTTATTCTTTTTGGAAAATACTCTTAGTGATATTTTAGATGATCTGTCACTGGATGTAAGAAGAAAAATGTGGTTTATGCAGGATGGAGCGCCACCTCATTTTTCATTAGCTGTTAGAAATCATCTTAATGACGTATTTCCTCAACGATGGATTGGCAGAGGCAGTGATTTTCAATGGCCACCAAGAAGTCCTGAGTACAACTAGCTAGATTTTTATTTTTGGGGACATATTATGAAGTACTTAGTTTATGCCAATGAAATTAATACACGAGACGAACTTTGGAGATACATTCAAAATGCAGCTAATCTTATAAGGGGACAGAATAACATTTTTTTAACGTCCGAAAATCCTTTATAAAAAGAATTAGAAAAGGCATAGAAATCGGAGGAGACCATGTAGAACATTTAGTTTGAGTTTTTGTGAGTTCTTTTAAGTTAAAGTGTGTTTAGTTTTGATTTATCGTCAAAACGGAAACCTTACGTTAGTTGCAACTTTGTTTATTAGTTTGGTATTTGATAGTGGAATTGTAAATAAAATACTATTTCTTGTCTAAGATTATGCCTCTGTGCCAATTTTGATATCAATTTATAAATATACAGGGAAACTATTAGCAAAAAACGAAAAACAAAAATTAACTTTAACACCCTGTATCTTTTTTCTCAGCAACATTATATTAAGGCATATTTGGCCCAATAGCCATATTTTGGTCCAAATAACCTGTCCTTAGTCTATGTCACAATAGTTATGACTCACCCTGTATATTGTTAAAGAACCATTCCAAAACGATTGCAAGCATTGTAGTTGAAGGTATGAAATTAAATTTAATTTTAATTTTATTATATGGTGACCACCGATGATCAAATCCAAGTTAAAGGACTGTAGATGAAGTTAGAAAATGTAATGGGAGTCAAAAAATTTTTGTTCTGGACATTGAAAAACAAAAAAGAAAAAAGAAAGAAAGGAGAAAATGGAAAATAAAGATTGAAAGAGCAAAAGGAGAAGCCTAGAGCTCAATGTAGATAATTATGTAGTAAGTTTGGAGACTTGAAGAAGGGTTGAAGAACCCCTGATATAGATGTATCCAAAAAGGAGAGATCTATATAGTTGAAAATGATGTTAAAAAGATTACGAAAAATGGTTTTTAACCCGTATAAAACAGGTACAAAAAACCAAAAGACATACCTCTTGTGTTTCAGAGAAAGGTTTCTAGAGCACAAAAGGAAAGAAAATTGGATAGGATTCCACAAAATTATGGAAAACCAAATTAGGAAAGGTATTAAAATTAACACCAAATTATAAATAATAAGATGCATAGTCAATAAAACATTAAAAACATTGTCCATAATAATATAAAGGTTAAATGCATTGAAATACACCAAATCACTTAATACATGCACTTAGGTACACACTATTTCTTTTACTCTTTCTACTCTTTTACAGCTACGTAATGTATTATTTCTTTGTAGCCTGATGATGGCCGTATTGTAGGCCGTAACTAGTCGCTTTTTAACAAATTCATATAACAATAAATAAATATTTGTGCGATTGACGTTACTACATAAGTTGTAGATTCTTTTATTTCCATCAACTTTTTCATTTGACTTTTTTCAATAGGATGCATTCTTTTGTCACAAATCGCAAAATAGTACATTACATAACAAGTGTGGAAAGTGAAGTATTACGCACAAGTGAAGTTTAGCACGAGCCGCGTAGTGGCGAGTGCGGAAACGTAACGAGTGCAAGAAATACACTTTTCCAACGCGTTGTGTACACGATTTTTCCTACGACCCCAATATTTCTTGTTAGTCATGTTAAAAATTAGGATTTAAACGAGTTTATATATTGCATGGAAATGTAATTAATTAAAATCAAATAACCACCTTTCTCAGGAATTCACATCAAAATTCTTTATTAGATAAATGACGTTTTAATTTTTTTTGTGGGCTCTATAAAAACTAAAAGTAAAATGGTCAGTTGGTGAAATTGATTGAAAAGTAATGTAATAATAATAGACACAAAGATAATTGTGAACAGAAACACAAACATAACTTCAAAAATCCACATTCGACACATGCACGGAACATAAACACAATATAAAAAAAAAAGAATAAACTGTTCTTCTTTCTAAAAGTGTTTTTATAAAAATAATAATACTGAATGAAAATATGTTTATTTTTTAAAAATTTAAAAACCTATAAGAAACTTTATTCTTTATTCTTACTTTATACAGAAAAAATTGTATTGGCAATTACCATACAATATTTGACACGAGGAAGATTTAAAAAAAAAATTAAATGGTCCTTGCTTTGACATTCATGTGTTTTTACTATTGATAAATTTGACGTAAATGTCACAGATCATAGAACTATATTTTTTTTACTTTTCAATACGTGTATTGATATTAGCTACTTTCTTAAGTACAAATAAGTGTGCAAACTAGCACTTTCATATGTGGTCGTAGGAAAAAATATTTTCACCGCTAAAAACCCCCTAATTGACGATTTTGGTGCCGAATATTTTTATTTATTTTATTTGACCATTTTGAACTGCTATTTCTCCTGGACTAACTATCGCATCAACAATTTTTTCTTTGGTTACTGTTTCAAGATTATCCTATACAATTTGTTTTTACTTAAAAAGCTTGATTACAGTAGTAAAATCGTTTTTTTTTTCTAAAAATCTTCTATTCACACTGTTTAATAGAGTATTGTTTTCATTTTTTATTGCTCACATTAATTCAAATCATATTTTTCAGCTGTACTGATTACTAGGTATAAAATTAAAATAATAGATAAAGCATATTAAAAATAAGATTAGAAGCGATTTTAATGCGGTTTGTATTGAAAGACAAAACAGATGTGTCACCATTACGATATATTTGGTGTAATTTTACTATGATAATAATTTTTTTTTTCATTGGTGTACAATAACAAAAATTTATGATAAGCTTTCGAAAAAGATTTAACTACCGTTAGAAACCCATTTTTAATATAATGACATGTTATTTCGTCCTTGCTAAATTTAATTTGTTATGTTTGGCAACATTGGAAATTTAAACAAGCCGTTTAATGTTTGCTTTCGATTTGGCCTTGAATTGTTTTTGTTTTATATTTTATAGTGAAATTTCTGATTGAAATTTTAGTAGAGAAAAGTATGTTTTTGATACAAACAAAAAGTACTTTTGGTATCCGTTAATTGTTGTAAAAAAATATAAATTCATACTGTTGGAATTTCAATATACAGTCAATACAGTGCAGTGCTTTCGTATTAACACACTGTGGTATATCAAAAATAACAATATTTAATGTACAATAAAAATAATAACTTTTCTGATAATAATTGCCTCTTGAATACTTATTCAAATGGTTATTTGACACGGCTTTAATACACTTTTAATTACTCTAATAATCGGACGTTTGAGTTTGATGTAAATTGAATATTGTTTGTAATTTGATTCGATTTAAAACGAAACTATTTGCATAAAAAATTAAATGATAATAAATTAATCACGCCTAGCACCTAGCCACTTAAATAGATTAAAATTTAAACTTTACACCTTTGTCATGTTTATATTACAGTGTAAAAGTGTAAAAAACTCTGGGACCCGTCAACTTTGAAATTCAAATGTGATCTTTTCATGGTGGATAGCTACCAAATCAATTTTGTACTTCCTTTTTTTAGTTTATTTAATTTTTCCCATAGGTCAGGTAAGGAGCCATCGTGTACTATTTTTACATCTTTCGGGTTATGGTACAACCTTCTGATCTTAGTTTTATATTGTTTTCCATCACCTCAAACCCTTTGTTAGTATCCATCAGGTCTGGGAACTTATTTAGGTAGAGACGTTGGATGCAATTTTCCATTTTTGGATCAGCTGGTTCAACCAATATAGATTTAACTACATCGTCTGCCGTGGTGAGTGGATTACCCTCTTTTACGAGGGTTGTCTAAAAAGTTTCCGACCTCAAAAGTTGGGGAATGTGTTTGCGCATGCTTTGAAAGGTACCCACTAAGATTTCAGCCATTTTGGACGCGAAGTTGTTGTTTGACAATCATTTGAGTGAGTCGATGTGAGTGTTTTTATAAAAATGGAAAAAATCAAGTATTGAGCTGTTGTTTTTGAAAGGCAATAGGCCTACGCAAATCAAAGACGAGTTGGACGCTGTGTACGGGGACTCTGCACCATCATTTACCACCGTGAAATTTTGGGCTGCTGAATTTAAACGTGGCCGTACCAGCTTGGGTGACGATGAACGTTTGGGACGTCCAAAAACTGCAACCACTGACGATCATATCGCTCTCAAGTTCACCAAATGGTGCTAGACAACCGTCGAATTAAAATTAGAGAGATAGCAGAGGCTATAAACATGTCCAAAGAACGTGTTTATATATTGGATCAAGATTTAAGCATGAGAAAGCTGTCCGCGCGTTTGGTGCCGCGTTTGCTCACTTTGGACCAAAAACGTGTTCGAATGAACATTTCCAACTCTCTTTTGGCGCAGTTTAGGCGCAATAAATCAGAGTTTTGGCGCCGATTAATTACTGTAGATGAAACTTGGATACACCATTATACTCCAGAAACAAAAACACAGTCAAAACAATGGACTGCGAAGGGGGAATCGGCTCCAAAAAAAAGCAAAGGTTGTTCCTTCGGCTGGGAAAGTGATGGCAACTGTTTTCTGGGATAGTCATGGAGTTATCTTAATCGATTATCTTCAAAAAGGAAAAACCATTACAGGAGCATACTACGCATCATTACTTGACAAGCTGAAGGCAGAAATTGCGGAAAAACGGCCACATTTGCAGAAAAAAAGAATTTTGTTTCACCAAGACAATGCGCCGTCTCACACCTCAGCGGTTGCCATGGCGAAAATCCACGAATTACGGTTTGAACTGCTTGACCACCCTCCTTACCCACCAGATCTAGCCCCAAGCGACTTTTTTTTGTTCCCTAAGCTAAAAGTTGCGCTCGGAGGACAGAGATTTTCGTCGAATGAGGAGGCCATCACCTTCGTAAACAACTATTTTGCAGAGAAAGACGCCGAGTACTATTTGGACGGGTTGAAGAGATGGGAGCATCGCTGGGAGAAGTGTATAGACTTACAAGGAGACTATGTAGAAAAATAAAAATTAATTTGAAGAAAAAATGTCTAGTATCTTTGTTAGGTCGGAAACTTTTTAAACAACCCTCGTATATTGGTTTTCTTGAATGAAAATGGCATCCATTCTTTTTTCTCCGCCAACCTAAAATCTCACCATATTTTCCATACCTGAGTCTTTCCTCCAAGTTCTTCAGCATTTCTTTATTCCCCCAGCATCTAAACGCGTGTCCTACATCATCAAGGCGCCTCGCATTGCCATTTTGCAGACCCCATTGAACTCATTCCGGACGTCGAAGAATACAACTCCAACTGCCCTTCCGAGCATTTAGCTAAGCAGCTGAAGAGAGCATATTCCCAATGTAAAAGAGAGTGAGAGCAGCTCGTAGGAACTCACTACAACTTTCTACTCCAAAGTTCCTGGATTTTTTGTCAAATTTCCTCGTTAAACATTATCTTTACCTGCATACACTTGCTGTGTATGTACAGTCGGCTTTAGAATAGCATATACATGTTAAATGTGAATTATTTACAAGGGATAGAGGGACAGCAATTTGTCAATAAAATACCTTATGCTGCAAACATTAAAGATGTGGGCGTGGACAACTGTTTAACTGATTTCAATTTTATTATTATTTAAACCGTGATTGGTTATACGCAATAAATAGGCCGTCCTTAAAATTAATTCATTGTAAGCGATTTGAGTTTGAAAATGTATATGCTATTCTGAAGCCGATAGTACGTCTATGGAGTTGTTTAAAATCTACCTGCTAATTTATAATATGATTTATGAACTATTTAGTGAGACATAACACGCTAAACGGGCGGTATCAATAACCTTTATAACCCCTTAAAAATAGATTGTTTGTATTTATTTTAATTATTAATTTGCCACTTGAAATGCTCGTTATAATAACGCAACATTCTGTTGCCTTAAGTAAATCAATAGAAAATTAATTCAAGCAAAACGTTTAAAAAGAAATGCTTTTATTATTTCCAACTTTAACCTTCGAATTTGATACGCCCTTGACTTTATATCGAAGTATGTAGATTACCTATAATGAAATTAAAACTGAACAAATCAAATATGCAAATATTTTACCTACTTAATAACCGTTTAATTTAATTATTGAATGAGTTAATTTTGTTTGATTTATTTTATCGTTATATTGTTAATTATAAATAATTAGTATAAAACATGGCCAAATTATTCTTGTTAAATTAAAAAAACGAAATGAATACGGCAACGTCGATTGAATCAAGCGATTTTTTGTATGCGCGATAGTCTTATCGACATAACCTCAAATTCCTTTTTATGTCTCGTCAATAGATATTAGCAATTAGATATTGTAAAAGGTTTGAGTTGATGTGTCGTGATTTTTTTAATGGTAAAACTTGTGTTTTTTAATCATCCACGATGTTTTTACGATGGTGAAAAACTCGTACAAATGTAGATCCAAATTCAAAAGTATTCGCAATTTAGCGAGAAATTGGGAGGTTTACATCGGAGAAAAGTTGAACGTCACGATTGTACATCCTTACTTGTTGAAACACCGATTGCCCTGATTGATATGGAAACTCTGAAATCTCTGAGCGGAAGTTCATTTAGTTGTGAGTTTTGTATTTTTGTGAATATGATTATTAATTTGTTCACTTGCTCATGGTTGTCTGCCACAATCGATTTTCATGCCTGTGTCATCATTTAAGTCGGTTGTATTTTATTTTAGCAACAAATTATGCAACCGTATTTAACGCTAAATTTTCGATCTTTGCGATAAATGATATTTAAGAATTTGACACTATTTTCATATATCTATACACATATTTAATTATCCATCTTACTTAGTTTTCATTTAAAACTAAATTAAAAAATCTTTCATCAATCTATAGCCTTTTTGTTAATTTTTTTTAATTTTACTTTTTATTGGGTAATCTAAAATTTAATTTAAAATTGCTTTAGATTAGGAGATTTACTTATTTTTGTTACATTGGTTTTTGATATAGCATATGTTTCAAGAAATACTTTATTTTTTTTTAAATTTATTGATTAATTTTAAAATATTACAAATGACTGGAATTATAATGTTTTTAGAAATGTTTTTCTAAATAAGGCAAGATTACTTACTATTCAAAGTAAGTCAAAATTCATGAATAAATTAAAACCATCTTTACTTTAATTTTTAACCATATTTGTATGGAATATCTAAACCAGAAATTTGTTAATTTAAATATTAGATTTTTTGTAAACATATGTTTTATTTCCAGGGAGTTTACCTTGTGATGTAAATGCTAGTGTTATAACTCCCAGCAACCTCCCATTTATTAAAGAGGCCAAGAAAAGTCAGGCTGCTAAAAAAGATAAAGAATATAAAGTTGTGGATGTTGAGTCTTCCGAATCACAAAGATTACTGGATCATGATACTTTAGCACAGAATTATCAAGAATCACAAGAAATTAACATTGTTCCTAGATATACCTCAAAGGCTACATTGCAAATATGTAAGTAAAATTTTTCTTCTCTTAGAAATAAATGTATGTAGTTGTTAAGAACAATAAACTTGTCAATTGTCAATACAAAACGCTTTGCTTCTTGCTCTTTAATGGATTCGAGACAATAATACACTTTTATAACATGGCTCATATGGCATTTTTTCACTACTAGCATTCTTTTTTGTTAAATATTAGTTTTCAAAACAAAGGTATATATAATTTTTGTGATATTTTGATAATAAGTATTGTATTGTAAAAATTGCTTTGAAAATGCATGGGTGTCACTTATTGATCTTTGAATCGGTATGGGGATATGACTATTAAATAAGTAGGGAAAATTATTTTTCCATTTTGATTTTGCACCAGTAAACCTCACATTCTGTTGAAGTAGTCTCTGTATTTTTCTACTTTGGTTAATAATGAACCACTTTACTACCTCAACAGAAGTTGAGTTGGTTCAGAGACTAGAAAAAAAAATATTTATATTCAATTTTCGTAAAATAATTTCAGGAGTTACTAATTTACTTCTGGCGGTTTAAGGGGGACAAAAAAAATTCTTATTTCACTTTCAGATGATTTTTTCTCTCAGTAAAAACAAAATAAGGAATACTACAGGGGTTCTCATTAGAACCTGCTCTTTAAAATAGTCAATCTGCTTGGATTTTTGAAGGATATACAAACAAAGGCCTTTTTATGGCAACTTATTATTTCGCAAACCATGTGAGATGTACAAACTTGCCTTTAGGCAGATTGTTAGGTACATAGGATTCTACAGGATTGGTAAACAGATTTAAAAAAAGAAGTAAACCTGAAAATAGTAATTTACGAACCAAGTCCGGAAAATACTGTTTTTTTTTAACTGATACTGGAAGTCCAAAAAACTGTTTAGTTGCTTGTTGCCTGAAAAAACATTATTCATCATGTTAGACTGGTTTTATATATCTGTAGCATTAAATTTTTACTATTTCTTGGTTGGCTTATTTTATTTATTTGTTATCTAAAATTTACTTAACTTTTTATTTGTGTATTTTCGCCTATACACTAAAACAAGTGAAACGTGTATAATTCCATAAAAATGTAATTTTTCATTATTTGTTTTAAATATTAATTTGTGCCATTTTTATTTGTTTGTTTGTAGCTTTGTTATTTTTCATAAATAAAACATTGGTTTCTTTTTTTTTTTTTCAATTCACTTGACAAACATTTTTCTCAGCCGCAACGCCTGTCGACGAAACCACGACCGGGGATTTGGATAATGCAGTAGAAAAGAAAATCCACGAATCCAACAATGTGGAAAACAAATTTATAAACAGCAAATATAGCGTTTTTATCCCGACATACAGAAGTACAGATGAAAGGGTAAGTTCATACAAATATATTTCTTGGGTAACTGTCAAAAATATTGTAGTATAACTTATTCTGTTTTCTGTTTTAAAAAATGCAGATAACACTGGTTACTAGCATTAAAATGGGACATGTTTGAAATTTTAAATAAATCAAAAACAGCAACAAAACTACACTATAATTTTTCTCATAGTAGCATTAACAGTGAGGAAATTGTATGCAACTCAAATATGTAACTAAATAATACTGACCACCAGGTTACTGAATCATCACTTCATTTATAAAATATCATGCCAAGAATCAAGAAGTGCTGAGACACTTGGATCAAACAAAACTGAAGAAGGTTAGTTAGCCGACATAGTCAGAAGGTACTGAGGTCCTTTACAGGAGGCTACCCAGCTGTAGTTGTAGGGGTGTCGAATATCTACTTCTTTTCACTTATTTTTTTTACTGTGGCAACCCTCCTATTATAATTTTTACATTTGATCACAATATGTATATTTAATTGATTAAATCTGTTGGCCATAGTTTCTTCAGTCTTCTTGTGAATTCGGGAGGAGTGTTCAGCAGTCTTGCTTCATCATTTGGATGAATTCTCAGTCCATCAAGGTAGCTCTTTGTGATCCTTGGAATTTCTTCCTTTACCAAGGGTCAAGCTGCTTACATACCAGGGTGCATTGAATATCATCTTCAATATTTTTGATTGGACTCTTTGTATTATCTTGATATTTTATGGCTTTGAGCAGCCCCAGAGTTGAACACCATAGGTCCAAATTGGTTTTATCATAGTTTTATACAGGAGCAGTTTATTTTCAATATTGATTTTCGACCAATAAGCCAAGTCATTTGTCGTATTTTGATGTTGATCTGGGTGTTCTTGGCTTGAATGTGCGGCTTCTATGTTAATCTTTTGTCAAGGGTTAGTCCCAAATATCTGACTTGTGTGCTGACTGGTAATTGTGTATCATTTAGTGTTATTGTTGGACATACATCCCTTTTAAAGCTTTAGGCAGTGGTAGCTAGCTGTCCTAGTATTAGTTATTTCCTATCTCTCTTAGGTATTACCTAGCACGTCGTGAAACGCAAATTGTAGTTAGGAATTCCTAAATTTGATTTAGGTAGCCCAGCGTTATATCCAAGAAGTTTTAGAATCCCATCTTTTACCCTATCTTGACACACCCTGGCAAATCCAACTTTCCAACAAGATAATACCCGAACACATGTCGCAAGAGTCACAATAGACTTCTTTCTTACCTCGGCCACCAAGATCTTCCGACTTATCCCCAATTGAGCACTTGTGGGATATGATGGGTAGGAGATTGCTCAATTTGCAACGTCCTCCTCAAACTCTAGAACAGTGGTTCCCAACCTTTTTCGGCCTACCGCCCATTTTTTCAAAAACAAAATACTTAACGCCCCCCTTAAAAAACTCTTCCATTCTTAAAATTAATAACGCACTTCACAATAATTGTTTTACCTCTTTTGGGTCAAAGGCTACCTTAAATATGATTCGACGGCCCCTTAACTAATCCAAGCAACAACAAATTTAAAAAAAAAATTTTGCCCATAAAGCTGGATATAATACTGAAATGTGACATTACAGCCAAAATTCTTGATATCCATTTTTAAATTTCACTTTTAACTCTTCATTTGTTGACAATTCTATCAATTCCTCCTGTAGTGATAATTCTGCTGTTTCTAAACTTGAGAACGGTTCTAGCATCCAATCTGGAATAATCAGATTAAGGATATCCTGAAATCTATTTCGAAAATCTTCTTGAAGTGCTTCCAAGTGCTGGCAATATATCAGAATGTCTTCATCAATTGTCTCCACAGAGGAAAGATTTTGAAACTGATGAAAGTGTATCTATCGGATTCACCTTCTCTATTTCTGTGTTAGAAGCAAAGAAGCAATGAGTTACTTTAGGAGGGCCGCAGCTGTTTCTCGACGCCCCCCAAATTTTCATTGGACCCAAAAAGCTCCCTTATCTCTCTTCATTGCCCACCGGTGGGTGGTACGGCCCCCGTTGTTGGGAACCACTGCTCTAGAAGAACTTCGAGAGGAGTTGGTGGTTGCCTGAAATCAGTGCACCTACACATTATTAAAGGTAAAAGAGCTGCTATAGCAATGCAATAATAATTTTGAAATTTTTATCATTTACTTATTATGCTTCAGTAAGTACTTTTACAAAATTTTACAAAAATAAAATCATTAAAACTGGGTTAGGTATGTTACTTGGTATATTTTTATAAACTATGAGCATTCAATTGTAACCAAGAGAAACACCACTGGATTACACTGAATATTTAATAACATTTTGTTCAGGAAAATCACTAATATTGTTAGAACCTAATTATTATTAATGACAAACATTTATGTAACGTCAACGTTAGAGAGGAAAGGTCAGTCTGAAGTGTATTTATTATAACATTCATTATACATAACGTTTCATTTATTTTATCGTCGAGCTTTATCCAGACGATCGCCGTGTATTATTTTTATGTATAAGGTTGCATTGTGTAGTATCCCAGTTATTTTGTGATTGTGAGTTTTTGTGTGACAATTTTGTGTTAAATGATTGTGGAGAAAGATCATGACGGTGATAGCCCTTTTTGGATTATAAAACCCTATTCGTTTCCAATTTTAAACTACAACGAATTGGTAGTAGATAACAATAACTCTCAGGTATTTTTTTTTTATTTTTATAAACGGATTAATCAATAAAAATTCAAATTTTAAACTTTTTTCTATTATTTAATTCACCTTTATAATGGTGGAGAATTAAATTTTATCTAGTTTAATTGTTGAGTTTGTACTAATGGGTGGTAAAAACACCAATATTCATTATATAACCTTGTACAATAATGCATTAATTTCTAATTGTATACTATTTAATTACTTATGTACATATTGAAAAAATAGTGTAGCATTTTACGTTAATAATAGTTTGTTCTATGTAAAATCTTAAAAAGTAGAAATATCAGGAATAATATACAGCCCTGAGAGTTTCAATTATTGGATACAATCGCCAAAAATGTTTGGTTACACCTTCTTGAACATCTGATGTAGAACAAAGTATTTTAAAATTTAAAAACACCCAGAGTTAGTCACTGGCTTGGAACTTTTTCTAAAAAAATTGTTTTCTGTTTGTATTATAGCCAACAATATTAAAAATTTTTCTTTCAAATAATGTTTGGCAAACATTCGTCTAAAGCAATATTTTGAATAAAAAATTGTATACTTAAGTAAATAACAAAATTTAAGCAAACCAGTCATTAAACAATTAATAGTATTTCCTCTTCTTTTTTTTATATAACAACTCTCTTATTCATCCATTATTCTTCACTTATTCATGGATGTTTAAGTTTTAAATTTAAATTATTTACAATTCCTACGTTCTACACATACAGCCTGATGATGGTCTGAAGACCGAAACATGTTGCACTAATTTTTGAACCTTACTATTAAACGTTGTGGATAGACTTTGAGTTTAGATTAATTAATAGTATATTAAACAACGCATTTCATAATAATATGGCTTTTTAAAGAACGAGTGTCACAACAGCCATATGAAATAATAGAGTCGACAGAAGCAAACATGGTCCGCGGAAAATATGCCAACTAATTTCAAGGTTATCACAATCAGCCAATCACGAGCCAATGTTAACGATAATATCAATTTTAGTGGCTGCATAAGTGAGATGAAAATACAACTACAGCGACAAGGACACGCCCACCCAGGGTTCATGTTTGCTTCTGTCAACTGTAAGTTGTTTATAAAATTTTCTATATCTTGCCATTTTAATAGTTTTTAAATTAATTTATTATTTGTATATGTAAGTTTTGATTTTAAAAAGTATGTTGTGTTGATAGCACTGTGTAATTTATAACATTTGACAGTTTTAAAATGAATAATATACCAATAATAATATATTGTATCAGTAAGAGATGAAATTCATAATCACAAATACTCTTTTAATGAACAATATAAAATTAATAAATTGTTATTAGCATCAAATGTCATTGTCAAAAGTCTTGTCATTAGACAATTCACTCATGTCGCCAACCATTTAAACCAAAAATTTGCGAGCGTAAAAGTTACATTACGATACGCTAATGCGTTTTATAATGAAGATTTTTTTAAAAGCAAAATATAAAAAATATTTTAACACTGACTATTTACAATTATATCAGAAATTTTGCATCCCCTTTTTCTGTATACCCATGCAGTAATACAAACCCCCCCAATTGTTAGATTCTTTCCCACATTCAATGTACCTTATCAAAATGCAAGGTTAAATTACCATTTGATTGAATTGTAGATTTAAGATAAGAGCAGTGTGTGTGTCTTATCTATTGTCTTTAATAATATTGTAGTTAAATAAATAGTGTGAGTTAAAATGGATGGAATATTAGTAATATAATACAAGGGTTTTACTTTCAAATACTAAAGCAACAATGTAATAAACTAGAAAAAAAAAATCACCAAAGATAAATTTGAAGTTTTAATGTTACAATGTTCAATGCTTTTAAGGCATGTGGTTTTTTCCTACAGCCGACCTTTCTCAAACTGGTCCACTCAATGTTTCCATATAACCAAGAGAAATTCGCCTGGGAACTTTCAAAACACAATACTTCTCCGTTTTTTACACAACCCAACAATTATAATTGCTATAACATTGTTATCTCTACTCGACCCTTAACTGATTGTGATGACTGAAGGGTATTAAATAATTGTACTGATAATATAATTAACAATAAGCACTATTTAATTTATAAAATATTAATACTTCACAACTTCGGTTATAAAGAATAATAAATAACTTCTTGGCTGTAGGTTCCCTCTTATATATACTAATTGATTTCATTTCTAGTCTTTTCTCAGCTCCTTTTTGGAACCCGTTCTCAATATTTCTTCTAATTCATCTATTGCTGAAACAAAGTATTTTTTCTAAGTCGCAACTCTGACTTTTTTTTACAGAAAAATGATGAAAATGGCAATTCCCTTCATCAAAATACGAAAACTAAGAAAAAGAAGATTCAAACGGATAAAAACGTTGTAGTTCTCACAGCTGAAAGTGTAAGTATGTATTTATATTAAATTTTTTACAGTACCTAATTTTTTCAGCTTACAAAATAAATGCATTGATCGTCAGTGAACTAAAAATTTGACAAATAGTCAAAAGTGGTTGTGTCTTGAACCATTAATTCGATTGGAATCTTGATACAAAGTTTAATTTCAACTCAAACCGCTTACACTCAAATCGCTTACATTGAATTAATTTTAAGGATGGCCTATTTTTTGTGTATAACCAATCACGGTTTAAATAATAATAAATTTGAAATCAGTTAAACAGTTATCCACGCCCACATCTTTAATGTTTGCAGCATAAGGTATTTTATTGACAAATTGCTTGTGTATTATACAGTACGGTTTTATTTGTTTTTTATTGCAACCTCTCTACTGATTCCTTTTTTACTTCACTTAGTTTGGAACCCTCGATAATAAATGTTTGTTTGGGATTAAAATCCCTTTTCAAAACATTTTTTTTTATTTTCCTCTTTTAGGTAGGTTGTTGGAAATAATAAATAACATTCCATAAAATGAAAGATAAAATATAAAAATATTTATTTTTGAATCTCCAACATGCAGTTTCTAATCAATCTTGATGGTACTAATTTTAATTGTTTTTATGTTGAATTTAATATTCTAAAAGAATTTTTGTTAACGTTTTTCTGTTACGTTCGTATCAAAATGACCCTACATTTATTTATTTTATATTTTATTTAGTAAATAAATAGGGTGGTAAAAATCAAAATGTAGCAATACATTTTAAAAATGAGCCGTCAACGACAGTGTGAAAAATGTAATAAATATCTAATAAACATAGATATAATAATCAAATATTTAGGTTGTTTTATTGTTGATTTATTGTTCTTTGTGTAAAATAAATTATTTTTATAAATAACAGACTTATGCTTAAAAATGTTTTTGGATTCGCTTTAGTTATACAAGAAAGCACACGTAAAAAAATACGCCTAGGATTCTACCTCTGTGGTGTGAAAATGTGTAGATATTATTATTTTGTGTGAATTTGTAGATAGACCTATTGATTCGGGACATGACCGACCCTTGTAAATAAACTTAATCTTCAAAAACCATTTAATGTAGGCGTTTTAAAAATTGCCACTCCTATGTTGTTGAAGCAGGGCGTTTTTATAACTTCGGTAGGTAAAGGACATTCACATTTAACATGTATATGCTATTCTAAAGCCGACTGTACTTATAATTAGCATCAAACATTTCAATAACACAAAAAAAATATATAAAAATCGGATAAGTGGTTCAATACAGCCAATTTTTAGATTGTGTCAAATTTTTGTTTAATGTCAGTGTTCTTTTTTTCACAAGTTTATCATATCTGTCGTATTTACAGGTCGAAGGCCACCGTAGTGACATTATCAATGATGTAGATAAACTAATTCAATATATAGGAGGTGAAAAAAATGAAACATCAAATAAAACTACCAAATCCAACGTTCACAAGTCCAAACAACTTCATAAACAGCATACTTCTGAAGATTCTAGCCGGGGTAAGTAATAATAAAAATATTGATTATATATTTATAAATGATAAGATATAATTAATGGTAAGTTAGGTTTAGGTTAACAAAGATTAATAATATTTGTATAATTCATTATAAAGTTCAATCAAAATTTTAATCGGCAGTGGTATGATTTTTCCATATAGTGCTTTTAAACCAGTTATTTAATGTCCTGAAGCTAAAAGATCAAGCGAGGCTTGTTTAATGTCATTAGTTATTGGTAAACATTAAAGAAAACATCTCCTGTAAACAACGAGCATTGTTTTGTGCCTAAATAGCCAATTAGCTGAAAAAGTATGGAAAGTTATAGCTGTTTAAATATTTTGTTGATGTTGGGTAGTTAAATTTACTAGCGCTGGTATGAGTAATTAAAAAGCACTTCCCTAAAAGAGGAAATTAAGCCACAATCAATTTTTATCTTGCATAGCAGAACCTGATTGAAAAATAATTCCAGAAATGTTGAAAAAGATACCGAGAGTTGGACAGGCAAGAGTTCAGAAATAACCACGTGCAAAATTTGCATAAAACCTTTTTTTTTTATTCTTAAACCCAAATAAGTTGACAACAATTTGCTGTTTTCTTTGCAACTTATGGAGTTTCCTAGTGTAGAGTGAAAAATCTTTGAAGACAGTAACAGTAGATGTTGTTTTGTTTCAAGAGTCCTGCAAATACAAAAAACTTGTTTCAAATTATATTTTTTAAGGACCGATAGATTGAAATTTATTGTTAATGTTTGAGATTAAGTATTCTTATCCTCAACACAATTCTCATAACACAAGAAATAGAGATTTAACTTATAAGCCTAGTATTAATACCAATTTAGGTAATAAATTATTAACCTATGATTCTATAAAACAATTTGAAAAACTTGCACAAATCATTAAAAATTGTTCCAATATTAAAATTTTTAAGAGGAAATTAAAAAACATATATTTGCAATCAGAAATGATTAAAATCAAATTTTAAATAATTAATCTAATTATTATTATTTTTTTCTTCCAAGATTTGTTTGATTTTTGTTTTTATTTTTATGTATTAGTATTTATTTTGAATGTTTGTAATTTCATCTTATACCAGCTTAACTTGTTAAGCTGTTTTTGTAATTATAAATAATATACTGACATAAAAATCCGAACACCCAGTTTAAATGAATAAAAAATTGATAAAATTTTCAGCCTTATCAGTTAAAGATTCCGGTTTTCATACTGCTTTTTTTGAAATCCACTAAAAATCCAAAAATGAATATTGTAGCCGTAGTAAAGTTCCAAATTTTGCGGATTTTGGTTCTTGACATTCTTTACGATTGGTTACGATGTCTAGGGTACGATTTCGTCAACTTAGCAGGGTTGCCACCAGCCTGGAAAACCTGGAATCGTCAGGGAATTTAAATTCTTTTAATAAAGTCAGGGAAATTATTAAAATTTCTGGAATTTTTTTATTATTTCTTTAAACCGTACATCAAACACATTCAAGATGTATACTTTTGTTTTAGTTTAAAACGAGCAACTAATAATTGCTTAAATACCTCATATGGGTAGAGGCCATAAAATCAGTCTTCTTTTTCGGTTTCTGAGCTTCGTTACCCAATTTACACAGTCTCTTTGCTGTTTACAGAAAAGATGTTATCTTTAAAATAAATTAAGAATATAAATTGGTCGTGGAATTTTATAAATTTGGTCAGGGAAAACCTGGAATTTCATGATGCAAATTAGGTGGCAACCCTGCTTAGTGAGTTTGATCGGGGTCGTATAGTGGGACTTCGGAAAGCTGGATTTTCTTTTCGGGAAATTGCACTTAGAGTGCAAAAAAGTGTAGACACCGTGGTTAGATGTTGTTAGTCATTTTTTTTTTATTCAACATAGTTGATAGATCTGGAGAATACGGTGGGTGAGGAAGCAATTCGAAGCCGTTTTCGATGATTTGTGACACGGTGCATTGTCTTGATGAAACAACACTTTTTTCTTCTTCATATGGGGCCGTTTTTTCGCGATTTCGGTCTTCAATCGCTCCAAAAATGCACAGTAATAGTCGCTGTTGATTGTTTTTCCCTTTTCCAAATAGTCGATGAACAATATACCGTGTATATCCCTAAAAACTGAGGCCATAACTTTGCCAGCTGACTGTTGAGTCTTTCCACACTTTGGTGGCGGTTCATCGGCCGCAGTCCACTCAGATGACTGTCGATTGGACTCAGGCGTGTAGTGATGGAGCCAAGTTTCATCCATAGTCACATATCGACGCAAAAAATCGGGTTTATTACGACTTAACAGCTGCAAATACTGCTCAGAATCATCAATTCGTTGCTGTTTTTGGTCGATTGTGAGCACGCGCGGCACCCATTTCGCACAGAGCTTCCACATACCCAAATATTCGTGAACGATATGTCCAACACGTTCCTTAGATATCTTTAGAGTGTCAGCTATCTCGATCATATTCACTTTACGGTCACTCAAAATCATTTTGTGGATTTTTTTGATATTTTCGTCGGTAACCACCTCTTTTGGGCGTCCACTGTGTTCACCGTCTTCGGTGCTCATTTCACCACGCTTGAATTTGGCGTACCAGTCAATGATTGTTGATTTTCCTGACGCAGAGTCCGGATGAAACTCATTATCAAGCCAAGCTTTTTCTTCAACTGTATTTTTTCCTTTCAAATAACAATATTTAATAAGCACACGAAATTCTTTTTTTTACAACTTTTTGAAAATAACAAAAGTTGCTTCACTAAAAATGCAATATCTCACAAACTATTAGTCCGACAGCTGTCAAATTTTTACACGAATCTTTTGAAGGTTGATACTATCTAAAAATGAAATGGATTTAATTTTAGTATTGTCATCTATAGGTCAGACCGGGGACTTTTCAACCGACTTGGTCAGCAATTTGATCTAACCCAATTTCTACTAATTAAAACTAGATTTTTAAAAATAACTTAATCTAGTGATGAGCAAATGCAAGACCAAGACCAAGACCGGGTTAGTCTTGGTCTTGGTCTTGGTCTTGCATACAAGGTCTTGGTCTTGGTCTTGCAGTCAAATAAGCAATCTTGGTCTTGGTCTTGTTCTTGCAGGGTCCAGTCTTGGTCTTGCACCAAGACTCTTGCAAGTCTTGCACTTTTTTTTAGATTTACTGGGGTCCATTTTTACAAAAAAAAGGAAAAATAGTTTTTAAAATCATTACAAGTAAAGAAAGGGATAGTATTTTTCACTATAAAAATTTTGTTTTCTTTATATTACATTGTAGCGATAAATCAAGTATGAAATAGTTATTATCCTAACAAGTGCGGAAAAGTTAATTTCCGCAAGAGTTAGGATCAATATTTTTTTTAAAAGCAAAATCACCTCGAAAATTATTTAGATATTTGAAAAGATGCGATTGTGACAATTAAATCTTCCATAGTGTCAATAAATACACGACTATAGCTATAGCAATCCTACTTAAACAGGTTTGTAACAAACAAAGCAACAACAGTTGTTGCTTTGAGTAAGGTTTACAGGGGTGATTTAATAAATTATGATTTTTTTAAAAACAAACATTATAAAAATCCCTATTTTCATGTAAAATAATCTTAATTTTTTTACTATAATTGTATGTAGTCCAACAAGATAAAGATAATAATACAATAATTTGTCAAAAAGGTTATCGGAAAACATCTCTATTTAATAAAAAAAATGCGTGCGGGAAAAAGATATTGTCTGAATTAAAACGTTGTTTTACGCATGCTTGTAGAAAATTGTTTTTATTTTTTATTCATTTTGACAATTTTTTTAGAATATAGTTTTATAATGTGTCAATAATAATAATATATAAAATCAGACGTGAAATCTAACATTTAATAATTTTATTTATGAGTTTGGAAATATATTTGATTATTAAAGTCACTGAATTTTGCGTCTCTCTATAAAAAATTATTCTTTGCAGGCCTATTAGCTGGGATTTGAAATAAACCAAAACTATGGTTGGTGTTGATGAATAAAAACAATAGTTAGAATACATTACCAATAATAGAACTTATGTCAATATTTTAGAAAGATATATTTTAACAACAACTAAATACTAAGTTTTCACAACTGTTAGAAAAAAGTACCTACTATATGTATAAATATTACAAAATATTTTTTTCTTTTGATTCAAATAATGAAAAACAAAAAAAGGACAAATGCGTCGAATAGGTAAAATCTATTTTAGTTTCGTTGCCCAACAATTGATACACAGTAACCAGACAAAAAATCACGTGCCATTTTTGCCAAGATAAATTTTTCATCATTTGTTTGAAGGTGACGACATACGACATATTAAGATTTCGTAGACGCCTTCGGTTTTCCGTTTCTTTTTTGCTTTTAACACAGAAACACTCTAAGTATTGTCAAATAATGAAACTAATCACAAGATATAAAACAAACTATAAACACACAAAACGAGAGCAAATACAAAAATGGATTTAGGCGGTCAATAACGATAAACTCTTACTTTACATTCGTGCTCACCAATAGCGGCCGTTGGTCTATATATTTAAGAGACGCAAGACCGCAAGACTCTTGCAGGCTTGGTCTTGGTCTTGCGTATATCTTGCAATGCTAAGTCTTGGTCTTGCATAAGTCTTGCACTGCTTGGTCTTGGTCTTGTTCTTGCAGCCTGAAGTTGGTCTTGGTCTTGGTCTTGGTCTTGCATTTTCTGCAAGACCAAGACCAAGACCGCAAGACCAAGACCAGTCTCGCTCATCACTAACTTAATCTAATCCTTTATAATATATTTTTGATTGGACTAACGTTATTTATGTTTCTTTAGCTGGAAGTAGCAGTAGTAGTAATAAAAAACAGAGGGCACATTCTTCTAAAGGCAAAGAAACTAGATCTGAAATCAAAAAGAGTAATTCATTGGGCGAAATATCTACTGCTAAATTGGAAGATTTTACATTCTTTTCAACAGAAGAAGGTCAAGAAAAAAATGTAGTCTTAAGGGGAAATAAAAGTCAAGTCGAAAGACCAAAAGAGAGACGATCTTGGGGTAACGTCGAGGTAAGAAATTCGTTGTTAATCCGATTTTTTTTGTTTCTATTATTTATTAATTTGTTTCAGCCTCCATTTCAGACACTGTCTAGTAACGCTTCAACTGAAAACTTGGAAGCTACGGAAAATTGGGTCGTCTCCAAGACCAAGAAGAAAAGTAGAAGACGTCGTAACAGCGTGAGCAGTAGTAGCAGTAGACGTCAAGCGTCGACGTCCGATTCCAGCGCCAAACAGCATTTAAATCGTCCTACTATTCACGGAAAATCCGTATCGTCTGTACCTCACAGCGATAAATCCGATTCTTCAGATGCTGATTCTGTGCATTCTCTACCGATAGATGGCGTTAACGTACCTACATCGTATGCCGACATAGCGAAAAACACGGAAAAGATCAAAGACAAGAAAACCACGCCAGAAAAAGAAAAAGTGCCAAACAAGGAGAAATCTCCAAAACTAGATACCGAATTAACAAGTAAAAGAGAAAAGCCGCCGCACGTAAATAACGCAATCACCAATAGAAACACGCCTAATCAAGTCAAACTGTCACAAGAATTACACGTCGGTAAAATTGTTTCTTCGATACCTATCGAGTCCCCGAAAAGTGTTCAACTGCCCGAGGTCGATTCGAAAAGTCCGCTCGTCAGCGAATCGCCAGTATCGAATTTTAATGAAAACGTTAAAATATATCCACCCGATGTTAACGATACGAAATCATTTCCCGCCATGCCGACGGAGAGTACGGTAAAAGGAATTTTCTCGACGGGATCGGACGGTACGAAAACTTATCCGCCGAACGTCGTTACTAACTCTACCGCCAATACAAATAATAGGTCGTTAAGTATAGACAAAACGAACGTTAAAAACATATCGATGAGTGATAAAGTGAAAAATGTGTCTCACTGTACGAAGGTTATAAGTAGAGCGAATTTGAATAATGCTAGGTGTATCGATTCTCAGAACGGAATTATATATAACGATATCCAAAACGATTTATCGGTAAGTTTATAGTTTTAAGGGCCCCGATTGTTTAATCTTCAGATAAACAGATAGATAACTTTTATTCAATGGATATAGCAAGGTTTTGAATTTTTCAACAGTCGGATAGGACTTAACTGTCGAATAACTCTGCTAACTGAGGGATAAATCTATCTGCCGCTTCAACCATCAGATAACCGCGTTATTCGATTAATAGTTTGACATTGACAGTTGAATAGTAATTTTGTTTGAGGTTATTTTAATATTTAGCAAATGCTCAGCACCTTTTCCTCTATTTCGTTAAATTCGGGAGCATTTGAAGGCCCTCCACCAGTTCTGTACATGTCTTGCCTTTGCAGAGAAGATTTCTTTTTTGTTATTTTTTTTTTAATCCTTCGTACTTAAGTTTTAAAGTTTTCCACGAGCGGACACTCGTGGAAATCCCACAGGAGTTAAAAGAATTTTCTATTTTCTTCCATGCTGCCTCTTTATCTTTGTTTGTCACAGCGTCCGTCTTTTTGTTTTCAATTATGGCTCTTTGAATTTACCTACTAAACTGACAAGTAGTTCTGCGGTATTAAAATTTGCTGAACGCTCTCTTTTCTTAGATTCCATTATTTCCGTACAATTTATTTTAACACAACCGATAGACGTCTCACATTTCGCACCAAAAAACAAACAACAAGCATCAAAGCATGACATAACCTCAAAAGTGAAGTGACACTGACACTTGTTTGACAGAAAATTTTTGTCCTTCTCTAACCCATAAGTTTGCAATATATTTGTTTCATCACTTTGAAGTTCGTGTTGCCAGAGTTCAAATATTCCGTCAGATAACTATTCAATGAATAAAAAGACAAATAGGGGACTAATTATTCGTCGAATAAACAGACAGATAACTTTATCCGCTGGATAGTTATTAGACTTCTATCTGAAGATTGAACAATCGGCCCTTAGTCAAAATATTTATTTTTTGCTATTTGCATTTTTTCATAAATGAAATTATTTGAATTAGTTCTTAAAGCTATTTCAGAATCTGTAGCTAAAATTTCTGTTATACTATTTTTAAATTTGGGAGGTATGCAATATTTTAAACACATACCGAGGAGCAAAATGTACTGGTACAGTCGGCTTTAGAATAGCATATACATGTTAAATGTGAATTTCGTTTACCTACCGAAGTTATAAAAACGCCCTTCTTAAACAACATAGGAATGGCAATTTTTAAAACGCCTACATTAAATGGTTTTTGGGATTTAGTTTATTTACAAGGGACAGAGGGGCAGGCAATTTGTCAATAAAATACCTTATGCTGCAAACATTAAAGATGTGGGCGTTGACAATTGTTTAGCTGATTTCAAATTTTTTATTATTATTTAAACCGTGATTGGTTATACACATTAAATAGGCCGTCCTTAAAATTAATTCATTGTAAGCGATTTGAGTTTGAAAATGTATATGCTATTCTGAAGCCGATAGTACATGAGTATTTACTGTCTCATTATGTTGTGTATAATGTGTTTTGTTGTGTTGGACATTCATTAATTTTTCTAATTTACTTATCTGTTTTTGATAGTTTTCATGTTTCAAAATACTGACCTGTTCTCTAATTTTATCATCTAGGCAGTCAAATTCTACCGAATGCATTGAATGAGTTAATTTTGAATGAACAGTTTTAATGTAAATGTCTAGAGAATCTCTTATTTTGAACCACGTTCTACTTTCCTCTTTAATCCACATTTATTGGGCCTTTTTAATTACTTTTTGTTTTTCCTTTGATTGAGTTCTTCATTTTATATTTACATATTTTGGTATTGCATTTTTCTTGAGACATTCTTGGTTAAACCAGATGTTTTGGGATGCCTTTCCACCTTTTCTCATGTAACTTTTTATACAATCGGGTTAATTCTTCTCTGGAAGATGACTTAATGAAATTTATTGTACTAACCCTTACTATGTACAAGTTCTTATTCAGGACAATAAACAACTAAAAGGTTGAATTAACTTTCACTATTTATTCGTTAAATACTTTAAATGTAATGACGCCCGTTTCGCTATAGAAATAGCATCGTCAGAAAAATGTTGTTTTGTGGTCGAAAAGTCGGATTCGATCAGTTTGTTAAATATGTCATGTCGTTGTCAACTGTCAATAAAGAATTTCAAATTCTATGACTGAACCGCTTTGCTTGTTCTTTTGTACTCTTGTAAAACAAATTCAAAATCAAATTCAAATTCATTTAATCAATAAACTTTAGTTGAGTGTTCTTCTTCTCATATAAATAAACAAAATTGTGGTGGTATCACAAACAAATACTACACAACATTATATTGCTGTATTCCTTAACCCATTTCTTCTTCTTTTTTAATTTGAATATTTCAATAATCTAATGTGTTAACTTTTTTTCATTTAATTGTTATATTCACTTTGGATTTTAACTAGTTTCACTATACATTTGTTTATACTACTTAATGTTTTTCTACTATGCTTGCAATTTCGACATCTGCAATATTTGTTCCATCTTTGACTGGTGTCCTGTGCTTCTTAGATTTGATTATGGTAGTTTCATGTTCTATTAGTACAGGGAATGAAGCATTTCACTTGGAAATTTTTTTCTTCCAGTATGGATTGACTTGAAATTTTAACAAAAAGTAGGTGATAGCCCAAGGATCCAAATCTATATCGAACCGAAGGGCGATAAAGCATTGGGGGGTTGGTTGCCAGGCCATCTCGGGGGTGAAATTTTTTTATTTCATTTTAACCACAGGAATCGATTGAAAAAGTAGGTAATTCTAAGCAAAGTTATTCTCGATTGAAAGTAATGCTTTTTAGAGGAAAAAATCGACTTTTTTTATATGTTTTTCGCGGCTAACTCGAAAATTTTGCATTTTATCAAAAAGCTGTAGTGAGCAAAATTGTAGCTTTTAAAAAAGCAAGCAAAATCCTTTTTTTATAATTTTTCTAAAACCCATAGAAACCGAGATATGGCCTATCAATGATTAACTTTTTTTCCCAAATGCAAAATGTGATAGATTCAAAGTCAAATACCGGAAAAATGATGCATTTTTCGTAGAAAACTCATAGAATCTTTTTCAAAGAGCATAATTAGACCTTTCTTTAAAAAAAAGGTCTGTAGCATCAAAATTGAGTGAATTATGACAAAAATAATGTCAGTACTGAATTTTTTATACAAAAAAAAAAATCGGTGAAAACAACCCCCTAACTACCCCCCTAATTAAAATTGATCTTTACCCTTGTGCAATTCTCTTTGTACATGTATGGTTAATATGTCCAAGAAGTTTGACCAATTTAAAATTCATAGTTTTCGAAAAATATGGCTTAAAGTAAAAAGTTATTTTTCATAATTTTGTATTTTTTACCCTTTTTTTCAAAATAACTCCGAAAATATTAGAGGTACAAGCAAAGTTAAAAAACGAAATTGTAGCTTTTTTGTATAACAAAAATTTTCCTGTAAGTAGATTTTTTGTACAGTTTATATTTGACGAGATATAGCCGTTAAACGTAGTCTATTTACGCACGAGCACCACCTTTTTTAGCCCTTTAAACTCACCCCATTTAAAAACGAAAGGGTCTAAAGATATTTAACTTACAGATTCTTGTAGTTCTTGAAAAATCGTTTTTGAATAAACTTTTTATCATCAAAAATGAAAGAAATACGTTAAAAAAACCAAAATTACAATGTTGTGAAAAAGGGTGGTTTTTAAAGGTTGAAAAGTTACTTAATGCACGTGACACATTTGTTTTTACAGCGGAATTATTGAGCAAATCCCTATTGGCATTAATCATTTTTCTCTTCAGTCGGCCTGTTGGTCGATGAAAGGAGATATGGTTGCCTTACGGGTCTTTAAATAGTCTTGCTCAAAACGGAAATCGTGTTTGTGTCATTTGTCAGAAGAAATGCGTTCGTTATTCAACTGCAAGCGAGGGACGCGTTCTTTGATTGGCCTCGTTCAAACAGATAAATAGTTAGCGTCTATAAAAGGGGTGTCTCGTGTACAGTAGCATTAACAGTGAATCGGGGTCGGTTTTAACGGTAATAATAGCGGTATCGTTTACGGACACCTTAGATTTTTAAGTAACCAGTTGCGTTTGTTTTGCAACTCAGTGTATTTTATTACAAATTATTACTTTTCAAAAAAGTTTACATATTATTTTGTAATTTTAGATACTTCATTCAAATGAAAAGGAGTCGATCCAATATAATGCCCAAAGACTACCTCCGAATATCCCAGACGTCCAAACTATTGAAAAGATTCATTTTATGCAATGTCGTACACAACCACCACCTGCATCACCACAACAGCAGCTGCACCATCATCATCATCCTAACCTTATTTCAAACGTTAACACCCCATTGCATCCGCACGTTCCCATACAACTAGATCCCAATCAAACACCACCCACGAAGGCCGAGACATCACCACCTGGCAACAAAAAATTAGACTGTGATATATTAGGTGATCGAACGATGGTGGGTGACAGCAATAATCAAAGAAGAGGAAGTCACGAAGACGAAGAGGACGAAGAAGAGAGCCCTCCACCGGTGGTGATTTTAAGCGGTGTAGGAAATAAGGAAGTGACGGGTCTCGTTTTCGGATTCGATGTAAACGAACAGTTGTTACACGATGATATTTGTGAAGGTTTTATAGCAAGGTTCGTAGCACCGGAAGGATATACGCATTCGTCGCATAATCACGATAAGATTGTCAACTTTATTGGGTCATGTAAGTATTAAAATTACAATTCTAATTCGTTTATTTACGAATTGTTTATTGTTCATTTCATAATTAGGTATCAGAGGTCTCCTTATTTTGCTTTTTTTTAATTTTTGAAAGTAATAAAATGCTCCTCCCACATCTACCCTGTTCAAAGTAAGACATATAGTCGGTGCAAAACAAAATTTGATATACGTCATCATAATTTTACGTCGACACGTATAGACAGTGTTGCCGGACTTTTATAAGTTTACAATATTTAAAGATCGATTCGAATAAAACTATCCAAAAAAACTTATTTGAAGTGACATCAAAGACAGTACCAACATAATTTTTATATTTTTTTCCTTTTGGATATATGCGTTTAATAAAATAAAGAGTATAATATTTGCTTTTATTTGCTATAATTAGATTCATCACTACTAGTTTCAGTTTCTTCATTGGGATTTATAATGATAGGAGCAATCTCTAGTGTATCTCTCTATCAAACCATTTAAAAATTTCCTCTTCAGTATGATGGATAGTTTTTTTTCCAAATTTCCGGTGTAATCGGTTCAATAGCTTCAGACCACATATTTAAACAGTCTGTTTCAGTGGTTCCGTCTCTGCCAATGTGTTTGTTATAATATTGTTTTGATGTACCCCATATCAGTTTATTTATTGATTGATTGACTGACTGACAGTCCTTTGACGTTTAAATGTCAAAATATGACGTCTGTGTTTTGTTACACCAGAAATTAAGCAGTGATGCTCCCTTTTAACCGAAAACAAAACGCAACCAATCATTCTTTTCTTTATTTAACAGGGCAACACTTTTTAAAGTTGTCATTAGTTAAAGCTTATTTAAAAACACTTAAAACTGTTTTATGCAACATCATTAATTTAATGGTATCATTAAACTTAATCCTCTTTTAGTTAATGAAATTTTAAAAATTTGTTTCTGCAACCGATTGTGAAAATACTTTGTGACCATATTGGTCAGCCTCATAATAAGACTGGTGGTTTATTTCTTAAAATTAAATGATTATCCCAAGGAAATTTCCAAAGTTAAGTTTAAAATTCAAAGTATTACTTTCATTTTTTACTTATTAACAATGTTCAGAAGTTCAACTATTAGCATATTTTCTGTGAAATCAAGGTTTTGACTAGTCAACCATTCTTTAATTTGTGGTTTGTTCCAACTTGTATTAGGTGTTTTATGGAGTAAAACAACACTATGATATCGAGCATTTTCCATAACAATTCTGCTGGGTTCTGTGAGATTAATTAACAGCTGGTTCTCAAACCACTTTAAAAAATTATCCTGATTCTGGTTTTTGAGGAAAATACTGTTTTCGAATCGTCAATAAACCCATTTTTATTCCCAGCATGGAGTATGATATATTTACGAAACATAAAACTTATTGTTGAACAGAAACATTTAAAATTACTATGTAAATAGGTACAGAGACATATACAATCAAATATACTAAAAAAACCGAAGAGTTTACCTTTTACCATCAACTTTAGTCGTTTTGTCACTCCTTTTATCATTATTTTGCCATGAATGGTTTATGCTACCATAAATATCCATGTTTCATCAATAAAAACGAATTTATATAGACCTGCTTCTTTTTCTTTAACGTAGTTCCTTAAAAATCTAAGCCGTTTTACAGCAATATCAGGAAGCTCCATGAGCCCCCGTCTTGGTTCATCTTTTTTCCATTTGAAACCAATTTCCTTTAAATAATTTGATAAAGACCTTCGAGAACCTTCAAATAAGTGCCTTACTTTTAATTCAGCAAGTAAAGAATTTAAAGGTACATCCTCTCCTGAAAACAAAAAAAAAATTAGTTTTTCTGGTCTTACGATTAAAAAGAATTTAAATAGCTGTGTTCAGAGGAAAAATTCTTAATTTTTTCATACATATTGTAGATTACATTTCGAATTCCACTTGTATTTAATACATCGGTATTAGTTTCTCTTTTTTCATATCGACGTTTCCTTGAAGGCGATTTTAATAATTCATGGTCTTTCACAGTTTTTGAAATACTGGAAACTGTAGCCATACTGAGGTTGAGTGCAGCTGTCACACGCTAAAATAAAATGTTTTTGATTGAATTGGCTGTTATTTGATGGATATCCATAACTAAGTTAAATAAACACACAAATATTTTCACGATATCCACAATATACTGTGGATATCGAGAAATATTTGTATTTTTATTTAACTTAAATAATATTTTGTCTAATATACTGTTCAAAACTTTTTACTAACCCCTCGAACAGCAGCAACAGGTATGAAAGGGCCACCATTGTCTCGTTCTCTTTTAAAAAAATTTATCAAAGTTAGCAGTTCTTTGCAGCGACTATTTAGTTGTTTTGGCATCATTTTTTCCACTTATTTCACTGTTTTTGTTCTTTTTATATTTCAAAATAACAAGAAAGAATAACATAAAAACCACAAACAAAATGGCATATACAAAACTAAATATACTAATAAAACGGCAACGACGCGACTTGTCAATCACGGCTACCAACTTTATGTAAACAAATTTAAGTATTTTATATTGATTTATTGAATTGAACATTTAATTTGAAAGTTGGGAACGATTTTTGGCAATTAAGACGAAGTTAGTGACGTGAATCAAATTTTGTTTTGCACTGACTATACATTATTTCATCTAAAATGTCCAAAGTATAGATTGAGATGTCTGTAGATCCTCTTTGCAACTATTAAGTCTCTTTTTTTTCTGATAACTTAAAACAACCACAGTTTAGAACAAAAAAATATTACTTACAAATTCATTAACACCCTTGCTATCCGTTAAAAGGTTAAATAGAAAGATATTTCTAAAGGCAGATGGAAAAATGTCAGTTCCCAACATAACTACACCATTTAATGCTGTTATAACTAAGGCTACAGAAAGGCAAAGTGGATGCTGAATGTTAGGTACTATCGGCTTCAGAATAGCATATACATTTTCAAACTAAAATCGTTTACATTGAATAGACAGCCTTTTTATTTTGTGTAACCAATCAAGGTTTAAATAATAATAAATTTGAAATCAGTTAAACAGTTGTCCACGCCCACATCTTCACTTAGTTTGGAACCCTCGATAATAAATGTTTGTTTGGGATTAAAATCCCTTTTTTTTATTATATCAGTACAAAAATGCGAAAAAAACCTATTTATTCGGGACATGACCGACCATTGTAAATACACTTAATCTCCCAAAACCATTTAATGAAGGCGTTTTAAAAATTGCCATTCCTTTGTTGTATAAGAAGGGCGTTTTTATAACTTCGGTAGGTAAACGAAATTCACATTTAACATGTATATGCTATTCTAAAGCCGACTGTACATCCAGATCAGACCCACTAAAACACCGTTCATCTGCAAGTTTTTAGTTATCGAAGATAATTTGTTTTTAATATCTTCTATTTTTTGTAGTCCTATGTCAATCTGACGATGCTAGTTCTATAGCGAAACGGCCGTCATTACATTTAAAGCATTCTACGAATAAATAGTGAAAGTTAATTCAACCTTTTAGTTGTTTACTATTCTTAACAAGATGAACTTTCACGTAGTAAGGGTTTGTACAATAAATTTAAATAAATTCACCAAATTTTATTAAAATAAAATCATCTAAACTGGGTTTTGGGATGTTTATGTCACTTGTATATAATTAGAATAAGGTCTTAGTACTTAGCTGAATTTTGGACAGGCTATAGCCAAATCTTCACAGCATTATAATTACTTTTTATATTTCTTTTCTTTTACTATTTCTTAATATGCCATTTTTTTAAATTTATTTTAACGCTGGTATAGTCATTAAGATTACAAGTATGCTTTTTTGGTTAGGTTAGATTTATTGTTCCAAATTTATTGGTCAAGCCTGTTGAATTCAATCTAAATCACAGTCTGGATAATTATAATGTCTTTGGTGATGTTATAGTAAATAATATCCTTTTTAAAAATGAAAAGTAGAAAATTGTTTCTACCTGCACCCAAGGTAAAGAAACTTTATAGTTTCTAGACCAAGCTCGACCGTTTTCCATGAAACAACAACTACTTCCTGGGCTATATGCCCCAACGGACATTGAATTACATTTCAATACGACTTTATCATGGAATCGTGGGTTCACGGTTTATATATTGGCGTTAAAGAATCATTGTGCATCCTGTTCTGCGGGATGAGAAGAACTACTTGCATCGTACTGATGAGACACAATAATATCGAAACCGGTCTACGAGTAGTGTTCTTCCTGTTAATTTGCAAATCGATAGAGATGGTTTTAAGTATCGACGAAGTCGGTCGCCATCACGTTTCTATTGTAATGTAATTCAATGTCCGTTGGGGCATATAGTCCAGGAAGTAGTTGTTGTTTTATGGAAAACAATTTTCTACTTTTCATTTTTACCATTGACTGCACCTTGTATCTGAAATTATTTTCTGTATTTGTTTAATATTCTTTTTCATTTTTTCAACTAATTTTTATTTATTTTATTACAGCATGGGAAGCTGTCATCAATCAATCGCACGGTAAAGTCCAGTACTACATGGAAGAATCTTAATCGTAAGGAAAAAGTGAATGTGTGGTACTGTTAAAATACTAGTCAAATAATCGACATTTATCGTATTAAAAAAGAAAACTAAAAACGATTTTTCAAACCCAATGAATGAAATTTGAGACATAATTGTTGTTTAGTGAAATTGTGGAGACGGTCGTGGCGATAACTTAGTTTGCAAACAAATAAAGAGACTGTACGGATTTGGACAGCAATTAAAAAAAAATATGTCGGGAGCAAAAATACTGTATCGTAGTAGGAAATCTCGAATTTTCCGCATTAAAAAGAACTCGATGGTACCAGCAATATTTCGAAACAGTTAACAGGAATGGCTCCGGGATGTCATCTTAGGTGGTCCCAAAAATCATATATTTAAAAATAATCATTCAGAAAACAAATATTTATAAAATTATCTGATAAATATTCAAAAACTACCGTCTAAATAATTATTTATATTTTTTGGAAATGAATTTCTCAAATTTGTTTTGAATGAATATTTTTTTATATATCAAACAGCATTAAATGGGTCTCCCTAAGTTGCATGCGGCATTTCGGGGCCATAAAAAAGCGTTATTTATTATTTAAATCAATGTTGACACCAAAGTTTTGAGAATATCTTCAAAAATAACTATTTTTTTTTGTTTGTTATGAAAAAAAAGTGCTCGGTGTGGATTGAATTTTTTTACATTTTATGTAATTGGGATTTGTACAGTTTGTTCCAGAAAATAAATCTTAACTATTTATTCTATATTAAAATCAAAACGTTAAATTATTATTAATCCACGAACATTTTCGTAAAAATTTTAAATAATTTGGTATATGTAATTTCTGTTAACCATACTCTTTATATTTTATAGTTTTATTTTTATTATTTTTCTTGTTAATGTTTATCAATTGGTTATCTTGAACGTTGCTTCTTCTATAGTTTAATGAATAATCTCATTATTTAGATTCTTGTGATTAACGATTTTGGTTAAATATTTATTGCATGATCTTTAACAAACCAAAATTTTATTATATACAGGCGTTAACCGCCCCCTGTTCTTGCTATTTTATATTTATTGAGAATTTCAATTTAAATCAAATAGATTTTTGTCAAATCTACTAAAATAAAAGAAATGGACTTTATGGTAAAATCTGAATCGACTATATTAATGTGGAACAAGAAATGAACCCATTTGAGTTATGTTATGAGAAATATAGATAAAAGTTACATATTATATAGTTGGTATTTTGCAGAATTTGGTGTATTTGAAATTTCCATTTCTATTACAATAATTATCGACTAATGAAAATAGTTGTGGAACATGCTGTATACGTTACCAAAGATATGGTATTTTTTATGATAAATGTCCCAGTAAAGGACGAAAATTAAAAAAAAATCAAAATATATATAGAAAAACACCCTATTGCGAAAAAAAATGTCTTATTGATTTATTTAAACATTTTTTGTTTTAAATATATTTTAGAAATGCTGAATTTTGTAAAATAAAAATGACTGTTTAGTGATATGCCGGAAAACCGTTCCAAAAAAATTCTCCTTTTATAGATCAATGTATATTTAAGCTTTTATTGGATCGTTTTTAAAAATACGCAATAACTTTAGTTTTGGAGCAGTTTTCCATTTTATTAAAATGGCTGGAAGTGATAAAAAGTGTATAAAATTAATTTCCTATAGGACAATGGGGACAAAAAATTTATACTCTGTTACTTTATTTGAAGATGAAAATACTTATTTTTTGACGGTGATAATATTTTATACTTTTTTCCCATTCATTGTTTTAGATTTTTCTTTATTTTTTTTTGGAAAATAGATTAAACTAAATATATAAATATGTAAAAAATGTCTAATAGGTGAAAATATGTGTAATGATGTGTGTGTATGCTTCTTATTTTTTGGAAATATTGTACAGATGCTAATTTTTGACGTAAGCCATTTTAAAAATTGGTATCTGAAATGCACCACCGTCTGGTTCGGAAATAATGTATGTATTTCTATCACCATTACTATTGAACAATTTGAAAATAATTTTGTTTCGGTATAGCTATAAAATCATCGGGATAAGATTGGCATACATTATTACCGATTCACCCACTATATAATATATATATTTATACCTAAAATCTAGATGGATTTATTTTAAAAATCGGTATGTTTCTGTTAAATACCTAATCAAAAATTTAAGCTTCTAAATGATTGCTTATTAATAGATCGACTGTGATTAAGATGTCAAATAATCATCCCCTGAACATTCAACCTATTTCCTTTATGATTTAAAATGGAAAATATAAAGGATATCATTAGTTTGAATATTATTAGCTAAAAAGTTTTTATTTTTAACACACAATTAGGACAATACTTAAGATCTAAATATTCTACAACAGAAACATACCAAATAAAGCTTACTTTTGAATATAAAATAATAGATATCACTGTTAAAGCTAGATCTTTAACTATGTTTATTTATTGATCTAAATAATTTATGCAATTTGATTTTGTCGATCAAATTGAATTGATCTTGAGAGCTTTATTTTAAGTCCAAAGAGATATCCACCGTTTTGTATTGAAACTAAATATTTCAAGACGAATATTTGTTAATTTTAACCGAAATCCACACTTAATTAATCAAATAATTAAAAAGGTGTTAATTTATGATTTGAGTTAAAAATCGTTACCGTTACCCAGTGGTTTAATGGATGAAAAGTATCTTGATTTTTTTTTCCAGAGGGTTGACTGAAAATTTTTTAATTTATGGGTATATTCACTAATGTTTGCCTCAATTTTAGTGTCGGCTACAATATATTTTTGTAATAAACATGCTAATGCCAGAGACAACCAAGAGACGCCCAAGTACTTGTTAAATTTTTGTTCTACAGTAATGAATTGGTCCACCAGAACTGGAAAGTGAGTTGAGATGGCGCTCGCGCTTCTCTGGAAATTTAAAAAAGCGCGGGCAAATCCTTTTTTGTTTATTTTCTTATTTCTTTCATTAAAAATTAAATACAAAACTAAAAAATACATACTTTATTGAAAAATACAAAAATTGGTTTTATATGAAACATAAATGATGTAAACAATAAATTATATTTATCATATACATAAATATTTTTGTGGTCCTCGACATAATATATGGCCTATTGGACAATTTACAAGAGCGAACGTGGAATATGGAAGTGGTTCTTAACTTTTCAAAGAAATGACAAACTAATCACCAAACAAAAGTCTAAAATAATTGTTCTACAACCCACTGTTGCAAAGTTTATAAATAAGAACTCTAATTATTGAACTTATTCTAAAAACGCCACAAAAAACACAGTTAATACAACTCGTCAAAACAATAATGGCGACTGAACACTTTGGCAGTTGGCACGTCACATTTCACATTTACCACAGAATATCAAACAAACTTTATGTTCTAAGGTTTGACGTTGTGTCAAAAATTCCATGCTCCTAGTGCCATCTGCGCTTACTTTCCAAAAATAAGACAGAGATGTGACATTTCATAAACTTGTGATCTAAACGAGGATAAAGCTAGCAGGACTATTTTATTGGACAATCGAACAAAAATGCTCATGTACTTGACCGTCTCTTTGGTTGTCTCTGCTAATGCATTTAGTATTTTTGTTTTTAAAGTTCATTTGCTGGAATTATACTGGGAATTAATTTTTTTCTCCACTAACTAACTAACAAATTGTTGCAATGTATGTTATTTCCCAAAACAGTCACCTTTTGTACGTTTTTTACAAATAGTCAATTTCAAATAACAATTCGGCTGTTTTTTACCAATAAATTGTTAATAAATATCCGTACGTAGTAGCACAGTTTTCCAAATTATTTATTTACCATAAGGAATAAGGAACTAGAGTAAACTTTTAAATAAAAAAACCAGCTTGTATAAAATGTGCATATAAAATTAATTGATAAACAAATATTAAATAAAATTTCAGCTTTTTAATATAGTGGAAGCATGTGAATTGAGCGCAGCATGGTTTTTAAAAAACTAAAGTGGAATATTATCAAAAATGAAACATATATTCTAACGAACTATATATTTTTCATACATTAAATGAAGTAGAATATTGTTTATAATTCTAATTTTCCGTTATAATATATTAGAAGTTTTTTAACAGATTATTTTATATGACACTAGAACTACCACACGATCCTAGTTCATTTAAATACAATTTAATTTCAATAATCGATACTTATTTGAACGACAATTGACTGTTCTTATATTTAAACTGTTTCACAATTTTTTCCGTTCACGGATACTTATTTATTTATTTATTTTTGTATTGTATTATATCTCCAAAGTTAACTCTAATTCGTGTCGTCGAGGAAAGTCATTTCGACTTGTAATCGTTAGATTATGATTAATTTTTATATTCATTGAATTTTAATTATTTTCATTAAATCTTGTTTTGGTTTTGTTGAACAATCCTGTATCACGCGTTGTTAATAAATATATTTTTAAAATTCTATTGTACTTACAAATACAGATAAAAAAATATGTGCAGATGTGTTGAAATTATTCATTAAGTTTATCACATATTGATATGAAAAACGTTTTTATGATCCAAATTTAATTATTAATCCGGAGAAACTGTATATTATGTAATTCCAATTAGTACCTCTATTAAATAACTATATTTTTCGGAAACAAATATTTGTTATTATAGTCTCATTAATAAATATAAATCTAAGTAGATTTTAGTTAAATGAGATTTAAAAATTTCTAAGTTACAATCTTGACCGCATATTTAATAGTTTGTTGTTTATCTATCGTGTCAAATCCTAATTAATATTGATGATGACTTAAATTAAGTACATTTTAATTATTCTTTATAACATCCGCTGCGAAATGTCTAAATTTCAAATAATTGTTACTTGTATAATAAATAAACTAACTATTAAATATATAAATTTCTTAACTTATTTTAAATTGCATTATTTACATTTACAAAATTTTTTAGATGATTTGCACTGATAAAAAATTAAAGAAAGTAATTTCTGGCTAATATCCAACTTTTATCGTTTTATTGCATTTTGCACTTAATATCACTCTCCTAATCGTAAAGTATTTAACTATGCACAAAGATGAATTTCTTAAGTAGCCCTTTAAATTGTTAAATTAGAATAAAAATTTGAACTTAAAATGACATAAAATGAAACAAGTTCTAAGTAATTATATCAATTATTGCAATTTTATAAAATTTGCAAGTACAATCGATTTTTTTGATAAAATTCAGAAATGTGTAAAGTCCTGTTGTTCAAATTAGTAGGGTACATACACGATTATTAAAAAACTTATATATTTAATATATTTAATCATGATCATAAAATTTTAATTATTATGAAATTAAAATCATGTAATTCATCCATTCTCTAATGTGGGTAGAATCCAAAAGGTTCACAGAAAAACACAAAGTCGATCCCACAATTTTAATTTAATAATGTAAGTTACTTGCAACTAGTTTCGGTCCACAGGACCATCATCAGGCTAAAAATACAATACAACGTCAATTTTGAAAGGAAGACAGTAGTAAGACTTAATGTGATGGAAACAAAAATCAAGACTACAGTAAAAGAGACAACCTTAAATTAAGGTTTTACTGTAGTCTTGATTTTTGTTTCCATCACATTAAGTCTTCCTTTCAAAATTGACATTGTATTGTATTTTTAGCCTGATGATGGTCCTGTGGACCGAAACTAGTTGCAAGTAACTTACATTATTAAATTAAAATTGTGAGATCGACTTTGTGTTTTTCTTTGAACCTTTTTTATTATGAAATTGACAATCATGTGTCATAATCAAAGATTCAGAGATAAATTTTAAATCAAATCATTTCCAACTTCAATTCCTCTCTTTCTTAAGTTGTTGATGTCGAGGGAAAATAAAGTTGAACAATTTTTGTCTTGCAATAACTCACAAATCGGTAGACTCTTAGGTTATGATGTAAAATAGTTGTAACATTTAATTATGGATTTAAAATTGAAAACAGCTAAGTCATTTTTTTAATTAATACGGCTAAAATAGTTATTTTTGAAAATTTAGACAGATCTAGGTGAATCTATAGCTAGATTTTATATATACAGGTATTTTTTTCAAGTTGTAAATTGTTAAAATATCTGATTGTTAACTCATTTAGGTTTTTAGATGTCAAGGCTGTTGTTAAAAAGGCTTTGTAAACTGTTTTAGATAGAAAATTGAGAGGTATACGATTCGGTTTCAGTGTATTTATTTCAATTCAAATCGATGTATTTTTCTCACGATTATTTATAAAAATATCATATCCAGCATTAAAAAGTTCATGCCAAATGGATGTTTATATGGTTAATCACCTCACAAAATTTCTAATCTCGTTTTTGCTTGTTATTCAGCTTATTTTTTATATCCAGTAAAAAATCCGTGTAGGTTTTTTTATTTTTCTTCGTTAAGTTTCCATTTTTACGATGAATCGTTTTCGCAGTAAATAATAATAAATTAAATTAAAGAAAAATAAATTGTGAGACGAATACAAATATATATATATTTTTATTTTAACAAAACCGAGCTTTTAAAATTATTTTATTAAAGGAGAGTTGAAATTCTTCAGTTAATAGTAGTTGTTAAGGTTTGTAAAGTTTATAATACAGGGTACTGAACACCTCAATTTTCTACGGAATATCTTTATTTGCTTTTATTATATATTTTGCATATAAGGTGTACTTAAAAATATTTATAATTCGAAATGCAAAATAACATTGTAGGATAATATTTTAATCTGAAAATATTTCACGTGTACCTCTTTCAAAACGAAGAAGTTACATTTAAAATAAATATTTTTGGTAGTGATGCCTCCCAATGTAAAGTTTAATATTAAATTTGAGAATAAGTTATAAAAAACTGTTTAGAAATTGTTTATTCTGCTAAAATATTGGAAAATTCACCTAATTGTGATAATAATATTAATCGAAGGATTGGTTTCAAAGAAAACTTTTCAGTAAAAGATATTTTGAAGTGTATCTAGTTATATAAATGTTTTATGGTGCATTTCGAATTTCAAGTCGATTTATTTTTTAGTCACTTTATATATAGTTTCTTCCTTAGCTTTAAAGCCTTGATGTAAAACGATCCGACTAATTTGTAACATAGTTGTTGTTTATTTTGTTGTTTTTCTTTTAATTTTGCCTTTGGTTATTTTTTATTTTAGTCTATTTTGTATTAATAGTAAACATATGTTAATCCCAATAGGTTATTTCTTGGAAATTTATCGCTTCTGTTGTATTTTATTCCAAGCAATGTAATTTTTAATATACTAAATGCTACGTTATATTTTAATTCATACAATTTTTAGAATAAAAACGTTTTTGAGATTATCTAGTCACACTGATAAATATTGAGTAGGTATATAATTGATTATGAGCTACTCAATTCTAACTTTTTATAAAACTAAAAATATATGTAGTTTTCGCCAGTCTTTTTATTTTTAAATATATTATATTTTAGAACTAATACATTAATAACAAGCTTATATTGAGAAAACAATAAAAAGTAGACTATTATTTGTTAAAAGAAAATTTTATGAAAGTGAGTATAAAAATAATTTTTGAAAAAGGTAGAAGACTGTCGAAACTGTAATTGAATTGTTTAAAAAAATAAACCATCGTAAAATGGATTCTATCAATGGTGATTATAACAGACAACAAAATATATACAGAAAAAAATTTTTATATAATTATCTTTATCTCATATTTATATAGTTTAAATTAGTTAATTTATTGTTTCTATATAGTGGTGCTAAAGTTACATACTATTTATTTTAATAGATTTCTGAGAAGTAATCTTAATGGAATTTTACATAATAATATTAATTCATCAACACACATATTTATTTTTTCGAAAACAAAATAATATCAATATATTATTATAAAATTTTTTAATTAGAAATCCGATATCTTTTTTTTCTTCTTTTTTGTGTATATGGAAAAATTTATTAGCAAGGAGTTGATTTGTAAGTCAGTTCAATTGTTATACTTTTTAAAGTTTGTTTACACAAAATAAAATAATTGCTTTCTGAAAAGTTATTTTTTTTTTCAAAGTAATGCCATGGTATTATTTACTACCTGTATCAAATCTTAAATACAATTCCAACAATAATAATCTAGTGACAGTGAAAAATTTCATTTTTTCCTCTATCTTGTGTGATCTGTGGTCCGTCTGAACAATTACTTGGTGCTCATAATTTTCCTGACTATATCACTGATATCGAAATTTTCACCTAATCTGACCACATCCAAAAAGTAAGTCAACATTACATTTTCATCAGCACAATACTTTTCAAATTGTGTTGTTCACGCCAGTTGCAAAACAGCGCATATTCTTTTTCATATCTTTTCGCAGATTTAACTGCACAACTCTTGTTCAGCAACACCTTTTGCTGAATGCCAAACTTTTTGACCCGCCTTGACTTGTTTTGAAAAAAATGCTGTTGTATTCAATTCGACCCGTAAATTCTCCCATAATATCAATTTCCTCCTGGAGAATGTTAATCTTGCAGTTTACGGCCTCATTGAATGCCTCTCCAAGCAAATCCAAATGAGCAAAGGTGAAAAAACTTTTTTTGCGCTCCATAGGGGGTTTCTTCGTCAAAACTTTTGATCATTTTTAATAGTTCTTAGGTGGATAATGCTTTTGAACTGAGTTTTCTTTTTTTTCAAGTGTAAATTTTCTCACCCGTAGGAAGTCCGAGAATTGGTTCCAAATATAGAGCTTCTGGATTTCTGCGTGTTTATTGCAACATTTTCCGAAACCAATTTTCTAATTTCTTCGCCTGACAGGCACCCGAATTTATGATTAGAGTTGATGGATTGAAAGGGGATGTAATAAAGAGGTTACTAGAGGAGAATGGCGAGTATTTCTGGGAGCTTTTCAACAAGGTACTGAGGGAGGAAGAATTCCCGGAGGTATGGAAGATGGCCAAAGTGACACTGGTAAAAAACGCGGGTAGAGAGGGGAAGCAGGCAGCCCAGATAGCACAAACGTTCTCAGAATGTCACAATAAGGTGCGAAAGTTGAATATTCTGGAATATTCTAAAGAATATTTATAGGATGTTCCAGCAGTAATATACCAAATATTTTAAGAGCTGTGATTTGTTTATTTATTTTTATGTGTACTGTTTTATTTATAAATTTAAAAATTAATGACATTAGAAAAATAGTTAGTAAAATGATTTGACCAGTTCTTTTTTCCATTTTGATGATTTTAATACATTTTTGAGAAGTTTGATAGAATGTTTTATTGGGTTATAGAAATAGAACAATCAACACTAAAATATTTGGAAATTTTATATTTTTGACACATTTCAAAATATTAAGACCTTCAATATTTCCTTGAAATTTCTTAAAATATCCCCAAAATATTTTTGGACCATCCTTATAATATTATTAGAGTATTCATAACATATTGTACTGATTCTGAAAATATTCAAAATACATATTTTGAATATTTTTAAAACGTGAATAGAATGTGAAGCTTAATCCACTTAAAATGTACGTAGAACGTTCCAATAATATTATAAAGTATGATGTGGCAATCTTGTAAGAATATTCCTAGCATATTTATGCACAGATTCTGAGAAAATTAAAAACAATGGGAGCATTTGATACACATTCACATAACATTTGATATTTATTATCAGAACATTCAATATGTATTACTAGAATGTGCTCTCAGAATATTTCAGGAAAGTTAAAAGAATGTGGAAGTCAGTCCACTTTGAATGTTCATAGAACGTTCCAGTAATATATAAAGTATGTTGTGGTAATATTATAAGAATATTCAAACGTTCCAGCAGATGCTTCTAGGAATATTCTAATAATATTCCTGTGCTATCTGGGAGGGGACTACAGGCCCATCAGTCTGCTGTGTGGTATGGGTAAGGTGATTGAAGGAATAATAAAGGTAAGGATTAAGGAGTAATGGGGGTTTTGGAGAAAACCAGCATGGGATCACGAGGGAGAAATCGTGTAGGTATCTCTGCGCTAGGTTGAGTGGTGGATTTGGCGGAAAAGGGCAGGAAATTTAAAATATTACTCCTGTCTACTCCTCCAGGGACAACTTTGAGATCTCAGTGACAGCTAGTGGGAGACAAAAATTCTTCTGAACGCGGTTTTTCCAGAAAACTAATCACTCTTTCGACCACGGAAGTCTTCCAGATCTTTTCATATTTCAATCGACATAAAATAAAACATTCATGTTATAAAAATATTACATTGATCATTTATATTAAATCATTTAATTTAATATAATATATGTTCAAAAAGTTTAAATAGTTTGATACCAAATGCTTATCGTTTATTCAAAAATAAATGAAAGACAAGATAATCCAACACCTCGAAAAACGCTAACCTGATTGAAATTTTAATACAATCTACCAAATACAAAATATACAATAGTAAAATATGTTTATTAAGATATAACACTCATAATCTATATAAAGATTTATATATATCAACTATTATACAATCAATCACAAACTGCAAGTAAAGATGGTTCTGTTCCATTCAGGGTTATTTATATCTATAGGTTCACGCATAGTATCTTCAAGAAATGATAAGTTCCAATCATAATCTATTATTATTACTGTATGTGTCCTAAAAAAAGCAATAGTTAATGAATGAATTTTTCGTTAATTAGTATTATTGTAATAAATATTTTATTTTTAGCAAAAGTGTGGTTGTCGAAAAGGTATAGTGTGTAACACGCGCAGAAATGCAATTTCTCACTAGTTTTTGGTATGCATGGAACGGCTATAGGTCCGATGAATTTAAATGAAGTTACAAGTGTTTAATATGGACGACAGAAAATCGGTGATAATCTTTTCATTATCCGATACTAAAACCAAGCAGGATAATAAATGCACTTTCCATTTTTGATTGAAGATTGTCATTTGAGGCTAATAATGTTACCAAGTTTTAATTTGTATATACAGAACAGATTAAAATTTTAAACAACACTGCCATTTAATTTTCCTAACTTACCTAGTTCCATAGCCAGGAGGGTCTATTTTATAAAAAATGGCACTTAAAAGTTCATAGACTAAAGGTTGTCGTCTTTGCAATTCTTCATCAGGCAAATACCTTAAATAATTTAAAAACAAACATGCAAAATGATAATTATTAAAAACATTAATTCATAAAAAAATTGATTTCCCTCTTGACTGGATCTAAAAGAGTTATTTTAATTTTTATAAAAATTTTGTTAAACTATCTTTTGAAATGCTCATTCTTCTACGAAATAATTAAAAATTTCATACTTAGTTTCATCTTTAAGAAGTTTGATTAACTCTGCTTGTAAGTCTTCTTTTGATAGATTTCTTTTTAAAATTTCTTCAAATTTTTGCCTTCCTTTTGTAACTTTGGTTAGAGGAGAAAATATAGGAGAGTTTCCGAATCCTAAATTGTGTTTTCCAATATAACTAGAATTCACATTTGGAATATTTCCATGATGATAAACTATTGTATTTTCCTTACTGCAAGATAATAAAGCCTGATAATCTTTTGAACATGCACACAAACTCAAAGTAAAATAGTATATTGTGCAATAAGTGGGGAAAGTTCAAATTTTCTCACAAGTGTGAGAGAAATGGTATTTCTCACTGTATGAGCAATATACATGATTTTGAAATTAAGTGAGCTACGAGAAATACACTACTTTTCATAGCAGTTGTAGGAAGAAATATTTCCCATGCTATTATAATTAAGTTGATATTGGAAAAATAAATTGTGACATAATTGTAAAATGACAAATACAAGTTTTATATTAGCCAATGAATTATTTATTTAAAAAAAAAACTGAAAAAGTAGAAAATTGTTTCCACCTGCTCCCAAGGTAAAGAAACTTAACACTTTCTACACCAAGCTTGACCGTTTTCTATGAAAAAACAACTACTTCCTGGGCTACATGCCCCAATGGACATTGAATTACATTAGAATAGAAAACGTGATGGCGACCGACTTCGTCGTTACTTAGAACCATCTCTATTGAAATTATTTCATGTATTGTTAATTATTTATTTATTTCAACAAGATTTAATACTTTTAATTTTTAGTCAAATTGATGTCTTTAGGATCAATTAGCACTAGAGCCCAGGGTCAACCTTAGCCTCTTCAACACACTGTCCTTCTCCATCCTCTCACTTTAATAATTTGCAGATCTCTTGTGAAATAATTCCACCATCTCATTCTTGATGTTTTACTTCCCCTGCCTTTGTTAACATACTTGTTGAATTTATTCAGATATTTATTAGTAAGAAAATTACACAATGTCTTCAAATCAATCAGAGAAAGATTAAAACATTCTCTTTACTGATTATATCACTTGTGATGTTTTGACCTTCTAAGAAGTGGGTCTTCACCTCAAAAATTAATTTAAAAAAAATGATAATTTGCACTAATTAAATTCAATTATTGTTCATTATCAATACAAACTATAACTGATGATCAGAAAGCCAGAACGGTAAATTAGCTAATTTTTAAGTTAATTTATATAGGTACTTGATGAAAAAATGAAATATTAATTTAAAGGAAATGAAAAACAAATTATTTTAGAGGGTTCCAAAAACAAAATGACACATGTGAAAAGCTATTTTATACATGATGTTCACAGAATAATTTTATAGCTAAAATTAAAAAATAAATACCTGAGCTCAATGGAAACAAAATTATATCCATTATAAATAGTCTTCTCTAGTGTATCGGAATATTCAGAAAAACTTTGATTACCCAATAAATAATCTATAATGATTCTTCCTCTGTTTTTAGGATTTTTTATTAGTGTTCCAGTTACATTAAGAAGTATGCCAATGCAATGTTTTTTACTTTTCTCATTTTCTTGTTGCTTTGTTCTGAATGCTAGCCAAGTGCCCCCTTCCTTACCACTCTCCATGTCTTTACCTAAGAATTATACTAGGCAATATAACTTAAAGAAAGCAGTTTTTAAATAAACCGAAAAATATTTAATATTTAAAGAGGTTGTTAATAAAAATATTTTTAATTACAACATAATAACATATGCTGTACTTACCTCCAATAATATTATTTTTATCAATATGCAGTGGTAAAGAAGGCCTTCTATAGTATTCATCTCGATTTGTAGCTAGTACAAGCCTGTAAGCTCCTTTATCTGGATTTGGGTCCACATTTACAAATAAAATACACATTCTTATTTTGTTTTAATGCTGCTAAACTGAAACTTTGCATCCTTAACTTGGAGATTTTGATAGTTAACTTCATAATCTAAAAAATAGACAATACAAAGGACCAGATAACAGAGTTCATTAATCCTTAAATAAATTTTGCTATTAAATAATTGTTAAGTACAATTGTTTAATACTAAAATTTTAAATAAATACCAAACTAAAAAAATCATCTTTATACAAGGTCATAAGATAACCTTACAGGAACCAGTATTATTTTTGTAGAGATTTCCATGGTCAAATTAAAAACATACTGGAATTCCTATTGCTGATATTTCAAAGTAAACAAAGCAAATGGGTATGAATGGTTTAAAATTTTCTTTGAGTTAATGTTTTTGTGATTAAAATGGAAATGTGTAATAATGGTAAAGTATAATTACTATCCTAAAGTAAAAAATTATTACATGTCTAACTACCTATTAATTGTATGTTTCATTTGAAATTAAGAACTTAACATTTGTTCTGTAGTTAATTTTTTTAAAGAAGCAGATGATTATTACATATTATTATCAATACTTCAAGAACTGCTATATAAAATTATTAAAAAACTGTGTTCTACTCGTATTTGGTTCTAATGACAACATCTGTTTTGAAATATATATTTTGACACATAAACAAATGTGACGTTATAATAGTTTAAAAAAAATGATTTGAAAAGGTGTTTAATTTTATACAATTTCTATAATATAATAAATAAATATTTGTCGCAATTAGAGTATAATAAAGATAGGAATTTAATTATTTTTTAATTATAATTGATGGGATGCAGCAACCTCTCAGTTTATAAGTTGTTTAATTTATCTTTAAGGATAATTGCAAATACAAGAAAAAAATAACGAAGTTTTAATGTCGATAATAATAATTTAAAACTTATTCCAGCGTTAGGTTAGGTTAGGTTAGGATTTCTTTTCTTAATGTATAAATAAGCTCATACAAAATCTAATACAGTATTGTTAGTTGGCAAGTATATATCGCGTTCATGGTCAGCGACCACCCAATTTCAACCCATTAGGTTTTTTTATGGAGATATTAAAAGAGTAAGGTATTCTACAAAACATAAAATTACAGGATTTGCCAGCAATAAAAAACACAAAAATACCATCTTGTATTTGCAATTAATAATAATAAAACATAAAAAAATCAACAAACCCTTTCATTAAAATAAAGTTTCTGGTTGCTAGTCACTTATAAATAAAGAAATAAACAAGGAAAAATAAAAAAAAAATTTGTTTTTCAAACTCAAAATTTATATTTATTTATATTAAAATTGGCATCACAACGTTTAAGTAATTACAACAATTTTAATATAAATAAATATATATTTTGACAGATACCCAGGAGAACATTTTAAATTGTTTTATTTAATGGGCAGTCAGGAAAAATATATTTAAGTATAACAAAAAGTCTTGACACTGCAATATATTATTTATTTACAATATAATAAACATTAACTATTTAGTTTTAAGATTTGGAGGTATATAAACACCATGTCCAGAATTTTTCAGATGACCAAATAATTTATTTTTGGAAGAAAAACTTTCTCTGCAGGTGACACAGATATGGGAAGTAACTGGTTCTGATAACCCATTTACTTTATTTGCTTTTTTATTTTTTAATGCATTTAAATTTACATCCTTTTTGTTATTTTGCTTCATTACACTTGGATTAAAGTTGCCATTTTGCTGTGCTGTATATTCTGTTTCATTTGCACCATCAACTTGTTTATTTTTACAAGCCCTTGATTTTGTATCCTTTTTGTTTTTCTTTTTTTGTTTTTTTGTTGTATCATCAAAATTAAAGTCTTCTGAATTAATGTTAAGAGGTATGTTACTACAACTCTCATCCTCTTCAATCACAATAACATTGGACTTTTTCTTTTTTTTCTTATTTTTATTAATATCTTCTAACAAATCTTCATCACTATGGACACTTTCAGTATTGTTTACTTCATCATTAGTATCGATTATTTCATCATTGGTATCTAAATGATCATTTTCACTTAAACTTTCACTGTCCAAAATATCATCTTCAAGTAAAGTTCCTTTCAAGAATTCCATGTTTTCTTTATGTTTTTTGCTACTTTCATGATTTTCAAAAGCTTTAGGAGTTTTAAACAATTTTGAACATGCTATACAATATAAACTATCTATTTCATTCTCATCTTCTGAAATGTGTACATCTCCAAATTCTTCAGCTAATTCACGCTCAATTTGTTCTAATTCAGATTGAACATTGTCAAATTTAGTCCATTCAGCTTGACATGATACTCTTGCTTTATCTAATTCTTCCTGTCTTTCTAATTTTTTTTGCTTACTTAATGTTTCCCTTTTCTTTTTGTCCTCTAAAATCTTCTGTTCTTGTATTTTTTTCTGTGCTTGAACTCTCTTATCCCTCTTTCTTACAAAAGCTACCAAATTTCTGACTTCTTCATTTCTTTCTTTTCGAGCCTTCTGTCTAATCTTTTTGTTTTCTTTTTCTACCAACTTTATATATCTTCTATCTCTTATATTTGTTATATCATGAGGATCTAACCAAACAAATGATTTTTTGGTAGAATAACTTGTCCAATAAGCATAAAATTCTGAAACTTTTTGAAAATCTGTTTTAGAATTTCCAAAATTTGGAATTTCACAAAATTCCTCCTTATCTTCCATAAACTCTATATCTTCCTTTGCTATTTTTTCAAATACATTTCTGTATACACTATAAAAGCCACCGTCATCATCTTCAAATCCTTTAAAACAGCTTGTAGTAAAATACTGAAATACATCAAGACTTTTATCTTCGAAATCTGAACTAGAACCCCTTAATATTTGTTCACGATGATTGTCATACCATGCTCTCTCTTGTTTATCACTTAGAACATCGTATGCTTGTTGAACTATTTGAAATTGATCCTTAGCTAAGTCAGGACTTTCTAAATTTTTATCAGGATGCCATTTTAGTGCTAATTTTCTGTAAGACGATTTTATTTCTGATTCATTGGCAGTTTGAGGTACATTCAAGACTTCATAGTAACACTTCATGTTTCAATAATTACTGACACGTTCTTAAAAAATTATTTTGACTTGAAAAATAAAATTTCTTCCATTTTATATATTTGTTTTAATTCCCGGATGTGTAATTTTAATAAATACTTGTTATAAGATGGAAATATGTATTTATTCACTTATTCTGAAATAACTAATTTGCAGTGTTGTCGATACTAATAACTAATAATTCTTAAAACTAGATTTTACAGTTTTAACCATTTCACTTTAGGTATATTATTTTAAAAAATAATCTATAATTCACAGAATACTAAATATTTAAATATAATGTGTACATGAAATATAAAAAAATTTGAATTAACACTAATTCAACTTGAAAATACTAACCTAATTACACCATACATATTGGAAAACAAAGTACACTGATTTTACTTACTTATCGAGGACAAAGTTATCTTAAAAGCAAACATTTTATTTTTGTTATCAGCAACACTTGGCTAATTGAAATTTAAACAGTTTTAACGTTTTTGTAATTGATAATAATTTCCATGTTGTGAAATTTCTCACAAGTCGGCAACACTGTAAAACTGTGAACAAGGTTACCACACCAACAAAAATAATCCTTTCTGACAATAATAACGATTTTACTTAGGCATATATTCGCGATTTGATATTAATTTGAAGTTAAAAGTTTTCTTTTTTTTATACAGCTGCTTTACACTTTGTAATTTTTTACTACTGTGATTCTGTTTGCGAATACGTAGGTACAATAAAAATTGCTACAATTACTTAGCAATTACAAAGTTTAACACAATTAAAAAGAAAAAAATTTAATTTTATTTTGTAGAAGGTAACTTCATATTTTAGTGTTTTTGCGAAGAAGCTGTAAGATTAATTATTGTGTAGCAAACTTTCAACAGATATTTATATATTATGTAATTGTATATTTGAAAGTTTATTAATATTATTTCACTATGTTTGCCATGATATTTACCGTTATATGCATATAAAGGCCGAAAGCTCTTTTATTTTGGTTTTTTTGGGAGTCATTTACCATTATAATATTATACTGAGACTTCTAGAAAGAATTCCATCTATTGAGCTCAAAATTATCCCACAAATTATTGACCTTATGTCAATAGTTTGTAAATATATATTTTGTAAATTATTCTTCAGTCGTTACAAAGTAATGCCGCGGTTATGTTTTTTTTGTGCGCCTATAAATTTTGCAGTATTTAAAAAATAATTTTTAATAGTTCCTTTTCGAATATCCCGCTTCGAAAGGCATTTACACGTCAATAACCCGAGGAACGAATGTAAACTGTACACCGGAAATTTAAAATTTTATTATTGTATGCATTTGAACTTTGTTTATAACAAACTTTTGTCGTAGTTTCATTTTTTTCCGCAACTGTTTTATGATACGACCATGATAAAATTTTGTTTGTCAGATTTGCATGTTTAATGCGTTTTTAGAATTCTAAAATGGTGATATCATTGTTCAGGTTTTTTAATGTGAAATAGGTATAATGTTAAATTTATACAATAAGCGATATCGTTTCAACGAAAGTGAGTATTTTATAAGAAATATATAAAAAATAACAATTAATTTATAATAATGAAAATAAAAGGTAAATTGTTTACAGTCTAAATTTTATAATATATTTAAAGTTTTTAAAAAAATATTACTTTAATCATCGTAGGTTTTAATTGGAAAATAAAATTGTTTTTTATTTATCTTAATCAACATACAAAAAATAACGTGTTTAAATGATAAATCAAATTATTAACAGGTTACAATAAAATACTTATAATTCTTTGTTTTAAACAGTAAAATGTTGACAACTATGTTGTTAAAGTATAATTTAATATTTTTTTATTATCCGTTTTGTTTATTTTATATATTATTTATGTAAATATTTTATATGTTATTAAAATAAGTTGCTTTACTTTGGTTCATTGTATTGTATAGGTTTCACAGAAATGCATTTCATTAGGATTACAACTACTAAAATACAGGGTTGAGATAAAGTATGGAACCAAGTAAATATCTTTTAAACGAAATGAAGGATATTTATGAAAATTTGCAGGTAAGTGCAATGGAACAAAACGCATCTGATGTACATTTTTTTGATAATAATATACTTCCGGTTTAACCGGAAATGCCATCAACTTCTTTAATTTAAATGGGACACCCTATATATTTTTACAGATTTTGAAAGAGCTTGTTATTTTGAATTCATACATACTGAGTTTAATGTAAACAAATTTGTAAAAACGAGGAATAACTCACTGTTAGTAGTACAATAGATGTACATTTCATTATTTTAGAATAATGAGAAACAAAATTACTTCAAATGTTCAAAATGCTCGCCGTTTACTTGTTGACAATATGCCATCCTATTAACAAATTCTTGAGTCACTCTTTCCAAGACTTCAACACGTATTAGTTCACATTCATCAATAACTCTTTGTCTCAATTCCTGTAAGTTTGTTGGTCGTCTAACGTAAACACGTGATTTTAGCTAACCCCAAAGAAATAAATCTAACGGGCTAAGATCCAGAGAACAAGTAGGCCACTCTATGAATCCTCTACGTCCAATCCATCGATTTGGAATATTCGCATCCAGAAAATCCCTAACTCGTCTATCATAGTGGGGAGGTGCTCCATCTTATTAAAACCAAATATTTTGTGGTAATTGCCCATTCTGTTAAAGTGCAGGAATAATTTCGTTATTTAGTAGATCCAAATACTTGTCATGCACCATTCAAGTTTCCGTCGATAAAAAATGGGCCTATAAGCTTATTTTCGACAATTCCCATCTAAACATTTAACTTCTGTGGATGCTGGGTATGTGCTTCATGAATCCAATGAGGATTCTCATTTGACCAATACCTTGAGTTATGGCGATTAACTGTTCCATTTAAACAAAAAGTTGCCTCATCGGAAAAAACTATGCTAGAAGCAAAATTTTCGTCGACATTAGCCGTTCGCAAAATTCCAGCCGTCGGTCAAAATCATCGTATAACAAACAATTCTTGAACCAACTGTACCTTATACGGATGATACTTTTCACTTTTTAATATCTTTCCTACAGAACGTCGACTGATACCATGGTTTAGTGCCAAATTTGTGGTGGAAGTTTGAGGTGATTCTTCTAAATCGATTGCAATATTTTGTTTAACAGTTTCGTTCGTTGCAGTCCGCGGTCTTCCAGGTTTTAGCAAATTTTTTACCATCCCAGTAGTATTAAAACGTTGTAATGTTTTAGTTACTGTTGAGCGTGATATAGGATTTCTCTCCGGATGCAAATTATTAAAAATATGATACACTTCTTCATGAGTTCTAACACGATCACCATAACCGATCATCATTAAAATTTCAATATGCTCTTTTTCACTTAATTGAACCATTCTAAATTGTGCAATTTATTTCCGTCAATTAGAATTTGACACTTGAAGAACAAAAAACGTACTAAACAGTACTTGTTTATTTATTATTATGCATAAAAACAACATCAATTAGTTTATCTAAATAGTTTTTTGCTCTAATGCAAAAAACTCAAAGGAGGTTGGTTAAAGTGCTATATTCCTCGTTTTTACAATTTTTTTTACACTAAACTCAGTATTTATGAATTAAAAATAACAAGCTCTTTCAAAATCTGTAAAAATATATAGGGTGTCCCATTTAAATTAAAGAAGTTGATGGCATTTCCGGTTAAACCGGAAGTATATTATTATCAAAGAAATGTACATCAGATGCGTTTTGTTCCATTGCACTTACCTGCAAATTTTCATAAATATCGTTCTTTTCGTTTAAAAGATATTTACTTGGTTCCATACTTTATCCCAACCCCGTATAGTTAATATATAATATACATAGAGAGATTAAAAAAAAATTTGGAGAAACAATGATTTTAAAACTAATCACCCTTAAATATAGTATATTTCTGCAAACTTTGCGAAAATAACTATACAGAACGAACCATGCACATTTCTTGCATAAACATATGAAAAAGTAATACCTAGCTAGATATCTGGTGGAAATATAAACCGTTTTTTATTTTATATTTTATAAATATTACAATTTTTTTTATACAATAATAAAATCTTTAACAAACTACGTGCATTTTAAATTTAAGCATATCAAAAAATTATTGAACAGATACGATCTGTAGTTAAAACTGAAGAACAAAGGTTAAATTTTTAATTATTATGCATTCTATGAAAATCAGTAAGTACTGCACTGGTTTTATCTCAATTCATAACTGTAACAACTTTTCGCGTTTCTCATTTTTATTATTTTCTTATCTTTTGTAGAGCTTTATCGATTTTAACCTACATTCATAACAATTGACTATTCAGTATGTAATGTTTAATACTTCTTGCTAGGTTTAAGAATGCAAATGGAATTATGAATAAAGTAGAACAAAAATCTGGTATGTGGAAGTTTGTTACACCTTTTTTTTTAAATATAAATTAATATCTATACCATAACTAGGTAATTTTCTTTTGCAGTACAACCTGAAAAACTACACATCCAGTTATCACACTATAAACAAAAATCTAATTGGGACTGTGGAGTATCTTGTGTATTGATGGTGTTGACAAAGAAAAAGAGGGAAGAATTCTTGAACAATTTCACTCAAATATGTAAAAGTGAAGGCTTTAATAAAAGGTAAAATATTTGTTTGATAATTCTATTTTAAAATTGACATCAGAGGGTAGAACATGTAAATAACACCTTCCCATTAAATCTTATGGATCTTTACTTTCTGTGACATTTGTGTTCGGTTTACTTAAGGAACTATCAAAAAAACTTAACATTTGAAACTTTAATTACAGTAGGTGTAATATTTTTTTAGTAGTCCAGCCTAACCATTTGGAATTTGAGACAACTATCCAGATTAAATCTAAATCAGGGTTTATCTATGTCAAGCAATTTCATAACTGTACCAGGAAGTACACTTCTAGTTTATCAATATTTTGCAAATGATAACAACTCTTTCAATATCTTCATAAATTAAATGTCACCAAAGGTAATTTCTTGTACATCTGGGTAGAACATCAATATTCGAAGCCAAAAAACTGGACGTGGTACTGGCGTGTCAAGAAAATCCTCATACCAGTTCTAGGCAGGTCGCACTAGATAATAATGTCCACCAATCAATTGTTGTAAGAGTGCTAAAGAAGGAGAAGTGGCATCCATACAAAGTACATCTGATCCAGGAGCTATTAGAAGATGACTTTGATAGAAGAATCGAATTCTGCGAAATCGTTATGGAACAATGTAACAGAGATCCGGGTTTCATACAAAAGGTACTTTTTTCAGATGAAGCGCTAGACATGTCGATATTGGGCAAGTGAAAATCCACATTGGATGGAAGAGTATAGGACACAATATCCCGAGAAGGTGAATGTTTGGGCCGGCATTAAAACAATCAAATTGTAGTCCATACTTTTTTGAGGAAAACCTAACTGCTGCTAGTTATCTGGAATTTCTTCAAATTTATCTGTTGCCACAGCTGAATCAGCTATTTCCAAATAGAAATGGATGGGGCTACCCCACGCTATGGCGTTGAGTTACGAAATTACCTTAATAACGTTTTCCCAGGAAGGTGGATAGGGCCTATCGAATGGCCACCAAGGTCTCCAAATTTGACTCCGTTAGACTTTTTTTGTGGAGATATTTAAAGAGCAGAGTATATCAAAATCGACCGAATAATGTAGAAGATTTCAAGGAGTGAATCCGAACGGAAATTGCACAAATAACACCTAAAGTCCTCAAAAACGTTAGGAAAGAATTTACTGCTCGCCTTTCTCATTGTATCATTGCTGAAGGTCGGCAATTTGAACATTTACTGTAATTTAATTGTATTTAAGTAAACATTTATTCTAAGTTAATTGTATTAATAAACCAACAGTTTTGGTTAACCCTGACATATTAACATAAATATTCAAATGATTGCATAAGGAGACCTTTCAAATGAGCTATCACGTGACCTCGGTTTCAAAAAATCGTCATTACACCATTACTAATGACGTAATGTCCAACACATCTATAGCAGTTGATGGCAATTCAAAAATTAAAATTGACGTGTTTCAAATTTTTTTTTAAAGTCGTCTGTTTCTGAAATAATGAATTTATTCCATACATTTGCATCATACTGTATATTTTCTTAACAAAAATGAAGTTAAACCATGATTTTGCAGTAGAATAACACTCCTTATGCAGTGACAATTTATCTGCATAGCCTCAGACTTAAGTGTGGTGCAAGCCCTAGGCTTGTGGAGCATTGGCAGGCTTAGGGGTCCAAGAAAGTTGGAAAAATTGGATACAAAATGGTAATTTTATAGGGAATTTTTAATTTGATTAAATAATCAAACAATAGTCTTTGGACAAACTCATTGAACACATAGCATTAGACAAAAACACTGTTTAATATTTCTCTCTCTCTAATAAGTAAATTAATGCACTTAGTTAATAATAGCAATGCTGCTAATACTAATGATTTGTTTAAATAACAAATACACACCACCTGCTGCTCTGTTTCACCATAATCCATCTATCTATCTATCTATTTAGCCTTCTTCAACCCAACTTTGGACATAGGCCTCCCAAATCTTTTCCATTCTTCTCTGTCTGTAGCTACCTTTATCCATCTAGATCTCATGTGCTTCTTGATGTCATCTGCCCATCTAATTTGGGGCCTTGCTCTACTTTGTTTATATTCTCATGGTCTCCAATTTATAAGGATTTTGGTCCATCTGTCTCTTATATTGTGTCCAGCAAATCTCCATTTCAATTTTGCAACTTCTTGTCTAACATCCCTTACTTTTATTTTCTCTATTATCCACTTGTTCCACTTATCCACTAGTCTTATGTGCAGCATCTGTTTTTCCAATGATCTTTGTGTTTTTATAATTTTGTCCATGTTTGGGAACCATAAATGAGAACAGGGAGTAGGCATGCATTGATTATATATCTTGGTATCCCTTGAACAATTCTGTCCTTTATAAAAGCATCCAATATCCAATCCTGTGTCAGCTTCATACCAAGTTCAGGAATTGATCTTGTGGTATCAGGATTTGGTTATCTACCAAACAGAGCATGTATAGTGTTTTTCCATCATTAAATGGTAGCCCCATGCCACTATATTTTTTCTTCCACACTTTCAGAGCTTGATCTAAGTATATCTTAACAATAAATTCATCAGAAATTTTGTTTTCCCCCTTCAATTTTTGTCCTCACATTCTTGTATAAGTTTTAGACTGCTTTAATAAGGCCACATCTGATATATTTGTTTGCTGTAGTGTTGGCCATAGCTTATTATGGAGGACACTATTGGATGTCTTTTGCAAGTCCACATAAAGTAGATGCACTTCTTCATTGACTGCTGTCTTCTTTCATGAAATTAAACTCCTGACTGTGCCAAATATAGATTTCAGATAATAATAGTTTTATTAAAAAATATTTTTTAGTACATGGACCATAGATCTCTGCTATCTACTGAAAAAATTCAACGTGCCACACATTTTTTTTACAATCACTTTAGGAGTTCATGAAGGATATAGAGATAATAGTTTTTATCATACAGTCCTAACTAAGGTTTGTATGTTTATTAAATATTGTGTGTAATGAAGTAGCAGCTGAATATATGTCTGACAAGATATATTGCAATATAAAAGATTTGAACATTTTTAGGATGAATGTAGGATTAATGCCAGGTTTAAAGAAGCTGAGAAAGTAGGTATAACTGTGAGGAAGAAATCTGTGACAATATTGGAAATAGTAAGACATCTACCAAATGGCCCTGTGATAGTATTAACAAATGCGAAAATTCTTAGCTGTGATATTTGCAAATTTAATAAAATCTCAAGTGAATTTAGGAAATGCATTCCTTGGCCAACACCATACCAAGGGCATTATATAGTTTTATGCGGCTTTGATGTTAATACTAAAAAACTCTTTTATAGGAATCCATCTTTTAATGATCGTAAGTATTATGCATAAGCATTTTTCATAAACTTCACTCATTTGAATTTTTAGATGTATGTGTTATGCCCATGCAGATATTTGATTTGGCACGTAAAAGTTATGGAACTGATGAAGACATTATATTCACTTTTACATAAAATAAGTGACAAAAACAAATCTTACTAACTAGCCGCGGAGTTTGCCCTGTATTAAGCATATTTAAATATTTACTTAACTGATAATTCTTTTTGAACTCTCTATTTTTATGTTATTATCTATTTGTAAAGGAATTAATTATTCTTTATACCAATAAAAATAATGACCAATTAATTTTTTTTTAATTACACCTTTGGATTTTGTTCATAATAATACTTACTTATATTTCATGTAGTGCAAATGATGAACTTATTTATAAAGGCGATAATTCTACAATTATATTCATTTGTATATAACTATTATCCATTATTTATGCAGCTATCAACCCCTAACTAAATAAATAAACCCAAACCCTACCCTAACCTTTTTTTAATAATCTGTAATATGACAGTTGACAGTATCAATTCTCAGAACAGAAAGGTTCCATTCGCAATCATAGAACAAAATAACTGCTGTCATATAATCGATTTTTCGATAAAGCTTGTCACAAGAAAAATTTCTCCATGTGCTTCTTGTGAGATCCACTTGTCCATCAAAAAGTAGCGTATCCATATCCATTCATAAGCAGATAAGACGCGTGGTGAAAAGCCACGCTGATAAGCGTCATAAGCGACTAGAAATTTTTCTTCGAGGTGTTGTGGTGTTACACGGAGCGGCAGCCGCGTACGTGGGAAAGCACAGAGCCGCTGCTTGGGTGGGATTCACATTCTTTATTTTTTAAAAAATATACATTACTGATATTTATTCGTACAGCCACCTTCAAGCGCTTTCACAGAGCGCAGCTGCTAGCGCTAACTTTGTGCTAGAGTGGCTGAACGAGCCCTATGGCTCAAAAGAAGTTTCGATTGGACTATCTTGAGATATCGTTATCGATTGTAAATAAAAACGAATGAACTATGTTTTTCTTCAAAATTTTTGTTCTATGATCTACTTGACTGTTCTATAGACACCACTACTTCAGCCACTACCATCTGTGAGCGATGTCAACGTGACAAATGAGATTTAGCTCCAATTGGTTTTAAATTTTTGTGTTTAAAAAATTACTTTAAATGTATTAATTGTATATCGGTGGAGTTATCTAAAAATCTATCGCTACTGTGCCTTTATAGTTATAGTGAAATAACAAATTGCCAAATCAGCATCTATAGGTAAGTTTTTTTTTATTTTAAACTTTACGATTTAAAAAAATATCTTTGTTTCATTTAAATTAATTAATGAGTAGTGTTTAGGGATTTGTTGTTATCTAGTTAAATTATACCGAAATTCTCTATTTTGTTGTTACAAATTTAGCGTAGATCATTTTTGCTCGTCATTTAATAGTGTTATTTATAGCCTTAACTAAAATTGGAATTAAAAATTATTACTTAATTATTTCAAATATTTTTTTAAAATATGATTAATTGTCACTGAAAATTTTCATTCACCTTCATTTTTATTGTTAATTTAATTCATCATTTACATATTTTGAATAATTTTACATAAATACAATGCAAGTTTTATCTTTGGTGGACAGTTGAATTATTGAATCATGCTTGCCAAGAGAAAACTTAAGGAAATCATTGCTTAAATAGTACTATTTGCCTTAACTTTTTTTATAATGTTTGATCCCTTTATTAAGGTTTAGTTTTTAGATATAAAATTAAAGAAAGGTTTAGTAGTCCATTTCTATGCCCCTGCTTTTTGGATTGTATTAGGTATATCACAACACAAATTATAAACTTGTTTATCTCATAACTTTAAGCATATTGTTTATATATTTTGTTAAATTTGATTAAAATCGTAATGAAATCATATCTACATCAGAATAATAAATAAGATTATATAGATTATAGCATTAAATGTTGCTTTTTGAATGTTTCCTTAAAAGAAAATTACTAGACTATTTGAAACATAAAAATCAGTCATTTGGCATTTTTCATCTCAACCATTTTAGCATAAATAATAAAGTAATACTATTAATTTAATTAATTTTTTAGATAATTTTTATTTAAAAAACCAGTTAATCTGTTTTTATGATGCATATATTTTAAACAGGAACTGGCATTTTCCCAATTGTGTTATCATATTTTAGATATAGTGGTAGGAATTAATGATTAATTAAAATAAAACAAGGAGGCTTGGTTTCCATTTTAATATTTCATTAAAAATTGTTTTACAAAAAAATTACACCTTATTTAATACCATAAACAGAGATTTTTGTTTATCTGCTCTTGCTGATAAATAAAAACAAAATGATACTAAAACATTGCTTTTTTTAATGGGCACAATTTTATTTTTTTAATGTATATGAATTTGGTTGTTTTGGGTTATCTCCTCCTAAACTAGCAACTCTACAAAAATTTTATAGATAATAGTTTGTAGCAAATGAAATTGTATACAACTTTTTTCCTATTACTTTTTATTGTAAATTGGAAAATAGAAAATTTCTTTGATTTTTTTGGTACTTATAAACAGAATAAAATATTATTAAGGGACTATAACTTCTGCTACAACTTTATTTTAAGTTATATTGGTTTTGCAGCAATTCTACGGCTACCACTCAGACATAAACCAATTAATTCATAAAACTTATTAATTATGCTGCTTATAATCCAGTCAAAATAGACATTGAACTTTAGAAACATTCCTATTAGACTAAATTATTTAATACACCTTTGGAATGTAATAATAAAAGTCGATTCTGTGTGTAAAAATTTTTTATTCAAGGTGAAAGGTAAATAACAGCAGTTTGTAAAGGTTAATCTTTACAATGACGACGATTATAATTAATTCGTAAGAAAAAGAACAAGCGCATATATACAGGGTGAAAAATAGTTTATTAATCATGTACCCAGACAACAATTTTACATTCTTTGCACATAATAAGAACATTCTTTTTGGAACAAGGATGTTCTATTAACATGAGTAAATACCGTTCAGTACATGATCAGAATGTGATAGTCACCTCAAAAGGCCGTACCAAATTACTTGATATGTATATGCAAAGAATGTTCTGAAGTATGTAAAGATCAAATTCTCAGCATTAGATGGTGATGTTAATATTCTATTTTAGTCCAAACAAGAACGTTCTTAGAATATGTCTTGATACTACTCAGTGATAAAAATATTCTGGTAGAACGTAAATAGCATATTCTCCGTATTACCATATATTTTTTACTGTCTATCGCGAGTTATATTCTTCAAATATCAAAAGTAATCTTGTAACTTGCTCATCCAAACAAAAGGAATGAACATCGCACATTATATTCACGTCCCCAAAAGAATATTCCTTACATCGTTTGTGCAACATATTCTTATCATATCATCATATCACTTTCAACGGAATGATTGTTGGGTATTTAAAAATTACATGATACGAACATGTTAAGAATGTACCATAAAGAACATACAAATTTACAAGAAAAGGAACGTGAAATGGAGTTGTTTAGCATATACCTTTCAGAATGTTCGAAAACGTAATTCATGGGCATATTCTTAGAATGTGAATGTACCATTAGTGTTATGTGGGTATAAATAGTGGCTATTTTTATTTCTAGAATGCCTGCAACTTCTTACGATAATGCTCACAGCTCTGGTGGAGGAGATGCAGACCATAATGGTGTTTCCGATGCTTCCGTCACTTATTGTCCAAACTCTGAATTTATGACGGTCGATTCTCGATTGTCACCCAGACAAACTTATTTTGCCGATGAAAAAATAAAAATACCGGACATTGAGGGGGTAAGTTGGCTTACTGGTTGCCTGATTTAAAATACGGACCGAAGTAAATATTATTTATACTAATATTATTAATCCCAAGAGTATTTTTGTTTGTTTAAATGCGCTATTTGGAAATAGACCAGGGTCGATAATTTTTGAAACCAAAAAAAATTACAGCAGAATGAAACCCATCAAAATGAAAGGAAAAATAAATGAAATATTCCATTATTTCAAACTTTTGGACATATGTGTATACCTAGGTGCAACTATCATATAGTGGACAATTTAAAATTTAAATTTAAATGTTAGTCTAGAAAATACTACCATTAATTTGTGTTTGTCTATTTAATTTCAATGCATTATTGTTTCATTTAATTTAATTAAACTACATTGATGTTATAGCCTTGATTAGATAATCAAAGATGTTTAGTCATAACGTCAAGCTAATGCGACGGTCCAAATAATCGCTGATAAAACTATAATGTATTCGAGGAATTTAATATCTCGGTATTTACATTTATTTCTGGTAATTTTTTGTCGTGAATTGATCTAATTATATTTATACAGTGCGGTCCATATGTATGGAATAAATTCATTTGTAGCGTTATTATGTACTATATGAAAAAAACCTGAAACAGGTCGATTTTTATTCTTAAATTGACAATTTACAGTATGAAAATATTATCCCCCTCCAGCACCCCTTCGGAATTATAAGCACCCCCTCGAAAATTTTAAATTACAAAGGGGGTCGTGTGGCACCTCGTTGGAAAGGGATTTTAGTCCTCTGTTCATCAATATAAAATTTTTTAAGTTTGGTGCAATCATAACTGAGAAAATTGATTTTTAAGATGTAAAATTTTGGTAATGTCTCTAACACAAAACTTTACGTAGAATGAAGATAATAATGTCACATAATGATTAGAATGTGTTTTTCAATGTATTTGACACTTAAATTAAATGTTCAAAATGACCACCATTCACTTCTTGTCAATAACCGAGGCAATATTGGAATTCTCTTACAACATTTTGTATGACCTCGGGGGTTATTTTGTTAATTTCTTCCGTTATCCTAACTTTTAAATCAGCAATATTGTTTGGTCTATTAAAATATACTTTAGATTTTAAATAACCCCATAAGAAGTAATCGAGAGGAGTCAAATCGGGGGATCTAGCCGGCCATTCGATCGCCCCACGTCTTCCAATCCACCTATTGGGAAAAACCTCGTTTAAATAATTTCTAACAGTACGTGCAAAATGCAGTGGAGCTCCGTCTTGTTGGTAGTAAATAGATCGATCTATCTCATTTGGATGATTAACATCAGGAAAAACTCTTTGTAATGTAGGCACTAAAAAGTTAATAAAAAAATCTAGATAAACCTCACCAGTAACTGTGCCCTCAAAAAATAAGGGCCAATAATTTTATTGTTAATGATACCAGCCCAAACGTTAACTTTTTTAGGATATTGAGTGTGAGCCTCACACATCCAGTGAGGATTTTCTCTGCTCCAATATCTACAGTTCTGTTTGTTAACCGTTCCGTTTAAATGAAACGTCGCTTCATCAGAAAAAACTATTTTGTTTATGAACTGCAAATCTGCGTTCATTCTATCCATCATCAATTCACAGAATTCTTGCCTTCTATCAGGATCATCTTCATTTAACTCCTGAACCAACTGAACTTTGTAAGGGTGGTATTTTTCTTTATGCAGAACTCTCAAAATAGATGATTTACTTACATCATTGTCGGCGGCAAGTTCTCGAGTTGTCTTATGCGGATTTTCCTCAATCTCCAGAAGTACATCTAACTTTTTTTCATCAGTAAATTGAACATTTCTACCTGGTTTTTCAATATTTTTTACATGTTCAGTTTCACGAAACTTTTTTTCAATTTTGCTAACTGTAGACTGCGAAACGTGTTGACCAGGGTATTTATTATTAAAAATTTCACAAACCTCCTTTTGAGTTCTGGTTTTATTACCACAACCAATCATAATTAAAATGTCTATTCTTTGAGTCTCGGACAAATGAGCCATAATTATACTGACGTCTTTTAGTAACTTTAAATACCTAAATGACAGCAGCCTACTAAATTTATATCAATTGTTTATTTAGTTTTTTGACTATTATTTTAATATCTTTAAAGTTTTTTCCTAATATTTAGCAGAACAGATACGAAAATACCTGATTATTTCTAAAGTTATTTTAATAGACCAAACAATATCGCCTCGGTTATTGTCAAGAAGTGAATGGTGGTCATTTTGAACATTTAATTTAAGTGTCAAATACATTGAAAAATGCATTCTAATCATTATGTGACATTATTATCTTCATTCTACGTAAAGTTTTGTGTTAGAGACATTATCAAAATTTTACATCTTAAAAATTAATTTTCTTAGTTATGATTGCACCAAACTTAAAAAACTTTATATTGCTGAACAGAGGACTAAAATCCCTTTCCAACGAGGTGCCACACGACCCCCTTTGTAATTTAAAATTTTCGAGGGGGTGCTTATAATTCCGAAGGGGTGCTGGAGGGGGATAATATTTTCATACTGTAAATTGTCAATTTAAGAATAAAAATCGACCTGTTTCAGGTTTTTTTCATATAGTACATAATAACGCTACAAATGAATTTATTCCATACATATGGACCGCACTGTATGTGATCCGTTGGTTAAGCTAACTTGTTTGTCATTTTAATTCTTGATAAATAATTCTTCAATTTACGAATTATTTTTAATTTTTGGTAATTTAGTAGCCAAATTATTGGTAAATTTCCATCCGTATCTGAAATGTGACTGATGGGAAAACCAAATGAAAAACCCAAAGTAAATGTCGCAGATTTTTATTAAATTATGATGACGAAAGTTTCTAGCGAATAGTTTCAGCCTAACATGGAGGCCATCATCAGGCTATGAAAAAAATTGTATACAGAGTGATTCATTAGTGTGAGGAAGCTCAGTAGATCTGTTATAGTAAAAAATACAAAAAAAAAGTTATTGGCAAAAATTGTAGGCAGCTTTAAACTCCACATTTTAAAAATAGTTACAATCTTACAGGGTGTTTCCATAAGATGGTGGCACACCAAACTTGTGTTTTTTTAAATGGAACATCCTGTATTTTATTTCAAATTCGAAATCTGCATCACTTATTATTTTAAACCGGGTATTTAAAAAGTTATAACCAATATTACCTGAAAATCGTATCAAGTTTGACTCCCTGTATAATTCAAAAGGAGTATAGGAGCATTGATCTATTGCCACCATAGTTTTTTAATAATTGTTAAAAATTATAAAACAAATTCGTTAAATTAAATACAGGGTAAGTCAAAATGCAAGTAAATTATTTTCTTGGTAAATTTAAATAGAACATCCTGTATTTTATATACTAATTTCATACTTCAAATTTTATAAAGTACTCCCTATACCTAAAGTTATCATTTTTCTAGACTGGTAGTTGTACAGCGCGAAAACAAGTGGGGTCGCACGCCACTTGTTGACGGCTTTTAATGGTCTGCTGTTGCGTGCAGGGGTCTGGGGGTTATTTTTTGCTGCAGTTTTTTATAACTCATAAAGTCGGTCTCTAGTGCCGAGACGGAGAGTCCAGATTTTTATTTGGGGCAGTTAAGTATTAACTTTAGATATGTCTTTGTTTCGGTAATTCATTTTTAATAATTGGTTTACATTTTGTAATTTTTGCCCTTATCAATTGATAACCTTAAATTAGTTACATATATTATGGCAGCGTTTTGGAGACCTTTTGAATCACAAGATATGATATCGCCAACAGGCGAGGTTAGTAGTGAATTTTGCAATAAAGATTTACACATTCATTTTCAGAGGGTTGTTTTAAATATCTATCAGTGTTTGAAAAATGAAGATAATAAAAAATCAGATGCGGTTATAATAAAGCGAATTAATACCTTAACTAAAATTTCTATTTACACTATTTCTCGGGTTATCAAGCGCGGTCACGTTATACACACAGCTGCCATTGAATTAAAAAGCTAATTTTTTAAATGAACGTTTCGTTGAATAATTTTGTTGTTTAATGTCCTTAATTTTTTTTTTGTTTTTAGGGGACATTTAGTTTTCGAAAATTATGGGCGTTTACCGGTCCAGGATTTTTGATGTCTATAGCTTACTTGGATCCTGGTAACATAGAAAATGATTTGCAAAGCGGGACTGTAGCTCAATATAAATTATTATGGGTACTTCTCAGTGCGACACTTTTAGGATTATTAATGCAAAGACTATCGGCCAGGTTGGGTGTGGTAACTGGCTTGCACTTGGCAGAAATGTGTTACAGGCAATATAGAATAGTACCAAGAATTATATTGTGGATTATGATTGAAATCGCCATAATAGGAAGCGATATGCAAGAAGTTATTGGAACTTCCGTAGCAATTTATCTTTTGTCTAATCGACTGTAAGTATAATCTATAATGACACATATTCAATAACGTTAAGTATTAAAAACAACTGAAATTTTACAATTAACATAGAAAATAATAGAAATATCTAGTTTTGGGTGTTTCATTTAAAAAACATAAGTTTGGTGTGCCACCATCTTATGGAACACCCTGTAAGATTGTGACTAATTTTAAAATGTGGAGTTTAAAGTTGCCCACAATTTTCGTCAATAACTTTATTTTGTATTTTTTACTATAACAGATCTACTGAGCTTCCTCACACTAATCAATCACCCTGTATATAATACACTGCTCAACAATTGAAGTGGATATTTTTTAAATTTAAGGAAATTGCGTACAAAAATAAAATTTTAAATATAAGTTTCATGCTCTCAGTAAACGTAAACTCTGTTTATAGCAAATTGCTTTTGTCGTTTTTTTTTTCTCTTTAACCAAAATTGTAGGAATTCGATTCCAGAATTCTAACATTTAGTGCTTGCAGTGATTTTAACAGTGTTTTCATGGTTGCCTAACTTTCCGCGATGAAATATGAAATACCTATATAGAATTTAAATGAGTTTAGTGCAAAATAAGTTTATGAATGTATTAAGAAAAGTTTATGAATTAAAAAAGTACGAAAACTAAAAAAAACTGCAAATTAAATTACTATAAACATCACAAGAAAACTACCAAGAACTACGTAAACTCCTATGCTCAGCAGACTCTGGCATACTGGTGACATAATTGTACATAGTTTGTTATTTTCAAATTATGTTATGTTAAAAAGTAAAAAAGAATTGTTAAGGGATATAAGTTTCAACCCTTTAGATAATTAGAAAGCGGTTTAAAAAATACTTGTAAATTTGTTATTGTAACATTACCCATATTCGAGCAAAAGAATAAAAATGATTTATTGTCCTCAATTTTAAGTGGCTGGCACTTCTTGAGGAAAGTTTCCTGCATCCCATTATTTTAATGGAATTTAATTATGATTTTTACCCTAATTATTCCTCTATTATTTCTTTGTGGAATAGTTTTTTGGTTGGAGGTTCCTTTTAAGAATTTCCATCCACATGTGAATGATGAGTTTCCACTTTTGGATCCTCATTTACTTCCAAATACTTTCACTTTAAAATGTAAGATGTTCACTTCTTTTGGAAGTTTTCTTTAAAAATTCCTTCACAATATTAATTTCACTACGATTAAATCGTATAAGCAACTCTTATTTTTGGGATTTGCTATTACTCCAAATATCTCCTCGATTTCAGTTTTTCCTGATATATTCCACTATATCCCCTATTTCTCCCTCCGGGAGTTAGACTTAAAAGTAACATTATTTTGTTCCCACTTTTTCCATATCGGTCTCTATATATTGAGATGTTATAACAAATTCACTATTACCTCCTAATTATGTTTTAATTTTCTGTATTTTCTTTTATCTCATAACATTTTATGGTAAGTTTTGTTTACTTATTATATTACTTTCGATAATGAAGTTTTCTCACTATTTTTTCTTGAATAGCATTTTAGTATTAGATTGTTTTGTGAAAAGTTTTTGACTCTCTTTCATCCTGTCAGTATTAGCTATAATTTCCATAGGTATTTTTAAAACTTATGAATTTCTATTTCTTATAATATGAATCAATGTAAGTTCAACTTTAACTTTGTTAAACTTATTATATTTTTTGATTTTTTATTATTTAAACAATATATTTGCAGTTTCATAGTATTATTATCAATGTTTATTCTTATAATATTGTTTGACATTTGATTGTTAAAAATTTTTCTATTCTCTGTATTATCAACTTGTCATTTTTATCAATTTGTATTGTAACTTGATATTGTACTTTTCAAGATCCTCTTTCTATTTTCTTGTAATTCTTTCAGCCTGATGATGGTCCTATAGGACCGAAACTAGTTGCAACGTTTAATAAATAGTTGTGGGATAGACTTTGAGTTTCCTTTGAACCTTAATAAAATAATAATATTTAACAAGGTATCAGGTCCTTAAACTTTGGCAATTATTTTGACTCACCCTGTATATATTTCCCGATATTTTAAACTATATTTATTTATTTTTGGTATTGCATATATTTCCAATGATAAAACATTTATGTATAGATTATAACCGGCATTTATATCCACTAGTCTGATATACCTTCAAATGAGTAAAAATTTTGTAACTACATACCTAGTTGTTAATTTTTTTTTTTAGAATACCGATATGGGGAGGAGTTTTAATAACAATAGTGGATACATTCACATTTTTATTTCTCGATAAATATGGATTGAGAAAACTCGAATCTTTCTTTGGACTTTTGATAACAATAATGGGTGTGACATTCGGTTTTGAATATTTCACATCCAAACCTGATGCTGTGGGTGTAGTTAAAGGAATGTTCACTCCATGGTGTTCGGGTTGTGATTCTAGGGCGTTACTGCAAGGAGTCGGAATAATTGGTAAGACATGTTTCTATTTTATATATTAAAAGGTAAGTTAAAGTTTTGACAAGACCCAACAAATCACTTTTTCCTATTGGGTCGCCTCTTGCGACTCAAGGCAGTGGTCTACCTGCCATTGTGTTAATTGAGCCAGTGCGAGGAATAACCTCTTAAAGAATAGCCTGTGTGGGGGCAAGGAAGACCTGTCCAACATATGTTATGGTCATCTTCACACTGCTGTACTATCGGTTTCAGAATAGCATATACATTTTTAAACTCAAATTGCTTGCATTGAATTCATTTTAAGGATGGCCTATTTATTGTGTATAACCAATCACGGTTTAAATAATAATAAATTTGAAATCAGTCAAACAGTTGTCCACGCCCACATCTTTAATGTTTGCAGCATAAGGTATTTTATTGACAAATTGCCTGTGTATTATACAGTACGGTTTTATTTGTTTTTTATTGCAACCTCTTTACTGATTCCTTTTTTGTGACAACGTTGGCTATTTTCACGGATTTTGAATTTTGTTTAGTGATTTTTTATTACGACGAACTTTGGCTATTGACACGGATTTAGAATTTTGTTTTTTGATTGTGACTATTTACTGGATTTTCTTATTCTACGACGACATTGGCACGGATTTTGGTTTTCTATTTAACTATTGTGATATTTTAGTTTTAAGTTTGTCAAATAAAATATTAAGATTTAGACTTCTGCTGCTTTTCACTGATTTCTTTATTTTTTATCCTCTTTTCACCTAAGTTAAAAAAGAAAGCATCATTACATTTGAAATTTCCGAGAAAAATAAAAAAAATAATCGACTTTTTTACGTAGAACTCCCTAGCGGAGACAAAATTCTTTAATTTTGGTATTTTTGTTATGCATCTGATTAAACAGAGGAAACTCTTTTAAATGACACCAAAATCATTGAAATCGGTTAAAAAACAAAAAAGTCATATGACATTTGTTTATAACAAGTTTGAACCTTCCCCCACCCCCCTATTTGAAGAGTATTGACAAAAAGTCCCTAACCAACATTTTTCATAGCGGATGACTTTCAAACTTGACAAATATTTCCAGCAATTTTTCATGATCGATTTTGTTATACATTTTTTTTTCTTTATGTTGTAATAAACTACCTCGCAGACCTTAGTTGGACACCCTGTATATAAAATTTTATTGCAATTAGTTTATTCGTTTATTTTTAATGATTTTTTAAAACCCTTCAACACCCCCTTAACGTAGGCGTTTTAAAAATTGCCACTCCTATTTTGTTGAAGCAGGGCGTTTTTATAACTTGGCTAGGTAAAGGAAATTCACATTTAACATGTAGATGCTATAACTGTACATTCTGATAAAAAAATATGGGATACAAAGTGCAGGTATAGAAAATAGAAAATCAACTTTTCAGAAAAAGTAGGTACTGTTAAATACCTCAGAATATGCCGAAGAAATACAGTTTTAAAAAATCAGTAGTGAAAGCAAATGGGACATAAAAAAAGTGTCATAAAATTGTTTCTTGGAAACTGCAAACATCTAAAAGGTACAGGCTTCGCAATAAGTGAGGACCTTATTAGCGAAGATAAAGAAAATCGAAAAATCAGAAAATAAAAAAGCCTTTATTCGAGGAAATAAACTTATTATAGAAGGTACGGGTTTTTCTGTTGAAGAGAAAGATATAATAGAAGACAGGCCACAAGACGAAGACCCATTTGACTTTTCACCACCTCCAGCAAGGAAAACAGTTAGTGAACCCTCAACACCATTACAGTTTGAAGATAACACAGAAGATCAAAGAGAAATATCCGGTGACAAGAGAGAAATTTGCATGGAAACAGATGATAGTAAGGAAGAAATCGAAATTGGTGGGATAAAGGATTCTAGGAAAATAAAGTTGTGCAACAGTACTCTACTAGCATTTTGTAGTTTATTCTCTACAGTCATTTAAATAACTATCCTATCTGAAATGTTTCATTTTCTTTAAACCGTCGCATTTCACAAACAAATCAAGATATCTGTATAAATTAAATAATCACCATTTCATTGGTGGAATTAAATTTCTTTGTTTCGAGTAAATTTATGAAAAACCTACAGTTTTTCTAAAGTTTATACACGCTAAATTTTAATAATTTTAGGTGCGGTTATAATGCCTCACAATCTCTATCTTCATTCTGCTCTCGTAAAGTCTCGAGCTGTCGACCGAACAAAACCTGAAAAAATCAGGGACGCCAACATGTATTTCTTCATAGAAGCATCGATAGCGTTACTTGTAAGTTTTGTCATAAACGTTTTTGTGGTGGCCGTATTCGCCCATGGCCTATTTAAGACGACCAATAAAGAAGTTGTGAGTATATTTTTAATTATTCTTATAATTTTTATTCAATATATTTACATATAAATAATTTGGCAATTAATATGTGTAGTATTTATTGATCTTTAGTACAATATTGGTATTCCAAAATAGTAGACTCTAAATTCTCAGAAATATTCTTGTATTGTAAAGTTGTGATTCTATATATAGTCTATATAGAAAAGACAAGGAGTAATAAATCATTCATTTAAGTAGATTTCATAAACGTACCAAAATATATTTTAAGAGGGTATACCGTAAGGTACATTTTGTATTGAACGAATGAGTTGCAGCTATGCTAAAGAAAGGCAACACAGTTTATTCATAATAGAAAATAAACCAATCTGTAACAATAAAGAACTTTACAGAATTGCAAAAATGAACAAGAATAAATACAAAACCTACATTGTAGAAGAAATGGCTTCTTCTCGTGGTATATCAGTTCTTCGACTTCCCCCTTATCATTGTGAACTTAATCCCATAGAATTAATATGGGCTCAGGTAAAGGGGGAAGTTGGAAAAAAAATACTACTTTTAAAATAAACGATGTTGTGAAATTGTTTGAGAGTGCTGTAAGTCATGTTAGTAAGGAAAATTGGACAAACTGTATCGAGCATGTTATCAAATATGTGGAAAATTGACAATATTTGTGATGATTTAATCGACCCTATTATTATTAATGTCAACAACGATTCTTCCTCTTCCGAGTCGGATATAGAATAAAATGTAAGTAATAAATGTATTCCAATAATTATTTCTTTTCATTTTTTATTATATTATAATTTAAAACGTATTTTTTTCCCAAAATACACACCACTGCATTGCGTTATTGCTTATCTGCTAATCCTTTAACAATGAAGAAACCCTAAACTTTGCTACAACTGAAACAAATACGGGGTCAATCTACCTGGTTTTTAGATTTACCGAAGAAATGTAATTTAAAGTAAGAGATTTATCAAAAATTTCATGGTGCTCCCTGTAAAGGTTTTGTATACTTAATTAGGGTTTATTACTCCTCGTACTTTTTGTACATACTATAGTTTGTATCACTCAATGGAAAGAGTAAAATCAGAGACAACCAACGAGACGGTTGACTCAGTGTTAATTTTTAGTTTTCTTTACAACTTAACTGACCTACTGGATGGAAGGGTAACGTAGATGTCGTTAGTATGGTTTTTTTCTAATACTAAAGGGTCTTTTTATGTCTAATAAAACAGTTAGGTTAAAATGTACATTTGAGCGGGAAATTTAAATGTACATTTGCGCGGGAAATTTAAAATGCACTAGGCTGCTATTATAAAAAATATAAATCAAACTTGATGCAAACAAGCTGTATGTTCACAGTAAATATGGTGACTTTTACAAACGATAATGATCAATAAAAATAGGCAGATAATATGAACAATTTATTTTGTCAATAACAAATATATAACATTTTCAAAATGTAGTTTTTATCATTATCAGTGATAAATAAAATAAAATTCTCCAATATCTTACCTCGCGATAGCAATGTTCGACTCATTGTTTGAGCAGCTAAATTGACTTTCATGGCAAATTTTAATTTTGGTTCCATATGGTGAGCTTTTATTTTGTGCATAGCTCTAAAAATAGGAGGTGATGATGAGTCAATTGCATGAACCTTTGCGAATATTACTAAATTTAGCATGTAGCAATGCATTTTGTAGACTTTCCACCTCTAATTCTTCATCATATTTCCTAAATAATGATACAAAGCGTTTTAATAAATGAGGAGGGTAAAAATCGTAAAAATTTCTTTCCCTCCTACAACTATGTATGGGTTTAACACAGAAAAACCCAGTTTTTTTAAAGCACTGGTATTGTTTGTTCCACAGTTTGTTCCCAAACTCCCTAGCCATGATTTACTTCTAGAAATTAATATATTTGTTAAAAAGCCAATAACACATGTTAGTTAGCCACTTACTTTAAAGCATTTACTTTCGTCGCACCCATAAATTAAACAATGAGTAGAAGACATAATAAAATAATTAATGGTTGTTAATTTATTTCAATAGCTCACAAAACAAACACCTTTCAATCGTAAACACAAGAAAAATAATAGCGGTTTTTCAAAAAGTAGCTTGACAGTTTCTTAAAATGACATATGACAATTGCAGCGTTGCCATGTCTACTTTTCTGAACGACCGAACCTTTTTGTCTATTAAGTTAACCGTCTCGTTGGTTGTCTCTGATAAAAGTCAATATCTTTAATATCCTCATCTACCTTTATACAATTATTTTAATAAAATCTTTATTTTTATTATTTTAGCGTGATTTGTGTGCACACCATCCTTCCTTTAATTCAAGTATCTTTCCGGTAAGTAATGCTGAGTTTTTATCATATCTGGATTCTAATTGTATTGTTGTTGTTTTTAAAATTGATTTAATAGTCTAAATACATTTTAATTATAATGTTAGAATGACGGATTTGAAATTTAAGATTTCCAAATAACTACCAAACACTAAGAACTTTTCATGTAAGTGGTTGATAGAGGTAATGGATTTTGAGATGAGCTTTTAACGAATGTGTTTACGTTCTATAAGGAATTTACTAACTATCCTAATAAAGTTAACCCTAAAATTTCGTTCTTTGACTGTCTCTCGTTTAGATCTGATCGGCTCTCAATATTTTAGTAGTGCAGTAATAATCTCTTTTTTAATTAATTATAGTTTGTAGTTATTATTTCTATTATTTTAATCGTTTAGTTAGTAAAGAAAATAATTTGTGGAAATATTACTCCCAAAATAGATCCCATTACAAATTTTTCATGGGAAAAAGACGCCATGTTAAAAGTGGCTTAACATTCTCACCGCCAGTGTAAATTATTGTACACTCCTGTTACAAAGGTGTAACATTAATGTACACCAACAACTCTTGGTTATAGGCTGCATTGTAACATTGTTGTTACACCTACCGTTGATTTTACAATTGGAATTGATTTTAGTAGATGATAAAAACAGTAATTTAGCCATGTTTTCATTTATTTTTTTATTCTGCTAAATATTTATAAATGTCTGAAAAATATTTATTCAAATCTAAAACAAGAGGAACCGCGTCTAGATTGTTTTCTATTGGTGTACAAAAATGTTACACTTGGTGCAGGGTAGCAATTTCCTTCGCGCGCCAGTGTAACATTTTTGTACACTCTATGAAAACAAACAAAAAAAATAGAAAAAAACACCAAATATAACCTTCTGTCTGGACAACCAGCTTTTAATCACCATTGAAAAGATAAGGTTTTATACTGTATTATTGGCTGCATACTTTATTTAACTAAATACTATTGGTACAAATTTTATATTATATTTAGCAATAAAATTATGTTATTTTTTACATAATTTGAATGGATTATAAGTATACTATGGCTCTGTCATAAAACCAAATCGATGTTTTTAGTGAAATTTATTGTACTAACCCTTACTGTGTGCTAATTCTAGCGAAACGGCCGTCATTGCATTTAAAAACGTATTTTGCTAATAAATAGGTAGTGAAAGTATTAATTCAGCGTTTAGTTGTTTACTATTCTTAATATGATGTTTTTAGTTTTCACTTTATGAATTTGGTGCGTTGTTGCCTTGCATTACCGAGCAGCTATTTTCAAGGCCATATAACTCATCTCAAAATCTGTTACCTCTAAAAGTATTTTCCACTGCTACCTGAAAGGTTCATTAGGAGGTTTCCAAAGAAGATAAAGTTACGGTAAAGTGACAAAGATAGAAATATCGTTGCGTACAGCGTTGCCACTAGTTGTAATACAGAAAATAATGAATTTTAACTGATCAGTAATCAGGAAATGTATAAGTATTACTCATTACTGATTTTTGTCATACATAATACCTTTTAATTTGCCACAACCTACAACTCTACTGCTTACTATATTTTGATTCTGCTATAAACTGGTAACGTAAAATTTAGATACGACAACGCGCTTTACTCTCAATCATTATTGGTTTTTGTATATTTACATCTAATTATCTTCTTTTATATTACTTATTTTGAATGCCTTAATGATTCATCTTGGACACCCAGTATTATTATTTTATTTAATAGTTTAGTTCACATATTATGTTTATTTTTTAAGGATGACTCGAATCTTGTAGAGGCAGATCTGTATAAGGGTGGTATATTCCTGGGCTGTATGTATGGAGTACTGGCGATGTACATTTGGGCTGTAGGTATACTAGCTGCTGGACAAAGTTCGACGATGACAGGTAACAATACTTTTTTCTGCTTCTTCAAGATTTTTTTATTATATATGTATGAGATTTTGCCACTTTATACTTGCTAATGGGGTGTAATTATACAGGGTATCCCGAAAAGAATGGTCATAAATTAAACCATAGATTCTGGGGTCAAAAATATGTTGATTGAACCCCAATTACCTATATACAATAGTGCACATAGGGTGCTGAAGTTAAATAAATTGGAAACAGTTACATTCAATTATTTTGATTTATTATGGATTTTCAGAGGGGATCAACACCCCTTTCACCCCCCAACTTTTTTTAGAGCTATAATTTATCAAAATATGAACCGCCACTGGAATCGAACGTCTATTCTTAAACTTTTGTATCTCTCTGTATTTCTTCAATAGTATAGTACTGTACAATGACCTTGATGAAGGTTAGTAACTGTGATGGTTCCAAGAATGGTAGATCATCTTCCAAGATTTATATCACGGTATTTCATTGCAGATTTACATATTCGGGAGTTTCTTGATGTTCCCCACAGAATCTGCATTAATCTGCCTGTAGTCCCAATTTTCCTACAGAGACACTGACATGTAAAACTTAAACTTACTAGAGGCTTGGATCATTTAGGGTCATCCCTGGGAGGTTTTTCTAGGGGTGTTCTCTGATTTTCTCTTCAACTGTCTTTAGTTTAGATATTTAGATATTCTTTGCTATACCACGATAGGGTTTTGGTCCCACGAAGTGTGATATTGAACCCTTCCTTCTCCATTGCCGTGTCTGTCATTATGCCTTGGCTCCCCTAACAATGTATTGTTATTTTTCTCACTTATTTTCCCTAGTTGTTTTAGTCTCTTGTGCTATTAATTTTTGTAGGGATGGTTTTCTTAATATTGTGTTCTATTCTTATGTCATCTTAATTAAGATCTAATAATCCTTAGCGCATATAGTCTAAAAATAGCTCTTGATCTATTGGTCTCCCTATGTGAGATCCAGTATCATAGATAAGAGATACTGAGATAGATCGGAAACTGCCATTAGAACCTCGACACCAAAACGATATTCGCGGCACCTTGCGTCTGGAACCAAGAACTATAAGATAAAGCGGGAAACTTAAATGTATTTAAATATTAATAGGTTTTGATTAATATTTTGATGGGACCAGGTCTCTTCAATAATACACAAATATACATTTTTATGAAATATTTATTACATTCAATAAATTATTTACATGTGCATGACAAACTCTATGTAATTCATGAATTCTAGACAATGGTTTTTCTTTTAAATCTAACCATCCAATTAATGACAACCAAAGATTGCATAGCTGAAATTAAATGTTCAATTAATATTTTATAAGATGTTTCTCTCTTAAAATTATTAATTAATCCCAAAGTTCTCACAGTTAAAGTATTTTAGACACAACACAAACATTAAATAAAAAACTGTTTAATAAAACTTTCAAGGTTTATTTAAAAATTTAATATCACGGTATATTTAAATTAAAAATTGAATAACCGTGAAAATATTATTAAAAAGTTATTATTTTAAGGCTTTTATTATTCTATATATTTTAATTCAACTTACTTGTTCATCTTTAGGAATTCGATGCATTTGATATCCTGTTTTAACGGAGTTATTGTTTCCAGGAACACAACATTGAAATAGTATATTACATAACAAGTGTGGAAAGTGTAACGTTTTGCACGAGTTAAAGTTTAGCACGAGCCGCGTAGCGGCGAGTGCAGAAACTAAACGAGTGCAAGAAATACACTTTCCAACGAGTTATGTACACTATTTTTCCTACGACCATGTAAAAAATCCTTCAACAAAAGTATTTTTTAAAGTAAAATCACAGAATACACTTTATTCTGTGGTAAAATCCAATCAGCCTTGGAACTTCACTATCTGGAGAACAAATTTTCTTTCAAATGCATAACCCAGTAATCTTTTTAACACTTTATACTGTCAATTGAGTTTTCGTTTTTCGTACGTAGTATGTATTTGAACACAAATCACAAGAAAGTTCAAATATTTTCAAAGTAATGTAATAATAATTGACACAAAGATAATTGTAAACAGAAACACAAACATAACTTCAAAAATCCACATTCGACACATGCACGGAACATAACACAATATAAAAAAGAAGAATAAACTGTTCTTCTTTCTAAAAGTGTTTTTATAAAAAATAAAAATATGTTTATTTTTTAAAAAATTAAAAACCTAGAAGAAACTTTATTCTTACTTTATACAGAAAAATTTGTATTGGCAATTACAATACAATATTTTACATTTATTTAAAAAAAATAAATGGTCCTTGCTTTGACATTCATGTGTTTTTACTATTGATAAATTTGACGTAAATGTCACAGATCATAGAACTATTTTTTTTTACTTTTCAATACGTGTATTGATATTTACTTTTCAATACGTGTATTGATATTAGCTACTTTCTTAAGTACAAATAAGTGTGCAAACTGGCACTTTCATATGTGGTCGTAGGAAAACCCATTTTTGTCTCTAATTAATCAGAAATTGTAACAAATACTTGTTATACACTATAAATTACTGTAAAGAGTAACCGAACTTAACTTACTATAAACACAAAATGGCAATAAAATTCACAAAACACGAAAATTTTTTTGACAGATGCGATATATGACAGCACACCGGCGTTTTTTGCGGTTGGAACCTCAACTACTAACAATGAACTTTCATTTACATAAGATTCCTAGCCATGATTATATCAATTTTATTTATATCAACCTTAGAACAAAAAGATACAGGAAGGAGTATATGCAAAATGACCTTGAGTCCAGAAAGGAGCTTGCATATAAGAACCGAATGATACGCCTATGCGCTCATTTTTGACATTTATATGCAAATATTGCTTTGAGACTATACTGTAAACATAAACAATGAGACATACTAGGAGCTTCAAGATGGTCGACTTCCGTCGCAAATTTTCCTTAAAGTTAATATATGACAAACTCCTTTCTGTTTATTTTTGTTCTAAGATATCAACAGACAGTTACTATTTATACACAATATAGGTTACCTAGCGCCATCTATGATTTCTATAACTAATATCAATAATACAGTTTTATATCTTGCAAGAATAGCATTATCCGTTAAACTAATAAGATTTCACAACACTTATTCTCTCTCAGTATTCGATTTTTGCGTTTCGAATTAAATATTTCTTCAAACTTATTGAAAACGTGTTTTTTAGGTACGTATGCCGGTCAATTTGTGATGGAAGGTTTTCTGAATTTGCAATGGGCGAGATGGAAACGAGTATTATTCACCCGTACCATAGCTATCGTTCCGACATTTTGTTTGGCGTTTTTTAGCGATTTCAACAAACTGTCACACATGAATGACATTTTAAACGCCGTCATGAGCCTTCAATTACCCTTCGCAACGATCCCTACCATAGCCTTTACATGCAACCCGCAAATCATGGGAGAATTCGTTAACGGAATGTAAGTAATCGATTCCCAATTTAATTACCATTGGTACCTATTGTATTTTGTTTAATTTTCAGTGGAAACAAAGTAGCTTCAATTTTACTCAGTATCGTGGTGATAACGATAAATATATACTTCGTAATAAACACGGTGATTGGACAAGATATAGGTGGATTTCCGCTATTTCTTGTTATACTCTTTGGTATAGTTTATTTGATCTTTTGTTGTTATTTGGTGTTGCATATGTCCATATCTATGGGTAATACGAGTTTATTGCGGTACGATTTGGTGAAGAAGTACATAATGGGACCAGTGGATGCCACTTTGGATGTCACACCCACTTGCTATACAAGGTAACATTAAATATTTGATTTTTCTTGATTATAATTATTATGATAAAATGAAAAACCGGTTGCATTTTGAAGACTTGTTTTAATTATTAAGGTGTACCACAGGGTAGTGTTGCGGGACCTTTGTTATTCTTAATTTATTTATATACTTCTATTATTTATATATTTCTCAGTGTACAAGTTATCAGAGATTCGATGTGTTCCACAGATTTGACCACAGATTCTGGGGTCAAAAATATGTTGATTTAACCCCATTTACAAAAAAAAATAAAGGGTCTTGTGTTTTGAATTTGAATGACGTAAAACCAGTTTAAATATGGTCTAACTGGGGACGAGAAACTCCTATTAGTATTTTCCCTAACAAGAATACCTGTTACAACTCTACGCTTTTGTTCGCAAGTGTCCGTAACATAAAAATTTCTTATCTTGATTTTATAACATAGCTCAAAGGTTTTTAAATAATTAGCCTGCATTTTGAACAAACTCAAACTCAAAGTACTCAATACTCAAACGACAAAGACAAAAGGTAAGTATCTGAATACAACAACAACAACATCAACAATTGACAGTAACAAAAGCAGGCAAGTATCCAAACTCCAAATGAAAATGAATCTAATAAGAGAAACCCAAAACTAGACATAAAGATAACCATCAGATAGCTAAATCTCAAATGGACCTAAAAATCAACGAGCAGTTACTCAAAACTAAGGAAAACAGTATAAGAGTCAAAAATCAAAAAGCCAAGATCAGTATGAGCAGGTATCTGAAATAACAGTAATAATCTAAACTGGCAACAGCATTAATCCAAGTCTCAAAAGTGTACGAAAATAAAAAAATAGAAGTTTAATACTCAAATAAACATAAAAGTCAAATATCAGAAGTCCAAAACCAAGACAACACAGGTATCGAACAACAAAGTGTATGTGTAATACTGTACTAGCATATATAACTCAAAAAGAAAATTGCAAATGCTAACTACGGATAGGTATCAGTTTAAAATTATAAAATTGCCTAATATTCTTAACAACTGTGCTAAAAAATTATTTCAAAATCACTTCTTAAATTTGTCAATTGTTATTTAAAAAAATTCTAACATGTAACTCTTGTCAAATTAAAAATATCTTAATTTTGTAGTAAAAAAACAATATACTAAATACTACTGGATATTTAAGAATGCAATACAAAGTTTATTTCTTTCGGCAGTAAAAAAAATTTGTTTCAATAAAACTTAAATAAGCAAAACTCAAAATGTTCAAAAAAAGTCATCGAATCAAGAGGAAAAAAGTTATTTGGACGTTATGTGTTTTTGGAGCAACAAAAAAATTATTATCTATAGCAAAAGTTAATATTGAGGTCAAAAATGAATCAAAAAAATTTATACACCTCCCAATCCAAACTATAGCAAAGCAATAACAAGGGGCGCCAATTTGTAACTAAAAAACTCTCCAAAAGAGATCCCGGCTAAGAGACCCTCTCCAGGGGGTGATTCGACTCCAAGTTAATGCTCACTATAGGAAGGATTGGGATGTATAAGTAATAAGGGCGCCACTATCTTTTGAACGCTATCGATTAAGCAAACAAACTACACAAAAACTAAGGTGAGAAAGATAGAAACACCTTGTAATTACTTTAATTAAACAAATAAAGAAGCTACTTGAAATAAAGACCGACCACGCTACACCCTTAAGACTTATAGTCTAAGGTATATAAATGAAACGGTTTTTAAAATTATTGTTTATTTATTGAAACTGTAAGTACTTGCTGATAATGAACTGGAGTTGTAAAAAGTGGACTTAACTTTAGGTTTCTGTGCTGTCTAGAAGGGCGGCTTCAGCTTCTTCGTGGAGAGATGAAAGTTTCTTTAATGGTTTTGGCTGCTTGGGATGTAACAGTTTACTTATCAGCTCAGAAGTGGTTTGAGGGGCTGTCTTCACATAGGCGGTAACTGGGCTCTAAATTAGCAATAACTTTACTCCAACTTAGCGATAATTCGACTCCAACTTAGAGGTATCTTAGCAATAACTTCACTCCAACTTAGAGATAACTTGACTCCAACTTAGAGGGTTGTATCTTTCAACAACCAAAAGGGGAAATTTCACAAGATGAGTACTTGAGGGTTTGTTCAAACTCTTCAGACGAGAGTATCAGTTGAAAAGGATATAAAATTGCTTGGCGATTCATTAAATAGTCTAGCTCAAGACGGAAATTGTGTTTTGTGTCATTTGTCGGAAGAAATACGTTCGTTATTCAATTGCAAGCGAGGGACGCGTTCTTTGATTGGCCTCGTTCAAACATATAACTAGTTAGGGGTGTCTCGTGTACAGTAGCGTTAACAGTGAATCGGGGTCGGTTTAAAAAAATGTGGACCGCCACTGGAATCAAACGTCTATTCTTAAACTTTTGTTTCTCTAGGTATTTCTTTGTAAATATTTTATTACGGAAGATACAGCCACCCTTTAAAATTCTAACTTCAATTTATTTAACTTTAGCAACCTATGTGAACTATTGTATATAGGTTCAATCAACATATTTTTGATCCCAGAATCTATGTGGTATAATTTCTGACCATTCTTTTCGGGATACCCTGTATAGTAACTACATCAGGTGCCTTGAAAAAAAAACTGGTCCATATTACAACATAATATGTAACATTCATTACAGCGTGGAAATTTTAAAATGTTTACAATCCAGTTGACCTTTAGTCTTTAAAATTTTACCGTTTACTTTCATTTTATGATAATATTGACATTGGACGCTGCTATTTTTGTGTTTTTTTAAACCATTTAACCTTTATTTGTATAGCTTTTGTTGCATGCATGCATGCATGCATTTGTTATGGTAATATTTTTTTAAATGTTATTATTATCCTTATACTTCCTGTTTCCTCTATTAGTATTTAAATAAATTTGTGGTTTTCGTCAATAAATCACTATCATATGGATAATTCGTTGCACTGTTAACCTTGTTCAATAATTTTATTTATATATTTGGTGGCATGTTTAGTCTGATTGTTTTTAGATCTCAACAATTTACTAACGGCTTATCTTATTGTTATTGTCACTGCTTATATAGTGTTGGTAGCGGATTTTATATATTGTTGCATATTTGTCTAAAGTAAATGTTTTGCTTTGTTCTCTACAGATCTCAATCGGAATTTCGATAACGGAAGATGAAAAAGGCTGTAAGGTTAGATAGGTTATATCAAACTGAAAGTATTATTCTTACAAACTCTATGTAACGAGACATCAACTTTTATTATAGTATTATAGACGTAATACAACTTTTTTAAACAATTGTGGTAGGAAATATTCAGAAATACACCCCATTTTATTATAGTTAAAAATATTTCAACAAAAACTTGTAAAACTAAAAATAATTATCAATTATTTATTTATTGATATATTATTGTTTTGAGTTTTAAACAAAATTCAGATACTATAGTACGTTTGAAGAATAAGGTGGAGTAAATTCTCAGAATACTAATCTCCGAAACCTCGAAATACATGGGCGTGCACAACTTCTAACTAAAACGTAATCTTAACACATTCAACATTCACTTTTGACTATTTTGGTCTTCGTGTTCTCGGTTTGGGTGGGGTTATACCAGCTGATTTCTCCTCTTTTAAAATTTTGTATACAGTTGATTTTGCATATCCCATTACACGTTATATTTTTTTTAATTCCATATTTTATTCACTCTTTCAAGAAACAACTGTGTCAGATTAATTAACCATTTTATTAATAATTGGTTTTCATACTATTTAAAATAGCTTTCACATTTATCGGAAACCATATTTCTTACTAAACTATCAAAACACCATTAACTAAATACCTATTCATTTTGACAGTTTATTTATATCTTGTTATTTAATGGGTCATTATTATAACGAAAAAAAAATAACCATAAATAAGGTTACTACTCACAAACAGATTAATTTGTAAGTGGGTCTGTTTGATAAGGCTTACAATCGACTTCCCAGATAGCACAAACATTCTCAGAATATTACTATAAGGTGCCAAAGTTGAATATTTTAAAATATTTTAAAGAATGTTCTCCAATAATATTATTAAAAATTTTATGAATAATGTTACTAGAAAAAAATAATATTTATATGGTTAAAAGAATGTCTATAGAAGACTCCAAGTAAATATTCTAATGACATTCTTAAAACTTTAGACTTTTCTCCAATAATATTATAAGAACACTTTATTAATAATATTATCTACTAAGATGAAATTATATTTTGAAGATAAAGAGAATGTTTATAGAAGATCCCAAGTGAATATTTTAAGTATATTGTTATAACCTATTTTCAGAATGTTCTTCATTAATGTTACAAAAACATTTTATGAATAATATTACCTGGATATAAAATAATAAAATGAAATTATATTTTTATGATGAAGAGAAAAAAGAAAATTCCAAGTAAATATTTTAAATACTATTCTGGAATATTCTAAAGAGTACTTAGGAACATATGATGTTCCAGTAATAAGTATGTTGTGGTAATATTATAAGAATATTCAAACGTTCCAGCAGATGCTTCTAGGAGTATTCTAACAATATAAAGATCATCATTATTATTATAGTTGCATAGAGTTTGGAAGATTTGTTGTATGTTAGTTAAATATTTATTTAGTTTCAAGATATTCTAACATCAAACGAAAATTACTAGTAAAATATTTTAACTGAGATTTTATTTTTTATTAAGTGTAGTGTAGTAAAGATATTGATAGATATTATTTATTTTAGAAATACAGACTGTGTCGTATTTAAGATTAATTTTTAGGTATTGGAAAAACATAATGATCATATATTAAAAAGCATGTTACAAGAAAAATTATCAGTTTCTGAAATACGACACAATAAATGTTATGAATATTGCAGTGTCCATGAAAATTTAAGAATTTTTAATGGACATGAAAGAAAGTTTTCGCGAAGCGCTGACTTGTATTAAAATACAACTGAGAATTTTAAAATAAATTACTAACTATTAGCGTTGATTGAGTATATAACAAGATACGCGGATCCTATGCTTTAAAATGTTCATGATCTCCCACTATTTTTGTAAAAAAAGTTGCCGTAATGATACGCCTCAAGCGCGAGAAACGAAAACTAGCCACTTTTGGCACCGTGTTGATGAGAAAACAACAACAAATTTGGAATATATATGATATATTTAAAAGATGTAAAAACCAACGCAAATTGTGAAAATATACTTTAAAATTAATTTTTTTAACTTCTGGTAAATTATAAACGAATATTAATATAGACAATTATATATTTAAAAGCAAAATCCTAAAATTAATATATTTTGACGTTATAAACGAGAAATAAGGTTAGGTTGGTTATGTTTTAAGTGAAGTTTGGATTTGGAGAATTAGAATAGACATACGTCTCTGAAAAAAGCGCCACCAAAACTGTTGAACTAAATTGACAGATTAGTGCAATGTTCAAATTTTGCGTGCAACAAATTTCAAAAAATATACCTTTCTTTAACTTCATATATAACCTAACCTAACCATATTTTGCTAGTCGCATTCTCTATGCTTTCTTTAGGAGTTAAGCTTCTGGCGTTAAAATTCGTGATCACAAATTGTCAAACTTTTTAAAAACATACCATCACTTAAACAACAATATCTCTTTTATTGCAATATAAAACTTAACTAAAAAACCTTATCTCCTACAGAAAGGTCTAAGCAATATCCTATTAAAATTTGAATACGTAATTTAAAGGCGTTCTTTAGATTTGTTGTTTACAAAATGATTGAAATTTTGGGTACAATTCAGGCTTGCCACCCGTTTTCAGCTGTCACATTTTTGACGCCCCTCTTAAGTTAAACTAAGTTTGAAGATAAACTTTATTTTTTACAATATAATATTCTCTTTAAGCAAGGTTTATTTAAATTCAATTCAATTTTTTTTTCAAATTGCGTTCGTTTTCATTCACACCTGGATATATTTTTTATTGCACCTATAACCGTTGATTGAATTATCAGTCAACGACCTAAAATTACGACTATAACCTAGACCCATAAGGTCTACTCAAATCGAATTATTGTTACCGAAAATGAAAACAAAATAAAATTAAATAATAACAAAATACTCACCTAATACATATGGCAGAGTGAGTGCATATTTATGCAGCTGTTTTCGTTTTTTAATAAATCACTAGTGGTAAAATGGTTTTCACACATTTTCTTATTTTTTAATTCTTCAGGGTAGTTATAATCCAATTTGATATTTCCAGAGCGCTTTACCCATTCTTTTAATCAACAATTTAAAGTTTGTTTCCTGGGTAGCGGTCAAATAAAAAAAAATTAAATAAATCAATAAATATTTTTTTTTATATTACAATTGGCATACAACGTTTCGGCCACGGGCCATCATCAGGTGTATATAGATAAAAAAAATCACCACTAAGTCTACATTTAAAATTATATAAGTTTACATCTCTACAGTTAATATAACTGCATTTGACCAAATATTTTCCGGACATTATTCTAACAAAGTTCACTGAATGATAAATGTCGATAAGTAAATAAAATAAACTACCAATCGTCAGTGAAAAACTAGTAAATAAAATCTTTTAATAAATACCCACTCAATCAACGGTATAGGCACAACGGTATACACAAAAGCACAAAAAATCAAAAGCGAAGTAACAAGAACAAGTTCTAGACGTCGACTGACAAAAATAAGAGGGATTTTAGCTAGGCAATCAACAACGCCATCCCATTACAAGAGGGATTTTCGGCTACAAATAGTTCCATAAGGTCGCGCTTCTTTCTAATTATTCATTCAACGCTATTAGTGAGCAAATATAATATTAACATGAATAAAATTAATTTTTGGTCTGAAATATCAAATATATTATACAGATTCGTAAATATTGTCCGCTATATGTCTTTATTCTTATATTTTTCAAAGAAGTAATATGTAATGAAGATATAAAGATGCTTTTATATTATTTGATACATATAAAATATACAGTATAATGCAAATGTATTTATTCTATAGATGTGTTGGACATTACGTCATTAGTGATGGCACAATGACGTCATCGACGATTTTTTTAAATACAAACCGAGGTCTTGTGACAGCTCATTTGAAAGGGCTCCTTATTGCCTTTGCAACAATGTAATCATTTGGATATTTATTTCTACAGGGTTAACCAAAACTGTTGGTTTATTAATACAATTAACTTGGAATAAATGTTTACTTAAATACAATTAAATTACAACAAATGTTCAAATTGCCGACCTTCAGCAACGATACGATGAGAAAGGCGAGCAGTAAATTCTTTCCTAATGTTTTCGAGGACTTCAGGAGTTATTTGTGCAATTTCCGTTCGGATTCACTCCTTTAAATCTTCTACATTATTCGGTCGATTTTGATATACTCTGCTCTTTAAATATCCCCACAAAAAAAGTCTAACGGAGTCAAATCTGGAGACCTTGGTGGCCATTCGATAGGCCCCCTTCTACCTATCCACCTTCCTGGGAAAACGTTATTAAGGTAATTTCGTACCTCAACGCCATAGTGTGGGGAGCCCCATCCTGTTGGTACCATAAATCATTTCTATTTGGAAATAGCTGATTCAGCTGTGGCAACAGATAATTTTGAAGAAATTCCAGATAACTAGCAGCAGTTAGGTTTTCCTCAAAAAAAATATGGCCCTACAATTTGATTGTTTATAATGCCGGCCCAAACATTCACCTTCTCGGGATATTGTGTCCTATACTCTTCCATCCAATGTGGATTTTCACTTGCCCAATATCGACATGTCTGGCGATTTACGTGACCGTTCAGCATCTGAAAAAAGTACCTTTTGTAGCTCCTGGACCAGATGTACTTTGTATGGGTGCCACTTCTCCCTTTTTAGCACTCTTACAATAGTTAATTGATGGACATTATTATCTACTGCGACCTGCCTAGAACTGGTATGAGGATTTTCTTGAAACGCCAGTACAACGTCCAGTTTTTTGGCTTCGGATATTGATGACCACCTGTATTATATTCAAGTTTGTCGCAATTAAAAAGTTCAGCCCATAAGTTTGAAAAGTTTTCGTAATAACGTTTAATTTGGTACCCATCGTGTAACTCTATTAAATAATGAAGTTTTCCTAGTCGTTTAATTACTTTGCCATATCTCCATTTGTTTGCGTTTGAATAATTTCTAAACTGAATCCTGTCACCAACATTAAAATATTTGATCTTCAATATCCTAGTTTTGATTGTTTTACTTTACGTGGCCATTAAGCCCTAACTATGTACCAAATTTCAGCTCTCTGAGTTTATGGGAAGTACAGACTTGGCATTTTGCATTTTAAGGATGTGATTATAGCTTACTGGATGAGGAATATTTCAGCGTTCTGGTCCTATCCAGAGGTTCTCAAATAGGGGCCTGAAAATTTGTTAAAAAATTTAAACGTATCAATTATTCTCAACACTAATAAATTTGGTATAAAAAGTACTTACAATAAAAAAATCACAACAATTTTACTTGTGCATATTTGTTGCAATAATACATGCGTAGGAGTTTTTTCGAATCTGTAAACATATGTGAGCAATTTTTCTCATGGTACAATTATATAAAGCTAATTAGCTCAAAAAGTGTTTTTCTATACAAAAGAACGATTTGAAAAAACGTAGTAAAAAAGTCATAGATTTGAATATATTTTTTTATTTAACAACGAAATATAGAAAACTTTATTCAATGAAATATCGTACATTGACATCAATGGGTGCATAAACGAATTAAATAAAGATATTTTAACAAAATGCTTCGTTTGTCTACCGATTTATAATGGAGACTTGTTCCTGTCCTTTCCACATTTCCTCTCCTAAATAATTTTTTAAATATTATGCAATTGTAAAACCTTTTTTCTACGGCTGCTATCGAATGTGGTGCTTTTGACACATTTGACAGAACTACAAAGTAACGTATTGCTAAATTAGTTTTTTTTTGTACCAATAATAATAAATTGTTATGAATTCACTTCTTTATTTTTATTATTAATATGCAGCCGTAGAAAAAGTATAGTGTGCAACACGGTGGAAAAGACACTTTTCCACCTTGTTGCACAATATACTGTCTATTTTTATGTGTATAGATGGTTAATGTGGAGGTTACTGCTGTGGTGTCCGAAAAAGTAATACCATAATAGGAGTAATAAAAATATTCCTTTGAAATTTCAAATATTCCAATATTTAACTCTTTAACCCCCTAATCAATCAAATAAATTATATTTACTTGTTACCTCCTCAATGGACTAGTTTAGTGATTTTTTTTTATATTTGCATCTTATAAAATAGGTTTTTAGTGGTTCAACTGTACAAATAAAATTTTTATAAAATTAATCCTCTAGCCATAATCGGCTTTTGAAATTTAAATTTAATGGTTACATACCTACGTCATAAGTGGTAAGTGACGTGTTTCAATAAGATTGGTAGAAAATTTGCGATGTTGTCGATATGCTTTAATATTAACCGAGAAACTTATCTCTCTCTCTTATTTGTTGTCATTAAAAAGAGATAAACATATCGATATTTTTGTTCTCTGATTGACACTTTATCAAATAAGGAGTAAAACACTAAACAAAATATTCTGTCATTTTCGTTAGTTTAATTTGTTGTTTGGTTGTATTTGGTTTATGAAAGAAATTACTTCTATACTATTTTTGGTTCGAAAATAAAAATCCCTAACACCTTCTCTTGGTGTTATAGCGGTTCCTTCAAAAATAACCAATAGAAGTAATTGTTCTCTCGGGGAGCAACCCTTCTATCGGTACAGTGAGAGGACGAATTTCAAGAATACCGTTTTGACATTTTCAATAGAACCACACTATTGGCTGTTCTATTCTATCACCGTCAAGAATAGGGGTCTTGTTTGTTTATTACAGATAAACACGATTTTCTCTCCTGTCATATATCTTGTCAACTGGTACAATCAGTTAGTCACAGAACACGATGTTTTGTGCCGCCAGTTCTTTGAGAATACTTGAAACGAACGTAGCTAAACTGTGACAACGTTGACTTTTAAACACACTTCATTATTGGTTATTAGTTGGCGCTACGTTTAAAACTTACTAATAATATATTGCTAAATTTTACGAAATGAGAAAAATTAATTGCAAAATGAATACCAATATAAGTAAGTAGGTATCTTATCCTAAATATATATTGTTATCATTTTGATTAATATGATCCTACTAAACTAGTCCATTTTTTGGGTTATGGCAGCAGGATATTTTATGGTATATTGTATTAATTCAAATATTGACCAAAAATAATAGTCATTTGCTTTTGGTATACGAGGTCTGGCTATTAAATAACGAGACTGCTTATGAAAAAGAGTTTTATTTTAAAAATTATTCCACCAATCGTGTGCTCTCCTTCAAAATACTCCCCTTCCCTTTTGCCGTTGGTCAAATAAGCAATGCTGGAAGTCTTCTTTTGTAAGAGCATTTAAGAGCTCCGCCGATTTTCGCTTTACCTCTTCCATCGACTCGAACCGGGTTCCTTTTAAGGCAGAAAAAGTCACAGGGTGCTAAATCAGGCGAGTACGGCGCGTGTTCAAGCACTGGAATCGCTCTCGCAGTGTTGGCAAAACTTTCAAATAGTAAGTTTGGTTTACAGTTTGACCCTCTGGAACCCATTCAGTCATAACGATGCCGTTGATGTCGAAAAAAACGATTAGCAAGGCTTTAAATTTTGATTTCGACATCCTTGCTTTTTTCACATTGATCCGTTGCTCGTGTTTTACTACAGCGACAAAAACGTTATAATCGTACTGGAATAGTATACACTTCCAGCTATCTAACGCTGCATTCGTTTCCCACCCTACCCCTCTTCTGCGCGCGCAGTCTCGTTATTGAATAGCCAGACCTCGTAATAGTCTTTTACATTTAATAAAAAGCATTTTTATTACTGCAATTATTAACGCTTCATTTCATTTGTTTCGATTTTCAGTCTTCTGCGAGGTGATTAGCTTTTTTAACTTAGTAGAAAATTTCGTTAGTACAACATAGCTTCAATTTTTTTCGACATTTTTAAGGGTTAGACAGGATCGACATGATGGAAAATCGCATTTATTAAGAAAATAAATAATACCTATACGAATTGTTCACTGCCTTTAAATACAAATACCTCAGAAGTGCAACAAACAACAAAATACAAATTTTTTTGTTAAAGGGTAGGTAAATGTTTTTTTATATTTTTGAACAATAAATCTGTTTTGTTTAAACAAAAAAATAATTGTTAATTTTGTCTGATATAAACACCAGAGTATACATCGGCAAGAGAAAACACTATAAATTGTCATATATCATACATTTATTTATTGTTTCCTATATATAGACGTGAAAAAGATAAATATATTACTTTTAACACGTATATCATACAATATTTGTTCTACAAACGTTTAAATAAAGTAATTATACAGTTTGAATTAAATTTTAAAAACCTGTGTTAATACATCCAAAGGAGATAATTTTAAATTGCATCGTATATTACAGACCTTAGCAGGTTCGACTGGAAATTTAATTATTCTACGCATCATTCTTCCTTAGCCGTGGAAAATGGTAAAACAGCAATGCAAGAAATTATAATTTGTCAAATTGTACTAGTAATATTAATGTTTATAAATAAAATCTAAATATTTTGACGTTTGCTTTCAAAATCTGACAATTCATTTTTGACAGCAGTGCCATGAAACATTTTAAGGCACTCAGTGCTATAATAGTATATTAAACAACGCATTTCTTATGTAACGTAACGTAAATAACTACTTTGGTCTTTTAATCAACTGTTTATCGTTTTATGGTGGTTATTTGTTGTTTTCTTCTGTCTAATATCATGCCAGATGTTAATATTATTATACACAAACTTATGCAGTTACTAGTTATTGACTGAAAATATTTACTTTTATTAAATATTTAAACTATTATGAGTAAAGTATGACTTGTTTCAAATTTGGTTTGTTTGAGTGGTTTCTCTTACCGATATATAATTACTCACACTCACCTTAGGATCAAGAATCAGAGAATCTGTTTGAATCAAAAGTTTTAGATTGTGTTGATAATATTTAGGTATACTTTATTATAGAAACAATAAAATGAAATGGAATTTGTATGTTATATTAGTAAACATACTCATACTCAGTAGTATTAAAACAATTAAAATACCAAATGAAGTTTACATTGTAAATAAATAATAACATTAATATTAGTTACTGACCAATTCCGATTATGTAACCCTACATTTACAAAACAAGGTTTTATGTTGTTATTAAGAACTCCGAATAAACTGTATTAGGTATTTGGACAAAATTATCGAATATTTAAAATAATCAAACTATTTGATTAACAATCACACATATTATAACAAATCTTTATTTTAAAATCAAGATTGTTTGGTCAAAAAAGTGTGCCTATATACGAGGGTTGTCTGAAAAGTTTCCGACCTAACAAAGATACTAGATATTTTTTCTTCAAATTAATTTATATTTTTCTACATAGTCTCCTTGTAAGTCAATACACTTCTCCCAGCGATGCTCCCATCTCTTCAACCCGTCCAAATAGTACTCATCGGCGTCTTTCTCTGCAAAATAGTTGTTTACGAAGGTGATGGCTTACTCATTCGACGAAAATCTCTGTCCTTCGAGCGCAACTTTTAGCTTAGGGAACAAAAAAAGTCGCTTGGGGCTAGATCTGGTGAGTAAGAAGGGTGGTTACACAGTTCAAACCGTAATTCGTGGATTTTCGCCATGGCAACCGCTGAGGTGTGAGACGGCGCATTGTCTTGGTGAAACAAAATTCTTTTTTTCTGCAAATGAGGCCGTTTTTCCGCAATTTCTGCTTCAGCTTGTCAAGTAATGATGCGTAGTATGCTCCTGTAATGGTTTTACCTTTTTGAAGATAATCGATTAAGATAACTCTATGACTATCCCAGAAAACAGTTGCCATCACTTTCGCAGCCGAAGGAACAACCTTTGCTTTGTTTGGAGCCGATTCCCCCTTCGCAGTCCATTGTTTTGACTGTGTTTTTGTTTCTGGAGTATAATGGTGTATCCAAGTTTCATCTACAGTAATTAATCGGCGCCAAAACTCTGATGTATTGCGCCTAAACTGCGCCAACAAGGAGTTGGAAATGTTCATTTTAACACGTTTTTGGTCCAAAGTGAGCAAACGCGGCACCCAACGCGCGGACAGCTTTCTCATGCCTAAATCTTGATTCAATATGTGACAAACACGTTCTTTGGACATGTTTATAGCCTCTGCTATCTCTCTATTTTTAATTCGACAGTTGTCTAGCACCATTTGGTGAACTTGAGCGATATTATCGTCAGTGGTTGCAGTTTTTGGACGTCCCGAACGTTCATCGTCACCCAAGCTGGTACGGCCACGTTTAAATTCAGTAGCCCAAAATTTCACGGTGGTAAATGATCGTGCAGAGTCCCCGTACACAGCGGCCAACTCGTCTTTGATTTGCGTAGGCGTATTGCTTTTCAAAAACAAATATTTAATTACAGCTCAATACTCGATTTTTTCCATTTTCACAAAAAACACTCACTCAAATGATTGTCAAACAACAACTGCGCGTCCAAAATGGCTGAAATTTTAGTGGGTACCTTTCAAAGCGCAAACACATTCCCCAACTTTTGTTTACGAGTGCTGCCATCTTCATGTTGGAGTTGGAAACTTTTCAGACAACCCTCGTAAGTGAATTTGTATAAAATTTTGATGCCTCTATAGTATATTGGACAATAAAGACTTTACAAACTAACTATTTTGCATTAAATACTCTTTTAATGTTTTTCCTTTCTTAAAATATTATTTAAACTATTTAAAATTGTCTTCTCTAATAAAACATGGGATAATAAACAAATCATTTGTTACAATCACTATCGGAAGAAAGTTTTTGCATATTCAAAGCTAACTATAAAGTTAGATTTGTCATAATTTGACACTATTGGATCTATCTCTAGTGCGTTTTAGAGCTATGATAAACATGGATCGAGGTCCACAGGTTCTAGCGAATTTGCAAAGATATCTTATAACCTTTATCCAAAGTATACATTTCCTGCCCTTTGGAATCCCGATGTTATTTGAGGGAGTAAAGTACCTTTTCCTAATTTCTCTAGGTGGCTTTTCTTAATTTATACACATATTTATAGCTATTCCTATTTTCTGATACTTAACTTTCTAATTGCCTATTTGTGGGACAAAAAACCTTCACATTTATGTCTGTTCCATATACTATAGAGCCGCCTATTTTTTTATTAAATATATTTATAGGTATAAAAATTGTGTAAAAATTGCAAACATAACTGTGATATATTTTCTGTATCCTATCCAATAATCTCGAATAATCAAATCAAATAAAACATACTTTCAACTACTCTATCTTTTAATGATTCACACTTCCTATCAACCCAACTCATATTGCTTTATTTAGTAAAAAAACACGAATTAAAAAAGCATACTTTTTAATCAAGTGGTATTTTATCCAAAGAAATGAAACAAATACATAAAACTGAGTTTGTACTAAAACAGAATAGTGAAAACATAACATTAACATATTTATAATGATGAAAAGAAACAGTTATTCAAAAAGAACAAAACTTTTTTCACTTATAATTAACTGTTGACGGGAAAGACCACTAATTTAAACAACATAATCGTGATCTGCATGCCTAAAAATTACCATATAATGTAATTATATATTTTTGTATGTTTTATAATATGTGTAATGCAGTATGACGTACTAGCCCGAGCACACCTATTAACCATTTATGTGTAAGTATATGTTCTATCATAGTAACTCCGTATTATTATGGTTCCGTGTATGATAAAACAAAGTCAATCAAATTTGAGGTGAACAATCCCATCAGTTCTACAAGAAAATGATACTGTTCTATTATTTTTCAATTAGAGATAAGTATGGAAAACTGGATGCAATACAAATTGATAGGATCCTGAGTTCACATGAACAAATATGTTGTTCCTCATAAATTCATCGATGAGAGTAAACATGTCAAGCAAACTCCATCAAAATTAACAACTTTATCAAGAAAGTAATAGTTTGCTTTGATAAGATAATCCATCTACGATACCATCAATATGTTACAGCAGTCCTACTATGATGGCACAGCTTGTGTGCACTGAAGTGGATGTGGAGTCTCCTTCTGGTACATTTTTGTCAAAAAATTAAGTGTTACTAGATAAGAATAAGGAAAAATATGTCTTCCAAATCAGAGTATTACAGTCCCAGTATGTTGAATCCAACATGTACATATCTTGATAAGAAAGTACAGGTTGGAATCAAGCCAAAAAGAAGATAATACAGACATAGAATAACAGGTATATCAAATATGATTATGGGTTAATACGTCATTATAGCACTGCCCATTTATTTTGGACATTTTTCAGATTTGAATTAATATGCTGGTTTCAAAACTCTAGGATATCTACTTAATACGATTTTGATACATTATAATTCTCTACACGCTGAACCAACATCATTATTCATTGACTGAAATATGTTTGAAGGGATTTCATCCATTAATGGTCTTCCCCATTAAATCAAGTGGTGCTTTATTTTAAAAATAGAATACTCAGAATAAAAATAAACAAAACAAATAAATAAAACTGAATTTGATCTAAATCAAATCGTGAAAACATAACATTATTATATTTTTGATGATGAAAAGAAACAGTTACTTAACATAAACAAAACTTTTTTCATTACATTCTATTTTTATAATTGACTGTCAATTTAAAAATGATAAGGCAGGTCTTATTGTATCAAATTAGGCTAATTTACTACATCTACATACATTGATTCATTAATATCATGTTTCTTTTTAATATGCAACTTCCTATAATAATTTTCAATGAACCTCTTGTCACAATAATTACATTTAAAAGGTTTAATACCAGTATGAGTACAAATATGTTTTTGAAGTTTATTATTGAAAGCAAATGTTTTGGGACACATAGGACAAGCAAATTTTTTTTCTGGTTTAACTATTTTCATTGTACCTATATTATGAATAATTTTCATGTGCTTTTTTAGGGCATAACTATTTTTATATTCCTTCATTTCACAAATGTTGCACTTAAACAACTTTTCATTACTGTGCGATTTTAAATGTTTTGATAATTCTGACTTGTCAAAGAATTTTTTCTCGCAAATGTGACAAGCATATTTTCTTTCGCCTATGTGTCGTTTCATATGACTGACTAAGCTAGAATTTATTGGAAATCTTTTATCACAATGTTTACACACATATTTCCAATCTTTAGGTTCTAAATGCATGCAGATCTTATGGGTTCTTAAGATGCTTGCAGTGTTAAAACTTTTATCACATAAATTACATTTGTATTCTCTTTTATTTAAATGTATTTTACTGTGGTGGTAGAGATCGCCTGAACATACAAAACTTTTACCACAATATGAGCAAACAAATGGCTTCTCATTATTATGATTTCTTTTGTGTACTAATAAACTGTGAGAATTTGTATACTTTGCATCACAAAGATCACACTTATATGGCTTCTCAAAAGTGTGCTTAGCACGAATATGGGCTGAATAGTGTTGTCTTCTATTGAAAGATTTTCCGCAGTACTCACAAGTCAGAGGGACTTTAAGTTTATTGTATTTTTTCTTTACATTAAACTTTACTTCTTCTTCACTAGAATAATTCCCATCATCAAAATATTCAATGTCAGATATAGATTCACTTTTAGATACGCAATCTAATACTTGTGTAACTTCTATATCAGTTTTCTTTTTATCATGTATTTTTGTAATATGTGATGACAACCACCTTTTTTGTGAAAAACTCTTGTTGCATTTGTCACAGTAAAATTTTTGAGATTGCTTTACTTCTTCACTGAAATAATTCCCATCATCAAAATATTCAATGTCAGTTATAGATTCACTTTTAGGTACACAATCTAATACTTGTGTAACTTCTATATCAGTTTTCTTTTTATCATGTATTTTTGTGATATGTGATAATAACCATCTTTTTTGTGAAAAGCTTGTATTGCACTTGTCACAGTAAAATTTTTGAGATTGCTGGGCAATGAGTTTTCTCTTTTCATTTCTTAGATATTCACTTTTTATACAATCTTCAACAAACTTGTAAGCCAAATCTAGATTTCTTGTACAATTTTGACATATGCTGTATTCATCCTTCCATACCTAAAAAAATATTAAAACCAGATAATTTTTTTTTAAATATAACACACTATTAGTTGAATATAGACAAGCATTATTAGTACTTTAGAATAACTTTGGGAACAGTCACCAATGACTAATGCAACTGAGGACAGTTAGCTGTACAAAGGCACATGCTAACTCAGGTTTCTCTATCACTGGCTTTTTGGGCTAAAAAAATCAACAATAATTCACCTAATTGAGTCAGAGTCCCATCTATTATTTATTGAAGTCTCTAAACCCCTCTACAGGATGAAAATAACAACTCTATACAGAGAATGTTAAAAACAAGAGGAACTTTATGAGAACTGAGAAATAAGAGCCAATCCCCTAAAAGAAATTGTCAACTACTTCAAAATATTTGTGTGACAAACTAAATGGACAGGCTCAAGACAAAGCACAATGAAATTAATGATAAGTACGGATCAAGCTTATGGACTTCAGATAATTCAATGTAGTTTTTAGGTTTAACATAAACATTAAAACAACCTTTCTTTCTTTTGGCTATTTCCTAAACTGTAGTTAAAAAGTTACTTAATTTTTAAGTTATGAAACACGAATTGAAATTGTGTTCCTAAACTTTTTTAAAAAACAATCTATAAAAAATATTACCAGGTTTGATACACATACTGATAACTTGTGTATAAATTTGACATTGTTTTCGTCGCATTCATTAATATTAGTTAAACTAGAGTGCTCTTCTACACATATAAAACAAAACTTTTCCAACTCTGACATTTATAACAATAAATAAATAAATAAATAAATCTATAATAAATAAACTAACTTCTAAACTATTGCACAGAACAAAAATATGGTTAGGTTATGTTATCTTATCCCTGGTCTCGCTGGCTTGCTACACATCAATCTAAGGCCAACTAAATAGCACAAAACAATCGATACTTCTTTTGATATTTTGAGAATAACTATGTAAATCATAAATTATTTATAATATTAATATGGTCACTGACCATATAAATAAACCGATGTATAACACTAGCTTCAAAGTAATGCTACCATTGCAGCAAGCATGGAAAGTATAAAGTATATCTTGTTTCGATACTATTTTTTACGATAAGAATCGATCTTTTAAAAGGAATGATAAGATATAGGTTATGTTATATAAAATAAAAAATGAAATATACAGAGAAGAAATACATTAATTATTTATCTATAAATTTAATATAATTGAATAAAATTATGCTTTATATTTATTTTGTGACTTGAAAGAAAATGATTATTATTCCTAAATTGTTTTTATATTAAAAACTATTAAAAATGGGCAAGGAAATGGGTTGTTGCGTATGCCTTAATAATTCTTTGATATTAAATGAGGTTTCCAAAAAAGATGAAAATGAATTAACTATATTATCAAAATTGATTCTAAGTATACCAGAAGTTGTAAGTTGATAATACTAATTTTTATATTTTCTAATATAGATGCAACTTTCAGGAATGGACTGTGGAACATTTTATATGTGAACATTGTACAAACTTGCTTAACATTGTACACAATTTTCGTGAAATGTGTTTAAAATCTAACTTTACCAGACAGCAAAAAATAAAACTGGAAGAAAATAAAGAATATATTAAAGCAGATAATGGAATCAATACAGAAATTTCAATATTTGATGTTAAAGAAGATGATTATGATTTAAATGATATAAGTGATAATGATACTACTACTACAGTTAATATTTCTAAACAGGTTGGAGGTATGATTATAAATTTAGTTATTTTATATTGCATCATAGAAAATTAGTTTATTAACTTTGTCTCACATTAAGGGATTATTCTCAAAGGGAAACTGTTTTTAATTGGATTATTGTTGAATTGACAAGTTTTTGGTTATTATTTAAAACAAAATTGGTGATTAAAAATTTATTTTTAAATTCTATGTATCAGGAATTAATTTTGTTAGCCCTCTGGGTTCAAATGTGTGTTTTACAACATCAATATTTTGAATATCATAAACAGTAAAGTTGTGTGACTTCTTATCACCTCCAATGGATAAAACAAATGGCAAATCTGGACATAAATCCAAACAGTGAATATTTCCCATACTAAATTCCTTCTCAGCAACGCATTTGGGTTCACCATCTAAATTAAAGTCCCAAATTTTTACTGTTTCATCTGTAGAAGATGTTATCAATAATCCTTGGCATTGCTTACTGATAACTAATCCTGTTACTTCTTTAGTGTGTGCATTTGTTGACCATAACTGACCTTTTCTGCAGTCAAAACAATGAATAGTTCCATTACTTGTACCAGCCAAAAAAGTAAAAGGTTCCAGTGGGTTCCAACATAACTTTTCACTTTCTCCATCCAGTAACCAGGTTTGATGACTTTCAGGAGTCCTGCAATCAAAGACTCTTGCAGTTTTATCACAACCTGAAATAGGATAATTATTAAACACTTTTGTGGTTTCCTACATTTATTGAGTTTTATCATGATAGAATTACTAAACAAAGAACAACCTCCAGCAAGTAAAGTTTGAGCTTCCAGTGGATGCCATTCAAGACATTGAACTTTCTCTTGAAAGGATTTTATTGTTGTACTGGGTTTTTTTATCTCCATGTCCCAAAGCAACACAGTTCGATCTACTGATCCACTTGCCAATACATGTTCAAATGTTCTATTCCATGCCAAAGCAAGTACTGCATCAGTATGGCCTGCAACAATTTCAAAATAATTAAACTGGAATATATCAAGATACATTTTTAGTTAGTTCTATTCCAAAACATTGATAAAATTTGTAACACTAACTTATTTATTTAAGAAAAATTTTATTTTTTAAAAACTTACCAATTTGTGTTTTACTTTTCTTATTAATCTTTCCTAATGTAAAAGAAGGTTCAATAATATTCATGATATCCAAATCCCAAATGTCTATAGTAGGTGTCATTGATCCTACTGCACAGTAGTTACCATTAGGCATTTTCGGTTCATAGTTTAAAGGTTCTATGCATAGAGGAAATGATGGTAGAATAATATCATGATGTACATACAAGGATTCTTCTTCTTCATTATATACATATACTTCTAATAGGCTTGCATCACCTTCAATATGTCCTACTAATATTAAATTGTCTGTCGGTTTTATTTTATCATCTTCTTTATCAGAATCATCTGATTCTAAAATTAGTATGTAAAAAAACATAATTAACAAATTAGCTGTTACAAATATATTATTAACATAGATTATTTAATATTTTCCATAAAATATAAACAACCAGTTTAATGATTAAATAACATTTACAATATAATTAATAATATTGGAAGTTACTGTACCCATAGGTAGCAAAATAATTAATAGTTAAGTACTTTAAGAGAGTATAAATATGTCACAATATAAAACTATAAGATAATAAATTTCACAAATAAATTTTACATGATATCATCCTAAAAGAACTCCATAATAATTTTTTACCTGAAAAATTATCTTGTGTATCATTATCTAGTTCAGCTATTGAGCTGATACCTAATGCATTGGCTGCATCATTGGAATCGTCGCTATCATATTTTTCTAATCCAAATTCGTCTGTTAAAGTTCCATCTTCCATAGGTTCATCTTCTGTGTTGTTTGAATTTTGTAGTTTTGTTTTAGTATCATTTATAATTTGTACTAACTCATTTTTAGAAAGTTGAACTTTTATTGGATTGGGATTTGCAACTCCTCGTTTAACCCATCTTGCACATGATATAAAATTAACATTCGGCGTTTCTTCTATGTCCATTTCATTTAAAAATAAATGAACACGTTTAGTAATATTTTAAAGATCAAGTTTGAGGTTAGGTTGAATCTTCGCAAATGGATCTCGTATCTATAGTTATACAGTAAACACTTTGTTAGATCTTTGGATAAATTACTATCTAAATTTATGATATAATGCGAAATTTGTGTGCATTTTTGGTGAAATATGTTAATTATACAGTTTTGACGATTAGCGATTGCAATTAACATTTTGCCGATTAAATTTTTTTTTAACTTTTGTGAATTTCATTTGCGTGAGCTCTTGGAGCAAGCAGTAATAAGCAATAAGTTGTTTTATTTCAGAAAAGAAATGCCGCAGAACAAGAAAAAATCGAAAATTAAAATTTGGTTGCGAAAACTGCTCAGAAAATTTCTATTCTAGTGTCGAGTTAATAAAACATAGTGTTGAGGTACATAAGATGAAACAAAAAGATGTTAGACCTTTTGGTTGTACAAGATGTAATAGTCGATTTGGTAAATATTTATATAGGTGATACAAAATCTTATAATACTGTTGAATTGGAAATCTTTAGTTTTTAATCTTGAGAATTTTATTTCCTTGAATATGATCCGTGAGTTAGGTTAGGTTAGGTTAGGTTAGGTTAGGTTAGGATTCTCTTCTTGGTCTTGAAAGCATCAAAATATAATGGAGTTATTATTTTTTTTAATAATTATTTAATTGCAGGAAATTCTTCAAATTTACTTCAACACATCAAATACCACGATGCGATTCGATCAAATATTTGCAGTTATTGCGGAAAAGGTTTTATAACAAAGACAGATTTAAAGATCCATGAAAAACAACACCTTAATAAAAGAGAATATGAATGTAGTACTTGTAAAAAAAGTTTTAATACTCACAAAGATTTAAGGTAAATATCAGAAAAAAATTGTAAATTAATGCTTGATTTCTATGACATACTGTACTTCTATGACGAGATCAAATAAAACATGAACCGGATGCTTTTTAACCTTCCCTAGATGAAGTGGTTTAATATTTTGTGTAGGGATGTAATATGGAAGACAATGATTCGGTTCGCCAGATCAGATTATCTGTTACATCATGTCTGAACAAGATAAATATGCACACGTTTTGTTATGCAGGGCATTATTATTTAAATTTTGTGCGGGAAGACGTAAGACCTAGTGACATTTTAGGTACGCGGACCGTGTGGTCAAGGACCAGTGGAAAAAATATTAATACAGTTCTTAAGATTACTGAAGGAGTACGAAGCCTTCGAACGAGTATGGCTCGAATGACTGATGTACAAGATGAGAGAAGCAGGATACACCAGGGAATTGACGAAACTACTACTCAGCTATCTGAAGAAATAGAAGATTCAGGATAAGGATAGGAAACGCAAAATCCGAAGTAGGAACAACATAAGCCGGAGTACCACAAGGAGCAGTCCTCTCACCGGTGCTTTACAACATATACACAGCAGACATTCCAAAGATAGACAACACAATGATGGCTCTCTACTCAAACGACAGGGCTATCATTACAAGAAGTACCCAACCAAGGATGGTGACAAGAAGACTCCAACAGGCTATGGACCAAATAGACGAATGGTGTACAACATGGAAAATCCAAATAAACCCGGAGAAAACCCAAGCAGTTTACTTTACTAAAAGAAGGAAAAAACCAGAAGAAAACATTAACATAGGAGGAGAAGAATGGAAAAACAAGGCCAAATACCTAGGCGTGATACTGGACAAAGAACTAACTTTCAAAGAACATGTGGAAAACATCACAAAGAAGGCAAAACAAGCAAGAGGAAGACTAGCCGGACTCATAGGAAGAAAATCCAAACTAGCACTGAAGACAAAGATACATCTTATAAATGCAATCATCATACCAATCATGTTGTGAGGACACACAGTCAAAACTTACAAAAAGAAGATACAAGCACAGCAGAACATCTGCCTTAGGCAAGCAGCAGATGCCTCATGGTACATAAGAAATGTACAACTATACAGGGAACTAGACCAGGAGAAGACAGAAGGAATAATGAAAGCCAGAGCCAAAAGAAGATTTGAAGAACTCAGGACACACCCGAACACAGCACTTAGGGAATTAACAAACTACACAGCAGAGGACTACATGAGACATTCTAGACCAAGGAAACAGCTGGACAACTAAGAAGAAACAACATCTGTCAAGAAGCAGATAGAAGAGGAACCAACTATAAAAGACTCTGCCCATCCCTAGGGAGATGAGTAGGGGCAGTTATAACAAGTGGATCCACTCTCTAAGGTTACCTTTAGCCGCAGTTCGTCGACTAAGGGCTAACTTTTTAGAGGCAGCGAAAAGCAGACACTCTTGAACGCCTAAAAAGAAGACAGGAGGATAAAGGTGCAAAGCACCATCCCGGACCAAACAGAAGACACCTGGAAACCATCTCCGAACCAAGATAGTGGAAGGAAGAGCAGAAGCACGAGGACTGAGGCCCCCATCAGACGTGATAGGGAGGGGTGGAGGAGGGATGCATTCTGGAAGGGACGGGTTTGTTTGACAGTCACAAATTAAAATTAACAAAAATAAATAACAGGGAGGGAAGACAATGCGCCGTCTCACACCTCAGCGGTTGCCATGGCGAAATTCCACGATTTATGGTTTGAACTGCTTGACCACCCTCCTTACTCACCAGATCTAACCTAACCAAGTGACTATTTTTTATTCCCTAAGCTAAAAGTTGCGCGCGGAGGACAGAGATTTTCGTCGAATGAGGAGGCCATCACCTTCGTAAACAACTATTTTGCAGAGAAAGACGCCGAGTACTATTTGGACGGGTTGAAGAGATGGGAGCATCGCTGGAAGAAGTGTATAGACTTACTTACAAGGAGACTATGTAGAAAAATAAAAATAAATTTGAAGAAAAAATGTCTAGTATCTTTGTTAGGTCGGAAACTTTTCAGACGACCCTCGTAACAAACAATTACACACTTTTCTTCGGTTTTTGAAATACAAATTTACCTTTCTTTTGAAAAGAGGATTCTCTAACACATTTTTAATTCTAGATCTCACAAATTGGTGGTTCACACAGATCCATTACTTTGGAAATATTTGTGTGAATATTGCAATAAACGTTTTCCAATCAAATCAAACTATGATTGCCATATGCGCCGTCATACGGGAGAGAAAAATTTCGAATGCCATTTATGCAATAGAAAATTCACGGACAAATGCGTTTTACAACGACATATGAGAACTCATTCGAACGTTAGAGAATTTAGATGCAGCCAATGCGATAAGGAATACAAAGATAAAAGAGTTATGCAGATTCACATGGCCAAAATACATGGTACGTTTTCTTATATAACAATATTGAAAAAAATAAAAATTAAGTAAATTATACAATATATTATGTACCAATGTTTCAATTATCAATGCAACAAATACAGGGTGCGGCATTAGTGCCGTTATTTAGGTAAAAGTAAGGCGATTTATAGGACCACACTTTAAAAATATTTTCAAATATACAGGGCCACCCATTGTGACAGGATGGACCAAACTTATCTTTCCGCGACGAAATTATTTCTTGAATCACCTTGTATAACACTACAAAACCCTATATTGCCAAAAAGGAAAGACCGTAAGGAATCCAAAAATGTAAAAATATACAGGATGTTCCATAAAAAAAAGAATTAGCATGTACAATTCTACATTTTCGCTGGTTTTGATCAGCCCATCCTTTCTTCGCCATTGCATGCGTTGTAACAAGTTTCATCCAGATAATAAATTGGTCTGCCGCATTCTCTATATTTTGTGAGGGTTTGTAAATATCGATCCGTTTATCGATAGTCTTAAATTTAAATCCGTTGTTCTTCAAAAATCGCCACAAAGTTTTTCTCGCACAATCTATCACTTCTTTCCTTTGAATGCTAATAATAACTAGTAAATAAAATAACAAGACTTCCATGAAAATATTAAACCCAAACCTGTAAAAGTCAAAACCAGGTAATATAATACAATGGAAGTTATAACCAGACCGTCGTTAATTCAGCTCGCAGGATCTTAAAATCCCTTGACTCCATTCAAAACACTGCTCTCCAATGTTCATTTAGAGCTGGTTTTCATACCAGCTCCATGATGACCTGCATATCAAAACCAACGAATTTCATGTACCTACTACATAAATATGACAACAATATACTAAACCCAAATAACACTCTCTTCTTTCTGTCTCCTTTCCTCCAACGACAAAATATATTTCCTTACTTACTCTATTTCATTTGCACCCTTCTGCTACAATAAGCCTCATTCTTAATACCCCCTTTGCTGTTATTAGCAGCCCTCCTTGAACACTCAATATTCCTCTCTCCAATACCTCTAATAACATTGTCATTTGTACCTTGTAACCCTTTTTAGACCCAAAAAGGCAGGGAGCCAATTTGTAACTAAAAAACTTCCCAAAAGAGATCCCGGCTAAGAGACCCTCTCCAGGGGGTGGTTCGACTCCAAGTTAATGCTCACTATAGGAAGGATTGGGATGTATGAGTAATAAGGGCGCCACTATCTTTTGAACGCTATTGATTAAGCAAACAAACTACCCAAAAACTAAGGTGAGAAAGATAGAAACACCTTGTAATTACTTTAAATAAACAACAATTAAAGAAGCTACTTGAAATAAAGTGCTTGCTGATAATGAACTGGAGTTGTAAAAAGTGGACTTAACTTTAGGTTTCTGTGCTGTCTAGGAGGGCGGCTTCAGCTTCTTCTTGGAGAGATGAAAGTTTCTTTAATGGTTCTGGCTGCTTGGGATGTAATAGTTTTCTTAACAGCTCAGAGGTGGTTTGAAGTGTCTTCACATAGGGACCTTCCAAAAGCGGTAACTGGGCTCTAAATTAGCGATAACTTGACTCCAACTTAGCAATAACTTGACTCCAACTTAGCGGGTTGTATCTTTCAACAACCAAAAAGAAAATTCACAAGAACGTTTTTCTTACTCTTCAGTCGGCCTGTTAATCGATTTTAGGAGATATGGTTGCCTCACGGGTCTTTAAATAGTCTTGCTCATAACGGAAATCGTGTTTGTGTCATTTATAAGAAGAAATGCGTTCGTTATTCGATTGCAAGCGAGGGACGCGTTCTTTGATTGGCCTCTTTCAAACAGATAAATAGTTAGCGTCTATAAGGGGTGTCTCGTGTACAGTAGCATTAACAGTGAATCGGGGTCAGTTTTAACGGTAATAATAGCGGTATCGTTTACGGTCGGTAATAGGTGACATGACGATAGATATGTTACAACCTACCCCTCTTCTCTATTCACTGAATGAAATTTACTGCAACAATCCCATTATTTAAAAACTACAATAAACAATGTAAAAGTGGCTTATGGATTCTAACGCATAAAAAGAAACTGATGAAACTTTTATCTCAATAACACACATACACTTCTTTAACTGAAAACTTCACTATACATGATTTCAACCCTCCAAATCATTCCTTCATATACAAAAAACTATTCCTTCCATCTCCATACATAACTTTTCCAGATATAAATGTCAACAAAAACTATTTTTTTTTTGCTTTTTAGGTATAGGTGTTGGAGAAATTAAAATTCCTTCAAAAGAACGTAAATACGTTTGCCATGTATGCCAAAAAGGATATTATGCGAAAAATAAACTTACCAGGCATATATACACTCACACCGGAGAAAAGCCATTTTTCTGTGAAATTTGTAATAAAAAATTTAATGACAAGTCTTATGTGAAACAGCACATGAAAAAAACGCACAATGTGGAGACAAATAATTGTTGATTAAAATTGTAAATATAAGAAAAATAATAAAACGCAATAAAAATCCATTTTTAAAGTATAAAATAGTGAAGATGTTTTCATCACCTAACGAAGTTAAGAGGGTCTCTTGACTCTCTATCCAAAAATGTTACTGTTTTTAAATTTATTGCAAAAATTAACATAAAAAAATAAAATATCTGATATGTACCTAATATTTAATTGTTCATAACGTATAAAATATGAATGTCATGACGTAAATGTTCAAAATGCTCACCGCGAAGATCTTGGTCCACGTGAGATACAAGCAAGTTTACCACTGCGCCAGCAGGCGTTTTAGAAAACATTGCTCATATTTTGTAGAATTTATATTATTTATGTATTGTTAATTTCTTTATCCTCATCTGAGCTTTTATCAAGGTAATCATTCATGATTCATGATGATTTTTTAATATTTGTTTTTTCGCAAGTGAGCACTATACTATTCCATGTCCATGAATGAAATTTTGCACAATTGTTTGGAGGAGGAGCGAAACGACGACTCCAATTATTATCTGAGATCGGTTACCCTTAACGTTTGACTGGTCTCTTCACTCTCTATCCAAAAATGTTACTGTTTTTAAATTTATTGCAAAAATTAACATAAAAAAATAAAATATCTGATATGTACCTAATATTTAATTGTTCATAACGTATAAAATATGAATGTCATGACGTAGATGTTCAAAATGCTCACCGCGAAGGTCTTGGTCCACGTGAGATACAAGCAAGTTTACCACTGCGCCAGCAGGCGTTTTAGAAAACATTGCTCATATTTTGGAGAATTTATATTATGTATTGTTAATTTCTATATCCTTATCTGAGCTTTTATCAAGGTAATCATTCATGATTCATGATGATTTTTTAATATTTGTTTTTTCGCAAGTGAGCACTATACTATTCCATGTCCATGAATGAAATTTTGCACAATTGTTTGGAGGAGGAGCGAAACGACGACTCCAATTATTATCTGAGATCGGTTACCCTTAACGTTCGACTGGTCTCTTCACTCTATCCAAAAATGTTACTGTTTTTAAATTTATTGCAAAAATTAACATAAAAAAATAAAATATCTGATATGTACCTAATATTTAATTGTTCATAACGTTTAAAATATGAATGTCATGACGAAGATGTTCAAAATGCTCACCGCGAAGGTCTTGGTCCACGTGAGATACAAGCAATTTTACCACTGCGCCAGCAGGCGTTTTAGAAAACATTGCTCATATTTTGTAGAATTTATATTATTACGTATTGTTAATTTCTATATCCTCATCTGAGCTTTTATCAAGGTAATCATTCATGATTCATGGTGCAAATAGGTTGTTTTCGGTTGACAGAACGTTTAAATCTGTCTGATCCATTCTCTCAAATACATTGTAAACTGTTTGACACTTTCAAGCGATACAGCAGTGTCGTTTACAATTTTTTTTAATTAAAAACTGTTGGAAAGGTTTATAATAACTTAAGAGAACTAAAATCACAAATATATGTAAAAAAAATTAGTTTCCTTACATAAAAATATTTATTATGTAAAATAAAAATGTTCAAGGACGCCTTATTTAATTTAGAGCAAGTTTCGGTTTACAAATACAATATAAAGGATGTATTACTCTACAATTTGGATTGTGAACAAGAAAATTATCAATACCAACTTTAGTTACACTAGTATATGTTAAATCGATTAATTCTATATCCAAATTTTTAAGGTAGCTCAATGTGCAGTCGGTGATTTTTTTATAACCTCTAAGCGAAAGTCGCTTTAGAGGAATCTTCCATTTAATTTTCCACCTTTCTTGATCGATTTCCCTGGCAAATATTCTGAAAATAACCGTAAAATATACATCAATATGTAACTTATTTTTCGCCGAAATGATCAAAAGCAACATTTATAGTTGTTAATACAAAATATAAATTTGATAAATAGTTGGAGCGCCACAACATTGTGGCTGTTTTTCCTATGTATATATTTATAGAGATTGGTTATAAAAAATTTGTTATTGAAAAATATAGTGAAAATTAAAAATGGTATACTTTGTATTTATTTTGTTGCTGCGAACCTCGCTGCGCTCGGCACGCAGTGATGTATCACAATAATATAGTTGATAAAACTATGTAAGATACTGTAAATTTAACCAATCTTATCATAGGATGACAGAAATGAAAACTTTGACAACAAAGTACAATGACAAACCGTTTCCGTCAAACGATCTAATGTCATTTTAGCTGTCAACTGTCATTTTAGCGCCACAACTTTAGTTACACTGAAAAAAATTTTAAATTACCGTACTTCCGGCGATCCATCGTCCAGCAATGGAATATAAAATGGTATGTATGGTCTAATGCCATCGATTTCATTTCTGCTACGCCCGATGGAATCCTCATTTTTAACGGAATTATCGCTACCGTTTTTATTACTATTGCTTATTTTACTTTTTGAACAAGAAGGTGAGTTATTTACACTTAAATCATCATTTATCGACGATTTAGATGTCTCTATAGTTTCGGTACTTTTCGGATGCGAAATTCCATTTATAGCTCTAGATGTTGAAGGTTGGCAGTCTCTGAAAAATATTTAATTTTGAATCAGTCAGACGATCATAATTTTCATGTAAACGAGTTATTTGTGGCAATTAATGTGCACATATGGGGCAGTGGCTTGGGGCGCAAGGGCTAATCTGAGTACGACGAGGAAAAATCTCTCGAAGATTCAGAGACTAGCCTGTTCATGTATCACTGGAGCAATGGGAACTTGCCCCACTGCTGCAATGGAGGTGATTTTAAATTTGACCCCACTGCACATTCTGTTAGAAAGTGTACGGAAGAAAACAATATATAGAATGATCAAAGAAGGAATTATCAGGGAAAAACCTTGATCAAACTTGGAAAATGCCCCAAGATGATATGCCAAAGAAATTCAACTTTGTGAGAAAATTCATCTGAATGGGATGAAGACACCATATAGAATTTAAACCAGAATGCCATAAAGTGGTATACGGACGGTTCCAAGCTAGACGAGGGAACTGGGATAGGAGTTTTTGGACCGAGAGCCAAATACTCAGCAAAAGTCCGCATCGAAAGATGTGTGGAATTCAATATTGGAAGAAACTACCGCAGACAAGAGATTGTGATCATGTCGAATAGTCAAGCAGCCATCAAAGCGCTGAGCTCAAATATAATCAGTTCGAAGATGGTTTGGGAATGCCTAGGCAAACTAAATGAACTAGGCCAGAAGAACACTGTCACCCTCCTATGTGTCCCGTGAGACATAGGAATAGAGGGGAACAAAACAGCAGACAAGCTGGCAAAAAAAGGAGCTGAAACCCCACATTTGGGACCAGAACCATCTTGTGGGATCAGCAGTAGAGTAATCTTAGGAAAACTAAGGGAGGAAATGGAGAAAGAAAAATCCAAGTACTGGAATCAGCTGGAAGGACTGAGGCAATCTAAGATACTACTGGGGAACTATGACCAGAAGAGATCTCTTAGCTGCCTCAACCTCAGTAAAAAAAAAGGCTCCGTATTCTAACGGGAATATTAACCGGGCATTGCCGGTTAAGAAGCCACATGAAGAAACTAAGGTTAGCAGATGAAGCAAAGTGCAGATTCTGTGAGGAAGAGGATGAAACCTCAATACATATACTCTCAGAATGTCCTGCCTTGCAAAATTCTAGGGCTAGATACCTAGGAGCACATGAAATAGAAGAGGGGGATCTACCTGATTTGAAGCCCGACGATGTCCTAAACTTCCTCAGGAAAATAGGATTCGAAGAGCTGCTGTAAATCTGAGAAAACATCAGAACATGGGGACACAATAGATCCTATAGGTCGCAGTGTACTTATCACCCCCTAATTTATACATACTACTCAATAAACCCCACTACTCATATGTTTTTGAAGAGGGTTTGTTTAAAATATTAAAGCGGCTTGACCAAAGTATTTTATATTCTATTTGGAATATAGGTAGGTGCATTCATTTTAGTGTGATTTGTTTTTGTTTTTAGGGTGTTGGTTGTGTATTGAATATTTTGCTAGTTATTTTTTGACTTTTGTGATTATTTCTGTGATTACCTTCGAATATATACATCAGGTAAATTTTTTTTAACAAACAAATGAAAATGTGCTTAATATATTTTGCGATTCAGGTAATATCTGAAACATCTCCAAAGAAAACCAATGAACATGTTCACCGAAGAGGAAGAAAATCCCAATTAAGGCTATCGACAAGAAGGTATAAGAGAAAGGGTTTTCCAATAAAAAATATCAGGTAAGTCAATTATTTACCGTAAAAATAAATATTTTACTTAGGGATAAGAAAATAACATAATGGTTAGGTATTTTTGGTTTTAGGCGAAATTTTACTTTGATGATTGATAAAATGATTTTTTTGAACAAACCTAAAGTTTTGTCTGAGCTTCGAAACATTGATATATATGAAAATTATGAGATGTGGTTTATTTATTGATAAACAGTAACATTTTTAAATAGACAATGAAGAGTCCTTTGAAACGAAATATCACAAGCCCATACTTCCATTTAAAAAATTGGGGGTTGTAACTGTCAGTCAAAGGGGGTTGAAGGTAGGGATCACATTTTCACTTTAAAGACTGTCAATTTAAAATTTGTATTTGAGAGATCCCTTCATTGTCACAGCAAAAATGAACTCCATTCCCAGATCGACTACAATTTTACTGAATTAATATGCCAGGATTGAGGTGAGCTAAAAATGCCTTTGCTTTCTCAAAATGAGCAAAAAAAACATAAAATTGACCGCAGGCAATTGGGCAAATCGTAAAAGTAGCATTGTTCTGTATATGACTTAAGTTTCTAGAAGGAGTTGCCTGTAAGTCCTTATCAAATTAGAAATGTGTCCTCTAGAAAGCTGCTTAGGCTAGAAGTATTGGCGTTCTAGAGTTTGAATAAGGTATGCACAACTATGCAGCGAAGTCTAACTGGCTTGTACAACCTAAGTCAATATGATCTAACCTAGTGATGGAAATAACTGAATGGTAGAGCAAAAAATATTACAAACCAAAGTAGAATAGGATTAAAAAATTAGAGAAAGTAATACCAATAGACAAAAGTAAAGAGCATCAAAAAACAAAAATAAAGATCATTGGACAATAGTATATTAAACAACGTATTATTTCATATGGCTGTTGTGGGACTCGTTTTTTAAACTTGAACTCCATATGAAATGCGTTGTTTAATATACTATTTTATAAGTGCAAAATATAAAAAATAATTTGGGGTTCGTCAAATATTCAACATCAGTTACAAACAAATGAAATGAACAGTCTATTCAAAGAAAAAATGTTATAATTCTCCTTTTAAAAATTTCACAATTGTACAAAAAGAATGAGTAAGTTAACAAATAAAAGGAATAAACACTAATACAATGTGTTAAAAACATCATAGTCCCAGGACAAGAAACAATAGAAGAAAAAATAGCATGTTATTGCAAAGTTATTTAAACCAGTGTGATGTTGTTATATTATAATAAAGTGAGACTATAATTTTTATGAATGTCACTCCTATCTTTATTGCCTAGTGTGAACTATACCCAAATATACCCATATTTGTAAATAAAACCTGTATATCTAATACTTCAGAAGACTGTAAAGCAGTGCAGTTAAAATATTTAATAAATGATATAATGTCCAAATGATACTTGAAGAGAATGACAAAACCAAAAAAAATGCTCTATGCATGAAGGCAATTAATAATAAATATATTAAAACATATAAATATCATCCTGTTATTCAGCAATACCTACCAAAATTAATTCTAAAAATATACAGAATAAAACTTACGGTTCTGGTCGTGTTGGGGTACTCCTGTTTAAATTACTCGATCCAGCCTCTACTATTTTGTCTATTCTTGAACTAACATCGTCTATACTTTCTACTAAATCGTTTATCAACGCTTCTTGTGCTTCGTTGCTAACTCCGTCAAAAGACGCGTTGTTATTTTTCTTCAATTTCTTGTTACGCTGCTCCTTATCTAGATCTTCGTCTTCATCGCTAGTCCCATAACTTCTTTTAAACGGATTGCAAGCTATTTTATATTCTGCAGGACTTCGCCTTAATGTGTAATTTCTTGAAGGACCAGGAGAATTGTTGGCGCTGAGAAAATGACGTTAGTTACTTTTTTATAACAAAGTGTCCAATGGAAATGTGTTTTATGATAACTCACTTTGAAAGTAATTCATGTGAGATAGATAAAATTTTTTAACAAAACAAAAGTAATGGATTAAAGAAAATGGAATTTCGAGCAAGCCAATAAAATAGTCAGTATAGTTTGTCACTATTGAAAAAAAATTGATATTGAAAAAAGACATGTTCTTCACTTATACTGTACCATTCTCTGATATCTTCTAAGTTTTCTGCGGGTTGTATATCTACTCGTGGACAATGCAGATTTCTAGCACCCTCTTCAGGAAGGGTCATTTCTTCTCCAACGGAAGGGGTTCGATCGTGAGGAGTGGGTACGATTAATCTACTACCCATTCCAAAATAACAGCAGCTATTGTCATCATCTTCTTCATCGGAAGTTGACTCTAGATCCGAATGAATATCTAACGATCAACATAATTCACAAAAGTAAAAACTAACTTTTAAACAATTATACTGTTTAAAATAAATAAGTTAAGACTCATAAATTTTCCTCTAATTATGTATAATTATTAATTATTCAAACAAAAAATCAATTTAAATAAGTTTAATGTCATGTAAAAATCAGTATGATTTACAGCATATATCAAAATTCAAGGATGATGTAAGGAGAAATACATTACCTGGATCAAATTTTTTCTGTGAGAGAAAAAACGCTTTAAAATTGCCAGGAAGTCTGGCTGCGTGTTTCATATGTTTTCGACACAAAAATTTATGTTCCTCTACTATAGGAGACATATGAATCATATCCTCATCGGAAAGAATTATATTCTGAGCTAAAATTTTAAAAGTACATTTAAAGTTTAATCATAAAGAAAATATGATCAAGTATTTTTGTAAAAGTAAAAAATAGTTCAGACAAAAATGAATAATTTTGTTGAAAACTTTTTTTAGATCAGGATTTCTCAATTTCAAAACTCTAGCTGAAAATCTCTTAAAATAATTTGTTGCATTCTGTATTCACTTCCCAACCACCTAGGCTATCAGCATTTTGTGGAATTAATCTCACTAAAAAAAAATAATCTCTAACTATGTAATGGTTCTAGATGATTTGAATTTTTGTTGTGAAGAATGGCTAAGCTTTTACAAAACTGATCTTCAAACCTAAACCTTAAACCTTTACAATCAGAATCAAACTTTTTAAAAAAATTCATGTGCTTTCTTTGATTTGGTTTATTAGATATGTTTCTACTCTCACCCTGCACCTTATAAAATAAATATTTTAACCCTTTTAAATGGTTCATATTATGGGCTTGCAACTTTATCATTTATCGATTAGAACGGCATGATGCAGAGTTCTTCAACATACTTTGGTTGTGTATAAGAGAGAATGTAATTACCTCATTTTCTGAAGTAGCAAATATGTAATAACCTTAAGATTTTCTGTATACAGAAAAATAAAATCCATAAAAATAAAAATTAAGTTCTATCCTGTTCTAACAGGAAAAAATTCTTTAATTTTATTTTAAATTAGGAAAGAATTAAACTTAATAATATCACTCAAACAAAAAAAAGTTATAGTACTATTAATCTATTTTTAAGAGAAATTGTAAAACAAATTGTGGCAATAATACTCAATTCTTAAATGTCTTAAACATCTATCAATTCAAATATTTCATTTCATGAACAAATGATGGTATTTGTTCTAAAGTGTTTCTCTTAAACCTCCCAATATCCTATACTTTCAATCCTAAAATTAACAAACTCCTTTCAAAAAAGGAGAAACTAATAATTTTCATCATGGTTTGTTGACTTGGGTACACTTATTTCAATTAAAAAAAAGTGACTTACTCAGTCCATCATCTCTTGCTCCTTCTCCACATACACAATCAGGATATGGATCTTTATATAAAACACTATGAGATATTTTATCAATTTCAGTTTTAGCTTTTGCTGTAGTTGTCACATACTCGCACAAATGAGTGTCAGCAATACTCATATCTGTATTAAGTTCTGGTGCATGTTTTCTACCAGATTTAGAAAGATCAAGAATGTTTTCGTGATAATCAACTTCAGCTGATTTGAAACTTTGAAAATAGAGTCTCTGCAAATTTTCTTTAGAATAAAAAGTCCTTAAAAGTTCACTGCCAATTCCTTAAAGAAAAATGTAACAAAATTAATGTTTTAAAAAATGTAATACTTAAAGACTTGTGCAACAAACAATTAAATTAAAAATATAATTGAGAATTTTATTTATATTTAATGAAATTATTCTATGTGAAATATATTGTATACTATAATCAAAGTGTTTTTGTTGAAAAAATGACAAAATAATTTTCTTTATATATTTAAAGCTTAACTGAAATAGTAGTAGTAAACTTCACTTTAAGGTTGGTTCTAAAATACCTCCCTCTACTTTTATTTGTGTGAATTATTAGTACCTGTAAATCTGCAATCAAAAATTTTAAGATTCTTGCAACCAAGTTTGGCAACGCTTAAATAAGGTATCATATTACGATGTACTCTTAAACATTTTACTACAGAAATAATTTCCAAATGTTCATACTTAGAAACAGAGAGTAAGAAACTACAGGTAACCCAAAAACATTCATCCAAAATCAACACCTAAAATTAATACATAATTAAGTAACTTATGCAAGTATATGAAAAAATCATAAATACCCTCAATTTTGGTATATTTTTGACTGAATGTTGAAAAAAATAATCAGAATTTGTAACATGTGTCCTTCTAAGACTAAGTTCTTCTAATCCAGATGGAAAATTTCTCAATGTAACCTAAAACAGAATTGAATGTTGTTTTCCTAGTTGGTTTTAATTTAAAATGCAATAATTTAACAAACCTTAGATCCTCTAATTTTTACATTTTCTAATGCTAAAACTTTAATATTTTCAAATGGTTTAATTATATTAAAAAAATTTGCAGGTAAATCATGAAAAGTTAAATTTCCCTTTATACAGAAATGTGCAGTCTTCTTGTGTATTCGTTGTGTGCAATATTCAATTTTATTAAAAATATTTGGCTCATCCCTGGCATCTATATACTTCCATAGCAAAGGATCAAGAATAAATTCCTTCAAATAATTACATGTCCTAAAATTATAATCTTGGATCATTGTTTAAATACTGTAAAAATAATGCTTTTGTAAATCAGAAGCTATATCTACATCATTTTTTATTTCTCAATATTCATTTTATTATTGTCAATACTAGCATTTCCAGAAACCAACATTAATCTTTGTCCTTAAAATATGTTATTAATAAGTACCTACAGGAACAATTCTCAATTTGACACTTGTTTCTAGACAATAGTTTTTTACCAAAAAAACTAGTGATGTTAAATATTAAAGTCTCTTTAGTTTATTGAGACCATTGTTTTCTACATTTCTATAAATAATAAAAAACAAATTGGTAGCTGTAATTATAAAATTGGTATAATCGATATTTGGAAGTACTTCATCTGGTAAAGAATTTTAATTTTGTCTTTATTTTTAATCATTTGAACTTATTACATACCTGCTTAACTGATATAAAGAAGTGGCATCTAAGTATGAGAACAATATTCTCATAACATAGTGTGGTAGCTCCAATAGCTTACACGGACCGTCATAATATTCGCCCTCAACAACCATAACGAATGTAAAAACCAATTTGAAAAATAATTTCAACGCTACAGTTTTTCTATATAATGAAAAATATTTATAATTATTAATAATTTGTTTACATACTTTCAACCACTTCAAAAGAAAACATGTCAATGTCATTGGGTGAGCTGCGTTTTTGTTATAGAACCAAAGCCCACTGGGATACAACAGAACAGATCTATATCTATATTCTATTTTGCAAACTTTGTTCTGTGTCTTTTATTTATATTTATTTATAAAATGTAGTAGATATGTGCCAATTATAATTAGTTGTAAACATCTTTTAAAGATCAGTAAAGATGCACATGGGAATAAAAAAATTTTGTTTCGAAAACATTTATTTATTTTTAGGTATTACAATTGGATTATATTTTTCAACCATAATTTCTAACACAGATGAAACAAAATGTACGTTAATACAAAAACCAATCAAAAATGAAACAGCTCAGGAAATCATAAATTCATCGATTAATAGGTTATCAGGAAAACAAATAAAAAAAACAAATTCGAATGTACCCAAACCTAAATTGGTACGTCCTAGGTATTACTCAACAGAACTAGGAATCAAAGAGAAGTTATTTGTTGGAATATTTACATCAGAAGAGAAAATAAATACTCAGGCTGTTCACATTAATAAAACCATTGGCCATTTAGTTGATAGGATAAAATTTTTCATAACTGCCCAATATAAACTACGAACTAAGTATAATTTAACTGGCTTGGTGGGATTTACTGATGCCAGATACAAGTATAGACCTTTTCAAGTTATTAAATATGTTGCTGATACATTTGGACAAAGTTATGATTATTATTTTTTTGCAAATGATGTTACATTTATAAATGCTCACAAATTGAATGATATTGTCAGGAAAATAAGTGTTAGTATGGATGTTTATATGGGATCAACAGTTGAAGATGGCAGTTACTGCAATTTAAGTATGAATTCATTTAATTATAATTTGTCCATTAATAATTATCATCAATGCCAAATTTTGTGGTATTAATATGCATCTTTATATTTGTTCAACAAAAACATTTATCCACTAACTTAAATATCTGTTATAAATTTTAGACAGTCTTTTTTGTTTGTAAAATTTTCCAGATTCCGGTATAATAATTAGTAACTCTGTGCTAAAAGCTATGAGAAACCATTTGGATTGGTGTATAATGAATGCAGTTTCTGAAGATGCCAGTGAAAATATAGGCAGGTGTGCATTTCACAGCTATGGCATATCCTGCCAAGAAATTGTACAAATGGAACAGTTATATTCTTTTAGAATTAAACATTTTGAATTAATTCCACATCTGAAAGAACTATCAGAAAGGATGGATTTTAATAAAGCTGTTACAGTCTATCCTGTGTTACAAAAAAATGATTTCTACACATTAAATGCATATTTTTTGAAGGTAAGTAGGTGTTGCATTTTACAATTGTCAAGGGGTGGTTCACATATCTAAGTAGGTGTACATTTTTTAAAAAGTACTTCAAAGTACATTAAAATTACTCAAAGTACATTCAAAGTATCAACTACTACAGGTGCAGAAGGGGATTTTGTTGAGAGTGGGACAGTTCTGGATAAGGATCCATTGAACATGAGTTTCCCATCTCAGCCTGAAAAAAAAGTAGATGGAAGCAAATGCCATTGGTGCAGGAGACTCACAATTGCAAAATTAGTTATTTTTCTAACATGAAGCAAATTTCTTTTGATTGGGCATCTTGTTGGACATGCACCAACTTTTCAGAATGTGAGATAGATGATACAGCTGACAATTACACTTATCCAGGGATTACCTGATTTAAATGAAATATGTGGTATTGTGGAGGTTGCAAAAGTACTTCTTACATACACAAAGTACATTAAAAATACGAATGTACTTAAGGTAAAACCCCTTGACAATTGTTTAAAGTTCTTAATAGGAAATAATCTGTATTGGAAGTAATCTAAATTTTAATAGTCTTGTAAATATATGAATATTTACCTGATAGTTCTCAAAAATGTTATTTTAGCAAAGGTTGTTATTAATCAATGAAGAAATTGGTAAAAATACCATACAAGATCAATGGCCCCCAGGGCAGAAACCAGGTGCAAAACCAGCTACTAGATTTGATTTACCAAGACAGTATTATTTTAATCAATCCCATGTATTTTTTCCCAACGATTTTACAGTTTTAAAAAAACATACAACAGCTGAATTATTAGATATTGAGGTAAGCATAAAAAAATTTAAAAGCATTATGCAGTTTATTAAATTATACATTGCTATAGTATATACTTTTAAGGTTTATTTATTTATACATGCATGCAATTAATGAATTAAAAATTAGGTTTATTATATTTTATTGACAAGTTCTTCATTTTTAAGGAACCTTGATATCTCTTGGTATTTCTGTAACTAAGGGTGTCTTTGAGGTTTGATTTCAGTTCATGTTGCTGATGTAACTGCAAAAAAAGGACATCCTATGAGGATAGTCTGGATGACGTGTTCTGAGCAATACTGACAGTTAGTTTGTGAAAATTTAGGCACTAGGTGACCATGTCTATCCTAACAATATGTTTCCTAGACAAGTCAGAACAAGTAAAATGTTGGTTGAATTGCATGTGGTGCAGAGGTAGCTTGATTCCAATTATTTTGACAGGTATATATGCCCCTAGAGTCTTGATGGGGGTTGAATACTTAGCACCTCACAGTGTAAGGTGTAAGTCTAATGATATAGAAGCTTTGAGAGATGATATTATAGAGTACACAGGATTTGAATGTTGCAGCAGCATAGAAGAGGATAAATTAATTGCCTTCTTAGCCAGAGGGAAGGTTTATTAGCTTCACAATACAGACTTTTAGAACCAGTCACATAAGTGAAGCTGTAATGAAGAGAATTTTTAAAATATTCAATAGTTTGAGACATATCTCTTTAGTTTCCTGAATATTGATCATCTCCATGAGAGTCTCTGGGATTTAATATAAAACATTGGGTAGTTGAAAGTTATTTTTTGTAATTTGAGAAGTGAAATCTGATGACTTTTTATTTTATGTGAGATAAAGTGAGCCCAAGAGATGAAATTTTATTGTAGAGATTATTTATTGCAAGATGGAGCATAGTCAAGAAATTCTTCATGCAAGCATGTTGTGAGCTGGTTAAGAAAATATGTTGTTCTAGGTACAGGTTCTAGTTCAGTTGTTACTGGAACCATTGAAAAGTATAGGTCTTTGGAAGCTGGGGCATATTAGATGTTTTAAAATTATTTTCTGGCAAACAGAGAAAGTCAGGTTGGTCAAGTTGGTTTTTGATGTCAAGGATGGGGGTACTGGCATAGGAGGAAGAATTGAAGATAGTTGGAATGTAACTGTTTCAAAGAAACGTTAGGTTCAGTTAATGGTTGAGTTTGCCATTATTTAAGTATAATATTTCAGGTGCCAAAATGTTAAATATATGGTCTCATGATTTTATGTTTATTATGTTAACAATGAAGTAACTTACCAATATCCAGCAGTTGATTTTGCACTTTAAAAACAAAAACAGATTAATTATTATTTTGGCCTCTGATGAAGAGCAGGTGGAAAAGAATTGGAAAAAATAAATAATCAATTAGCAGATCTAGTAAAAAATCACCAAATAACTCTCTTTATGTAGTAATTGCAATTCTAAATGTCCACTGTACTACCGACAGAAGAATTTGTTGATATTATTCTTTAAACTTACCTTTTTTATATAAATCAGAAAATCTTAATTTATGCCAAAATATTATATTAGTAATTTCAGATAGAATTTATATACAAAACTTTTTAGAATATGCTTGAAGAAGTAAAGCTAAAAGTGAAACAGATTTATGGAGATTACCTAAAATATATTAATTTGGTGAATGGTTACAAAACCTTTGATTTAAGTAAAGGCATGGATTATATTATTGATGCCGAGTTCGAGGATGTTAGTAGTAAAAAGAAAATAATAAAAAGGTAAATATTATAAATTTGCTTGTTGACTTTTTTTTAAATATTACTAAAAGGTTTCAAATTATTTTAGACTATATTATCTTTAAAAGCTTGATTTGCGTAGGTTTAAATGACTCAAACATTGTTTAAAACATTTTTTTATCTAAAATATCCATGAATGTTGTTCCATCATCGTGTAGATTCATTTTTATTTTAGTTTTTTGGTCTGTTTTTTAGATTCGAGATCTGCAAACCTATCAACAATGTAGAATTAATATCAGTACCTTATGTTACCGAACATTCAAGAGTAAATATAATCCTTCCGATTCAAGATAACGAAATCCAGCAAGCGATGGATTTTTTAAAAATGTACGCCTCGACCGTCATGGATAGAAAAGAAAAAACTTTCCTTATGCTCGTTTTGTTATATCAATTTAATAGTGAAAGTAAAGGAACCGCCGATAAGTTCGCTAATATTAAAAACTTTGCAACTACCTATTCGGCGAAATATAGAAACGACGATGTTAAAATTGCTTGGTTATCTGTACGATTACCCGATCTACCGAAACCTATATATATTGAAGAAAACAAATCGTTACTATTTGCGATTGTTGATTTAGCTTTAAAAAAGATTGGCTTGGAAAGCCTAACATTAGTCTTGGACGTTTACTGTGATATTTCTGTAGATTTTTTGAACAGGGTATGTATATTTCAATTTCACATTTAAAAAAATTATATTTTATAATGAACTAACTTTTCTGATAACAAATCTTATTTCCGTATCTCATTTGTGGAGGAAATCCTTTAAATTCATAACCTGTTGAGTATATCAGGTGTCTCTAACAGTATTTTCCTAGGGTGAGGACCTTCTTATGATCATGTATATCAGGATCATGTCCCCTATTTTTCTCTGCAGCATTTGCATGGCTTAACAGCTTCAACCCTATTTTGCTCAAAGTTTACATGGTTTACTAGCAAAAAAAACCTATATTTGTGAAAATTATCAGAAAAGGTTCTTTGACTGTCCAATGTCTTCCAAAATAGATGATTTTTTTTATCAAAGAAGATGAGCTTGGGGTCAAAGAATACCTATACCCTCTGCCTGGTCAGGTTATTGGTCTTCTCAATACACTTTACACTCATGTTGATGACAGAGTGACTTGGTGCACATCTTTAATATTTCAAAAAACCTAAATTACGATGGTGTATAACTAATTATATGTAGCATATCGATATGACTGCTGGAGAGGTTGAATCAGAGTGGGAAAAATTCCAAAATAGATGAAAAGACCAGAGGGATGTATGTATATAAGTTAGGGGTGCGACCTATAGGATCTTTGCTAGACTTACAGCAGCTCTTCTAGTCCTATTTTCCTGAGAAAGTTCAGGAGATCATTTGGCTTCAAATCAGGAAGATCCTTCTTTTCTTCTATTTCAGGTGCTCCTAGGTTTCTGGCCCTAGAATTCTGCAAGGAAGGACATTTTGAAAGTATGTGTATTGAGGTTTTGTCCTCTTCCTTACAGAACCTGCACTTTGCTTCCTCTACTAAGCCTAGTTTCTTTATGAGACTTCTTAACAGGTTAATAATCCCTTTAAAATCCGAACCCTTTTTGCTGAGGTTGAGGCAGCTAAGAGATCTCTTCTGGTCATAGTTCTCCAGTAGTATCTTAGATTGCCTCAGTGCTTTCAGCTGATTCCAGTACTTGGATTTTTCTTTCTCCATTTCTTCCCTTAGTTTTCCTAAGATTACTCTACTGCTGATCCCACAAGATGGTTCTGGTCCCAAATGTGGGGTTTCAGTTCCTTTTTTTGCCAGCTTATCTGCTGTTTCATTCCCCTCTATTCCTATGTGTTCCAGGACCCATAGGAGGGTGACAGTGTTCGTAGTCGTAGTTTCCCAGAAATATCTTAGCTTGTCCCAGTCCTTCCAGCTGATTACAGTACTTGGATTTTTCCTTCCCCATATCTTTTCTTAGTTTTTTCACACAAGATGGTTCTGGTATCAGATGTGGGGTTTTGGCTCTTTTTTGCCAGCTTATCTGCTGTTTCATTCCCTTCTATTTCTATGTGTCCTGGGGCTCATAGGAGGGTAACATTGTTCATTTCTAGTTCATTTAGCTTGCCTAGGCATTTCCAATCTTTCAGCACTTTGATGGTTGCTTGACTATCTGACATGATCACAATCTCTTGCCTGCGGTAATTTTTTTCAGCATTGAATTTCGCACATCTTCCGATGGCGCAGATTTCTGCTTGAAAGATGCTTGGGATTGCTATTCCAGTTGCCTCTTTTATGGCAATTTGGTTTAAATTCTCTTCATCCCGTTCAGATTTATTACTCAACTTTGTTGAATTTCTTTGGCATATCACCTTGGGGAATCTCCCAAGTTTGATCCAATTGAAGTCTTCTTTCGTACGTTTTCTAGCTGAATGTGCAGAATCACTTCCATTGCAGCAGTGAATTTTGAGAGATTTTTCGCTCCATATGTGATTAAAGTTTTTCCCTGCAATGTTCCTGCACACCATGAGGTTTTCATTAGCAAAAAATAAAATTCACCGCAGGTCTTCTGACTGAGTACTGCAATTTGAGGTATGGCATAATAAATAAGCAAATTAGACAAATGTTCCTAGAAGAAATTGCTAGGATTCTACTCAAATTTGCTAGAAGCTTTGGCATAGAGTTGAAGAAGGTAAAAAAGACCTCATTAGGTAGAGAAATTTAAAATGCACAACGAAGTTGCATTATCTTATAATTGTAATAATGTAAAGTAGTTCTATAAAAAAACCTAATTAATATTTTTTTTACCACAGGTTCGAATGAATACAATTCAGGGCTTCCAAATTTTTAGTCCAATTCCGTTTAGACAATATAATCCTAAAGTATCTCAGGTGACTGTCATGGACGTTAATAAAAATACTGGTCATTTTGATAAAGAAGAATACAAGTTTATTTCTTTTTATGGAAAAGATTACGTTTTTGGTAAGTTAAATGGTTAGAGGTGTTTGATTTGCAAGAATAACAAATGAATGATTGATTGCCTTTATGTTTTTTTTATATTTAATATAATAATCAGTATATGTTTTAATCATATCTGATGGTATTGCTGAGATCTACAATGTGCATTTTTATTTTAGTACTTTGATTTTTTTTTAAATTTTAGCAAGAAAAAAATATCAGCATGTAATACCTTTAATACGAATCGATAATGACATAAGTAAAATTATTGATGAAAATCGCAGGGATACGGGAAATCTTTTAGAAATGTTTGTGAAATTCCACGAGAAGATCCATTGTATGAGAACAACGGAGATGAGTTTAAAAATCAAATATCACGAGGAGAAAAATTTGCAAAGAAAAAACTTGTTTTTGGGAAGTGAAGTACAGTTGGCGAAGTTTCTGTTACAACAAAATATTCCCGAGCTTACATAATAAATACATCGTTGAATGTGTTGTATTTATAAGAAATCTTTTTGGCGACATGTACATTATTAAAAGGTATTTGTAAACTTTGTTTTTTGTCAAAAAAGGTTACAGAGTAAACTGGATCCTCTCTATAATTTGACAGTTTGTAAGTACAAAGATCATAGGGCATTTCTTCGTTTTTCCGTTTTAATTGGTTTTAGCAGTGGGAATCTTCAATAATTTGACTGGGAAGACAGGAAAAAATGGGGGACCTTTGATGTAAATTTAATTTAATAAGTATTGAATACATTATAATAAATTAAAAACTAATTACATTTGTAAAATATAGTACTATATAAAGCAATTATAAAAAGGTACAAATACAGTATACATTGGTACGTTAAACCTACATCCGAAGTCTTCTTAGGTTTGAGAAAATTTGAAGGATATCAGTCCATTATCTGTAAAATAAATGTTTAATGTAAGATTGAATAATTAATTAAAGTACATTTTAATGATATACGTAAGTTGGCCCAATGGATATCAATATGAAAACAGGATTGATCCACTAGTTTGAAACAGCTCAGTTAAAAATATTTTTAAATATATTTAAAAAACTGACCGGAATAATCTTGGTTCCTTTTAGAATATGTATCGAAAACAAATTCTTACCTGCGTTTTTTTCATGAATAGCAATTTTATTGACTACTGTTTCATTAAATTGCTTTTAGATGTAACTTAATACTGAAACTAAAAGAAAAAAAATTAGTAAAAAATTATATTAATATACTTAAAATAGGCAATTAAAAATTAATATGAACAAAATAAATATAATAGAATTATGTAATGAAAGTTATATAAAAATTAATTGAAAATAATCATAAAATGTATTGCTTGCGTGTTTTTAAAGAATTCTTATTTTCCTTTTTCACTTGAGTGAAAAAATTTTCAGTTTTCGGTAAGAAATTATATTTTTTAAAACAGCATCGTTTGCATATTGTAATTTAATACACTTAATAATCAACTTTGAAAAATTGAAGACGGCAAAAATGAATTAAAAAGAAAAATCTTGAGACGGAGAAGTTAGGGGCTAACTTCACCCATTTACTCTAGCCCCCCAGCACTTAGGCCACAATATGGCCCATTGTACATCCTCCCAAGGAGTCGCCCTCCTAGGACATTGTCCATCCTGCCTTATCCAGGAAGGAAGACAGGTCACCAGGGGACATCTCCTTAATGTCGGCAGGTGTAGGCCAAGACTCATCGAACACACACTCTCTTATCGACGATAGCTCCGGACATTCACATAAGACATGCCTGACAGTTTCTTCTTCCTGTTCACAACCTCTTGCATAGAGGTATGTCCACTAGCCCCATAATATGGAGGTGTTTCCTTAGTTGACAGTGTCCAGTCAGAAATCCCACTGTTAAACGTAGGTTCTTCCTGGTCATCGCCAAATATTTATTCGTATCCAGCTTCTCAGGGCCGCCCAGGGTAATCCTGGCAAAACTGCATTCTTTGGTCTCATCCCATCTCTTAAGGGATTGAGTACGGGTGTAACGTTTGGCTAGTTCCGCAATTGTCGAAGTCGTCAAACCACGGGTGTCGCCTGGTCCCAAAATTTTCAGTCCAGGCCAGACAGTCAGCAATACGGTTACCTTTGCTCCTGTCGTGCCCTTTCACCCACCTTATTATCTACCGAGGCGTTAGCTAAATCTTGGTGGCACTCTAGTGCTAACCCTGAGATAAAACGTTGTCTGTTCAAGGTTAGTAGGGCTTGTCTACTATCAGTGCAGATTATTATGTTTTTGCCAGAAATTTCTTTTCTGGTTATCTCTTTTGCGGCGATTTAGATACCAGCCAGTTCTGTTTGTACCACGCTGGTATTTATACCCATTCCCCATTTAATCTTTAAGCTAAGTGATCTGGAGTAGACTCGACATCCTGATCCTTCCTTGGTTTTTGAGCCGTCTGTGTATATGCGTATTGCATTTGCAGCATCCGCCTCAGTGTTCTGTTTTATTTGTATTTTGTAGGGTTTATTAAACACAAACCTGGGTTCAATTGGGTCACCGGCCACCTGTAGCAGAGGCACCGCGGTGAGTGCCTCCCTCCATAGGCCCAGCCTCAGTTGACCCATTCCTACCTCGGGGTTTACACCAGCCGTGCGCAATCGTAGCATGGCCATTAGCGCAACCTTCTTGACGTGCAGGTCGAGAGGTGTCAGACCAGTAACCAATTCAATTGCTCCGGTTGGTGTTGTTCTCATGGCTCCTGTGATGTTCAGACAAGGCATTCGTTGTATTTGATATAGTTTTTGGATAGTAGTTGCTTGTAGAGTTTTAGGTCCCCATGCAATAGCTCCGTACGTTAGCATAGGTCTTATTATTGCTGTGTAGATCCAGGTGACTACCGAGGTATTTCACCTCTTCAGCGAAGTTTAGTTTGCTTTTGAAGATTTCGGGGGGTTTCAAGCCCGATAAGCTTCTTTTCCTAGTGAAAAGGACCATCTCTGTCTTCTTGGGATTGATCGACAGCGAGTGTTCCTTACACCATGTTTCTATTTTTACTCTGGTATATTTTATGCTGGATAGTTACAATTTGAAAACGCTGCGACGAATATATTTGCTGATTACAGTCACCTCTCCTTTCAAATAAATTCCTGAATAGGAAAAAAGTAAGGAAAATTATGTTTTTATTAATTTCACTAATTTTTTTGCAAATCTAATGCACCGAAATCGATGTTTTTTCGCATTGAAGACATGTATCGTGTGAATTACCAAAATGGGCACGCTGTGAACAAAAAGAAAGAGCATTTAGTTTTATGAAATTAAATCGAACCAACGGTTATCAAATTTGTATTATCAATAACCGAAATTGAACTTTAGTTTAAACTTTACAACTTCTTTGTCACTATTTTTCGAAATTAACTCTTTACTATGGTGTTTATACAAATTTAATATTTGCTAACATATTCCTCAACCATAAATGGTAAATATAGTAGAAACTAATATAGAAAAATAAGAACATGGAGATAACAATAAAGTATATAAAATTGGAATAATGTGTCACATCATAAAAATAAAAAGTTGAGAACACTGAAATAGGCTAGCCGAGACAAAGAGAATTAAGAAGAAGCGATTAAATATTGATGCTATTATTAGAGCTGTGAATTTCTTAAAAAATTCGTTTATCGATGTACTGGAGAACTCGATTACCGTAATCCGTGGAGGTTGGGGGTGCAATGAATGAAACACTTATTAGCAACATAGTATTTAATACAAAATTGTCTAAATACATTTAGATAAAATATATACGTGAAAATCCATGGAAACAATATCGCAAGATAAATTCTTATTATCGATTTAAGAACATAACTAGACGATTTTGATTTATTGAAATATAAATAAGAATTAAATACATTTTTATCTACACGTATTTTGGTCGATGGTCAGGTTCAAACGTTTTTCTGAATTAGAAAAAACCATTTCCAATCCGTTTCATCTAAAAATAAAGTAAACATTTTTAAATAATCTAATCTGATATAGTTAACATCAAGCTAAATTAAGTTCTAAAAATATTACTATTTATGGTTATCATATTCAGGATATCATGCAAATATAAAATCTCCTCATTAAGAAGTTTGGTTCATTTAAAAAATATGTATCAACATACTTTTTATTTCTAAAAATAAAGTTGTATTAAGGTCAACAATGTCAACAATGAGTTTGACTGGATTTCTAATGGAGTAATAATTTTATACACAGCAAGAACTTCATTACCGAAAATGCCATAAGTTGTAGTTTTGTCACAAATTGTGTATATTTAAATATATAGTATTTATGTAAAGTTTAAACCAAAAGTACAATTCGTTTTTACGAATACCATTATGTTTAAAATAAAAATAACAGAGAGATGCATATTACCTAGTGGTTTTTAACTTGGACTCTTTCTTTTTGTAAAACATCAGTATAAAGTTGCCAAAACAACTATCTAATATAATTTGTAAGTATACAGTGTGTAAAAGCCAAATGGAATAAATTCATTATTTCGGTTACTGTACATATTTATAAAAAATCCCGAAACACGTCAAATTTAAATTATAATTTGACATTCTTTAACGTGAAAATGCAACCCCTACCTTCAACCCCCTTAGAATGACAGGTACAACCCCCAATTTTTTAAATGGGAAGTATTATAGGCTTGTGATATATCATTTGAAAGGTCCCTTCATTCTCTATTCAAAAATGTTATTGTTTTTAAATTTAATGCAAAAATTAACATAAAAAAAATGAATAGTCGCTACAATACAATCAAATACTAAAATGTTCTGCAAAACGTAATAAAATGTAGAACACGAAAAAGAACTATGAATGTTAATGAAGTAGATGTTCAAAATGTTCTCCGCGAACGTCTTGGCAACATCCTAATCTCAAATAAAACTGTCTTCTAACATTATTTAACATATCAGGCGTGATCGACCTAATCGCAAGCGTTATTCGTTCTTTTAAGTAATTTAAATCAGAAGGTTTAGTTTTGTACAGATGGCTCTTCACATATCCCCATAAAAAGAAAACTAATAATGTAAGATCAGGTGATCGCGCTGGCCATTCAATCGATCCTCGCCTCCCTATCCACCGATTGGGAAATATTGTATCAAGGTACTGCCGGACATTAAGTTGGTAATGTGGTGGTGCTCCATCCTGCTGAAACCATATCGTATTCGCTGGAACTTGAGGGTTACCTGGATCAGGATATAAATTTGCCAACGTTGGAATGACATCATTTTGAAGTAGTGCCAAATAATTGTTGCCATTCAAGTTGCCCTCAATAAAAAAGGGACCAATGATATTGTTCCCTACAATCCCTGCCCAAACATTAACCTTTTGAGGGTATTGAGTGTGTTCTTCTCTCATCCAGTGAGGATTTTCCGTGGACCAAGTAACGGCAATTTTGCCGATTAGCATGACCGTTAAGTAAAAAAGTACACTCATCAGAAAACATAACGTCTTCTGATTGGATAATATTGTTATCCAACATGTCCATCATTTGCTCACAAAAAAAAGTTCTCCTATCAAAATCGTCTTCCATGAGCTCCTGAGTAGGTATCATCTTATACGGATGCGATTTATTTTCTTTTAATATGTTTGCTGTCGATGTATGGCTAGCATTGAATGTAGTGGATGCCTGTCTACTCGATGTATGTGGGTTTTCCTGAAACTCAAGCAACACATCTAATTTGAGTTCATCACTCAGTGCATTGGCAGCTGCTTTTTTTATCTGCCTTACATGACCAAACTCGCTTTTCTATTTTACTTATTGTTCCTTGGGATATAGGCGGTAAATTAGGAAATTTCTCATGAAATAGGCGAGTTACTTCCTGTTGTGTTCGGATGTTATCTCCGTAACCAATCATTTGTAAAACTGTTATTTTATGCATTTCCGTTAATCTAACCATTTTTCAGAATTAAATTGAACAAACTTTATACTTAAATTACAACAATGACAACTTAAATAAAACAATTTACTACTGCTTGTTAAAATAGCGTTACCACGGAAAATCTTTAAAGTTTTTTAATGGTTACCATCTAAAAACCACATTGTTATGGTTTTTGTTCACTTTCTCATTATAAAGACCTAAACGGGAAATAAGTTTTAAGTATATTGTAATAAGTTTCGAGTATATTTTAGCGAATTTCGGTAACAACATGATTTTAATTTTTTTTAATGTTAATTTTTGCATTAAATTCAAAAACAATAACATTTTTGAATAGAGAATGAAGAGACCTTTCAAATGATATATCACAAGCCTATACTTCCCATTTAAAAAATTGGGGGTTGTACCTGTCATTCTAGGGGGGTTAAAGGTAGGGGTTGCATTTTCACGTTAAAGAATGTCAAGTTATAATTTAAATTTGACTTGTTTCGGGATTTTTTATAAATATGTACAGTAACCGAAACAATGAATTTATTCCATTTGGCTTTTACACACTGTAGAATAAAAATTTGATTGAGAGACGTTTTTTATGATTTCGGTGATATTTAAATTAAATTATATTATTAAAAATAATTACAAACTACTTTTTGATGATAAAAAATATATCCGTTCGGCCTGATCGTTTATTGTTTTCTAGTGAGTAAAATAAAAGTCTATTCTAGAAGCATGCATATTTTATAATCTACGTGGATAACGGAAATTTTTAAACAATTCGAATGGCGTAGAAGCAGATATGTATTCTTAAACTAAAAGTTAACAAGATGCGAGAAAGTATGTGCAATTCAAAATTGTATCATCCACGCAAAAAGTCTTACATTGTAACTCCAAAATAATTAATAATTAAATTTACAAAAAAGTTTTTAACTAGCATCTACTAAAATGTTAGTTTAAAACTGAAATAGAAAATCAAATGCTACTAATGGCTGTTATCATCAAAAGAGTCAGACATTAGGATTGTACGAAATTTGCAATTGCAAAATGTTCATTTAATTTTTTTCGTTTTGTCCAGAGTTTTAAGTAAAACTGTTCAAATTATGCACCAAAAACGAATAGTAATTTATAATTTTTCGCCTTTTTATATTTAAACTTAAAATTTAAAAATTATTGTGGTAATCCCTCGCAGAATAAACTACCATATAAAAAAAAGGTGGAGAGTGAAGAGCCAAATGTCTGATGAAATATGGAGATTCGTAGAGAAATTTATTGTACAAACCCTTACTACGTGAAAGTTCATCTTATTAAAACAGTAAACAACTAAAAGGTTGAATTAACTTTCACTATTTATTCGTAAAATACTTTAAATGTAATGACGGCCGTTTCGCTATAGAACTAGCATCGTCAGTATTTTGTTTTCTCTCCTTTATGTTATCAATTTTGGAACAGGGCGTGACATACGCCTCGGCGATGATTCGGTGGTCACCGATAGTCTCCCAAACCTTCAGTATAGTAAATCCTTCGGTCCTTATATGAATGTGATTAATATGAAGTTGTATATTCTTTAAAACACCGATACAATCATTGCTTCGAACATACAGCGAGATAATATTCTGTAGAATCATGTAAGTCATCTATTCTTTAATGTAGGCAGAATCCAAAAGGTTCAAAGAAAAACTCAAGGTCGATATCCCACAATGTTTAATTTAAGATTGAAAAGTTGCAACTAGTTTCGATCTCATCAGACAGTCTTTGGAATATTGAGAAATTGAAATTATGGCTAGAAACAATTTAATTTTTGCATTATTAGATGATGGCGATGTAATTGATATGAACCGAAATATTATAGCCCATGTAATAGAAGACTTACAGGAACCTTTATACGATTATAACGTGAGAAGACGAGGTATTCGCGAAAAAAACAGAAATTACTAAGAAAAAACAAATAATATTAAATAATACCATAGATAACCCAGAAAAACATCACAATCTGCAACGTGTTGTGCTCACTGGCGCCCGCTCACCAAACATGTTGTGCTTCGATCACTGATCAAATTGCGTTCACAGAAAATTAACTGAACAGTTGTGTTCTCTGAACGCACCCATTGTATGGATGCACCCCGCACCAATCTGATCCTTGATCCTTAAAAGTATCCCCTGCATATTAATCTGCCGCGCTTCAGTAACTCAAGAAATACCCGCTTGGGCTCCCCTACTATAAAATAAAATCATTTAAACTGGGTGTTCGGATTTTTGTGTCACTTAGTATATAAAAAAATAACAGATACAGGTTTGTAGCGTTTAAATACCACCTAAAAAGTGACCATCTTAAATACTTGCATATACTTATTAAGGATATTTACCTGGGAAAGGATCCAATTTATCTTCAATTAAATATTCTCTGGTTTTGTACTAAAATTGTTAGTCTATCGTCTCCAAATAATAATTATGATACCCACTTTAGTATTAAGTTTTATTAAATTAGTCAGACACGTTTTTTTTTCTCTATTTTGCAAATCAAATTTTCAGTGTGACTATAAATAGATTTTGCTATTTTTACTTTAGCAATCATCAACAAGTTTTGACGTAAAATAACTTGCAAATGACTTTTATTAATAATTTTTTGTTCCCTTTTTGAAAATATTTTATCACACGGGAACTTCGAGCATTAATGTATAACAGACAGTTTTTAACAAAATTAACAAATAATTTTTAACATTCTTATTTAATATAAGGTAGCAACTTTTTTTTGCAATAAGCGCATCTATCATGCAAATAAAAACCATGCTATATATTATATGATGCACAAACTTGAATTATAAATTCAATAAATTATTTTGTACATGCCTCATGCAGCAAAAATAAATATAAAATGTTTTTAATCAAAACTTCTTCATTTTTATTGGTAGTTTACATGATTCCCATCAATAAATTACTTTTCTTCCACAAATAATTATTATTTCATTTAAGTCGTATTAAGTAGGATACAAAGTGTGAAATTGTTAGTTTTCTTTCATCACCTGATTTGTTTTGAACTTTTTTATAGAGTGGAACGAAGTTGATTCTTAGTAGTTCTTCTTTTCGCCAGTCCCATATATCCTACTTATTCCTCAGTTCTTGTGTCGAATTATCTCCATACTTTTCCTAGTTCAACACATTGTATCTTATTTAATAGAATATTGTGCAGGTATAAACAGTTTTTTTCTACTTATAGATGTATTTTGGAATTTTTTTAAATCTTTAAACATTTATAACAATACAGGTCTCAAATAACAAAAACTACCAAGTATGTAAATAAAATCATTTAACTAAAACATTTCTTTACAAAAAAATACAATTACTAAATTTTAATATACAATTTAAATATTTTGTAATAAAATGTATAAATATATATATATATATAATCTTTTTAAATATACAAAAAAATAAAAAGTTATGTAAAATCTACATAAAAAGCAGCAGACATGTAAATTTGTGCCTAAGTAAACTAGTGTTAAATAAATGCAAACATTTAACATATTTTAGTGTACAAAATTTTTTGCAAATCATGTAAAAACATTGTGATTGCACTTTTTTCTTAAATAAATTTATCGTAGCTGCCATTATTTTTTTGGTAAATTCTCCTCTCTTACTTAACACAAATTATTGGTATACAAGGCGACAAAAGATAATCAGAAAATAATATTGGCAAACTTCTAGGCATTTTTACACAAAACTAAGCAAGAATGATCTTTCTTAAAATTGCTTAACTGCTTACACCAACCAATTCATCAATTAATAAAGAAATATTTCTAACACCAAATTAACTTTATATAACACTAACAGTTTTTCTCAAACTCCACAATGTAAAGGACAGGTTGGTAGAGTAAAATAAAAAAAGTTCAGCACCAAAAAATTTTAAAATAAATAGATAAGAATTTGCAAGGAATGATGCACTAAAAAGTAAATGAGATAAAACTTCTGCATCTTCACATACAGATAGTATACATCCTGTACATTTTTTAGTATTTTACCCTTTTTGAAGGTAATACCCTATTGAGCAGTATCCAGTGGGAAGACCTATAGCCAGATACAAATTTAAAGTACTCCAAGACATCATTTAGGTGTCTCAGATGAGACCATATTATCCATACCACTGTCCCTACATGGATTAGATGTGCAAACTTTGATATATTGCTATTATAAACTTTAATAACAGACGGGAAACTTAAGGAAAGGGATATCTAAACCCCTACACATAATAAGTAAATATGGAATCATAGTACGAGGGTTGTCTGAAAAGTTTCCGACCTCAACATGAAGATGGCAGCACTCGTAAACAAAAGGTGGGGAATGTGTTTGCGCATGCTTTGAAAGGTACCCACTAAAATTTCAGCCATTTTGGACGAGCAGTTGTTGTTTGACAATCATTTGAGTGTTTTTTTGAAAATGGAAAAAATCGAGTATCGAGCTGTCATTAAATTTTTTATTTTTGAAAGGCAATACGCATACGCAAATCAAAGACGAGTTGGACGCTTTGTAGGGGGACTCTGCACCATCATTTTACACCGTGAAATTTTGGGCTGCTGAATTTAAACGTGGCCGTACCAGCTTGGGTGACGATGAACGTTAGGGACGTCCAAAAACTGCAACCACTGACGATAATATCGCTCAAGTTCACCAAATGGTGCTAGACAACCGTCGAATTAAAATTAGAGAGATAGCAGAGGCTATAAACATGTCCAAAGAACGTGTTTGTCACATATTGAATCAAGATTTAGGCATGAGAAAGCTGTCCGCGCGTTGGGTGCCACGTTTGCTCACTTTGGACCAAAAACATGTTCGAATGGACATTTCCAACTCCCTGTTGGCGCAGTTTAGGCGCAATAAATCAGAGTTTTGGCGCCGATTAATTACTGTAGATGAAACTTGAATACACCATTATATTCCAGAAACAAAAACACAGTCAAAACAATGGACTGTGAAGGGGGAATCGGCTCCAAAAAAAGCAAAGGTTGTTCCTTCGGCTGGGAAAGTGATGGTAACTGTTTTCTGGGATAGTCATGGAGTTATCTTAATCGATTATCTTCAAAAAGAAGAAACCATTACAGGAGCATACTACGCATCATTGCTTAACAAGCTGAAGGCAGAAATTGCGGAAAAACGGCCACATTTGCAGAAAAAAAGAATTTTGTTTCACCAAGACAATGCGCCGTCTCGCACCTCAGCGGTTGCAATGGCGAAAATCCACGAATTACGGTTTGAACTGCTTGACCACCCTCCTTACTCACCAGATCTAGCCCCAAGCGACTTTTTTTTGTTCCCTAAGCTAAAAGTTGCGCTCGGAAGACAGAGATTTTCGTCGAATGAGTAGGCCATCACCTTCGTAAACAATTATTTTGCAGAGAAAGACGCCGAGTACTATTTGGACGGGTTGAAGAGATGGGAGCATCGCTGGGAGAAGTGTATAGACTTATAAGGAGACTATGTAGAAAAATAAAAATTAATTTGAATAAAAAAATGTCTAGCATCTTTGCTTTTCAGACAACCCTCGTACATGCCAAGCTGAAAAACAACAACAAGAAATCTTAAAGCATTCCAAACCATGAAGTTGTGGAAGACAACCTACCATAATTGGAACTGTAAAAGTTTAACAGGTTCAGGTTTCACCCTTTTCTAAATCACCAGGAACAGCAAAGTTACCTTCTCAAAATGAGCCCTTGACACTACTCTTTGAGATATCACCTCAAAATAACGGGTAAATCGGAAAATGAGAACTGTACTTTCTGCGAAAGCGCTATATATATATATATTTATTTTTTCTGTAGAGGTTAGATAACAATGTGTGGCGAAAAACACAATCTGACATTTGACCCCTGACCAAAAGCTCGTCCATCAACAGACTGCTCAGATTTTCTTCAGAGGTTAGATGAAGAACCTGAATTGATGGAAGACCACTTGCTGTGAAACCTGGATATTCCATTACGATGTTGAAACTAAGCGGCAATCCATGCACTGGAAAACTCCTGCATCGCCGAGAATGAAAAAAGCAAGGATGTCGAAATCAAAATTTAAAACCTTGCTAATCGTTTTTTTTTCGACATTAAAGGCATCGTGATGACTGAATGGGTTCCAGAGGGTCAAACTGTAAACCAAACTTACTATTTGAAAGTTTTGGCAACGCTGCAAGAGCGAGTTCTTAAGAAACGGCCGGAGTTGTGGAAAAACAAATCGCGGATTTTGGACCAGGACAACGCACCTCCCATAAAGCGCTGTCTGTGAAGCGTTATTTAGCCGTTAGAGGCATTGCAGTGCTCGAACACGCGCCAGATTTAGCACCCTGTGACTTTTTCATGTTTCCGAAGAAATCTGCCTTAAAAGGAACCCGGTTCGAGTCGATGCAAGACGTGGAGCTCCTAAATGCTCTTACAAAAGAACACTTCCAGCATTGCTTTGACCAATGGAAGGGAAGTATATTGAAAGGGAGAATTCGATTGGTGGAATAATTTTTAAAATAAAACTCTTTTTCATAAGCAGTCTCGTTCTGCAAGTGAATTAAATTAGTAGTTGCTGCTACAAGTACCAAGTAGAAGTATTGATATGTACAAAAGATTTTGGTAGGTCGAAGTGCAGAGAAGTTCAACTGGCTTATACGACTTTCTTTTTCTTATCACGCCCTCACCTTCTATATTCGTTTCAGTCTGTGAATTTAGTGTCCAGCTTTCACATTCATAGAGTAGGATAGAGAAGACGTAGCACCTAAGTTCCAGCCCAAGGCAATCTAAACTCTAATTAGATCTCTTAGAGAGATATGAAACAACACAGAAGTCTGTAGATTTTTAAATGAGTATACCAAAACCAGAAAGTCCAATAGAATACAAATACTTTATGACTTACTGCAAAGTCGAACATTTTATGTGAAATAACTGATAATTTGAATTGTATTGCACGGTGAAATTCGAATTTGAATTTTCAGAACTGCACACAAATTGAAAATTCGACATTTCTGTGTCAAGTAAAACGTACTTCCAAATGGCTCTGTTTCATTATCACCCGAAAAATTAATATTCTTTTGCAAAAAATTTTTTACAATTTTTTTATTGAGTAGAAGTAAATACTTTGCAAGTTTCAATTTCGATTTATCCACAATATATAGTAGAACGCCTTCTACTCAATAAAAAAGGATAAATAATAAATCAGTCACATTCTACATAACATCCACAAACATTTCACATGGATTACCCATGGCAATTTTAAAAGATTGTCTACTACCAGCAATGTCTTTCGACTGTGGGTTCGTTGAAACTTGCGTTCCGCTACTCTGTTCTGAACCGTTGGAACTCCCATTTCCATTTCCGCTGGGTTTCGGCATGGCGGAAGAGCGGGGACCTAGCGAAGTAATGTCGCTATCAGAAGCACTACTGTGGCCTGCTGCAGTGTCCTTCAAATGCTCTGAACCTCCAGATGAACCACCTGCAAAATGCGATCCATAAATAAAATACACAAACTAGTTTCAAGTAGGCCAAAGTGTTTCGAATGTATATTCTCGTATACAACTAAGAAACCTTAAATACAGAAATAAAAATCACCCATATATTATATGGAATCAGGTTTGTTCAAATTATGAAAACTGCTTTTACAGCATATGATTTGATGGTGTTAAAATCTGATACTTTGAATGGCTTAAAGGTATCGGATGTTTCAATTAGTTTAATGCACTTGGTTAAAAAGCAAAATATGTCAACGATATTAAATAACTCCACAACTCCGTTTGGATATCAACTAATTCAGTTCTCGGTTAAAAAAAGCAGATTAGTTCAATGCTCGGTTAAAATAACTCTTCAATCAGAGGCGTTTTGTTACTTACCACAAAGACTTGCTCAACTGAAAGGTTTTTATCAACTAAAATTTTGCTAGAAACAACAAATTTGAGCTGTATATTATAAAAATGTTTCTGTAGCTATTGCACCGTTCGTATGTTTTTTTTTTAATTGTAGTTTGATTCATTATCCAGAAGTAAAAAATGAAAGGTTAAATATTTAAAAGGACTTTGTTACAATATATTGTTCTTAGTTGAACCAACTTAATTAAAAAATTAAATGGATTAAAAAAAATTAGGAAAAAGAAGAAAGTTATTTAACAAGTGTCCAATAACATTTCCATCAATTGTAATACGTCCCCTGTTTTATATGATCACTCATCTAACTTTCAAATAGTTTTTTAGCTTATCAAAAATATAAGCCCATGTTAATTGTAAGATTTTAAATAAACAGGTGGTACCTATTGAGGTTAGAGGTTAACACAGTATAAAAACTTGATATCTTATTAAAATAGTTACTTATTGATAAAATTAGGAGTCCAAGTTAACTAAAACCAATATTTACTATTTTAACCATATTTTAAACAAGGTCTACCTCTAACTTCCATAGTCGACATGTTGAAAAAATAAAAAATAAACAAAGTACCAATTTTTTATTAACAACGGAAACTTAAATCGAAACAAAAGCGAAATTAAATAATAATTTTAAATATTTATATACGTAAAGTAAGTTCAGTATACTAGCCAAAAGTTTATAAAATAGGAAGTTAAAATAGTTACAAAATCAAACCTAAAGCAAATATTACACTATACAACAAAAAACAAACAAAATTTTCACAGTATAATTAGACAGATCTTTATACCTCCTCTTAATACAAACTAAGTAATAATAGAAATTATCTTAACCAAATTTATAACACAATACCCTGAAACAAATACTATTAAATTAAAAAGGAACCAAAAAAGATCGTTTTTCAAGGTCAGGAACAGAAATAATTAGTTCTCAATGGGATTGGCAAATGTTTGAAAACAAAATACTTTTTCACTCTAAAAGTTTCACAAACTTGTTTGTCTATGAAACATAGACAATAGTCAGATTACTTAATTAATTTATTCATTTTTTTAATCCCATGGAGTACTAAATAACGAAAAGAGAAAAGGAACATTTAAAATTATAAAAAAATAAACACCAATTTGTTAGTAAATACCAGGTGTTTAAGCGTTATCATTTAAATGTAAAATGTAATAACTTGCTTATTCCAAAAGTCAGAATAGAATGCATAATAATGCCTTCTTAAATAACTTTATATATAAATTGGGACATCTGGTATATTGTACTATAAGAAATTTAAATTTATGGATTACTCTTTTCGCAGTTAACACATAGAAACATTTCAGCAGTCAAAGAATTATGGCGACCATTACTCTGAAATTTATACCGAATTTTTGAGAAAATTTTCGGAATAAAAATATGGAATTTAAGCGAGAATCGGTGCACTATTGTTTTGCGATTTAAATATAAACTCATGGACAAAATTAACGCACAACTTTATTAAATATAATTGATAGCTTCATAGAAACTTGTAAATAAAGCAGAGCAATTGTTTTGAACTGAAACTGGGAAGAAAAGCCCCTATTTTGAGTAATTTTGTAATTTTTTATTACTAATGCTACAAATTCGCAAAACATAAACTACACATAAAACACGTAAACACATAAATTAGCGTGTTTCAACCGATTCTAGTACCGTGTATGGCCTCCTCTACTTCTTATTACTGCAATCATTCGCCTTGGCATACTGGAGATCAGATCTCGATAACATCTTGGGGGATATTCTCCCATTCTGCTAATACTGCATCTACCAGTTGATTATAGTTCACAGGTGAGGGCCTATGACTGCGAACTTTCTTTTTAAGAGCGTCCCATAGATGCTCTATGGGATTTAAGTCGGGGCTGTTGGCTGGCCATTCCATTAACTGAATATCAACTGCATTTAAGTAGTCCATCACTTGCCTAGCCACGTGGGGACGGGCATTATCTTGCATGAATACAAAATTAGGCTCCACGAAGGGGGCAACTATGACATGTTCGAGATAATAATCCGTATTCGAATAGGCACCAACTCTGTACGACCGTTCCTCCCCAAAACATAACAGTGCCTCCACCAAATGGAATTTTGGGAGTAATATTGCATCTTGAAAATCTCTCTCCTGGCCTTCGCCAGACACGCTCACGCCCCTCCGAAGATTTTAAGTTGACTCTAGCCTCATCTGAGAATAAAACGCTCTTCCAATCATCAACCGTCCAGTTTTGATGATTTCTAGCGAAACGTAGTCTTACAACTCTGTGTTCCCTGGTTAGCAAAGGTTTTTTCACTGGTCTTCTATTGCTCAATCCAGCTTCCTTTAGACGTCTCGCAGTTTTTTAACATTGGACCAGTGACTGTCCTGTTTCTAAGAGCAGATAGCCTCAGAAAGCGATCATCTCTTGCATTCGTAGACCGTTTGCGCCCTTGTCCTGGTCTGCGATTGTAAGATCCTGTCTGATTGAAGCGTTGAATCAAGCGACTTATAGTCGAATGATTTCTTCCTAACAAATTCGCAACATAGCGCATAGAATGTCCTACTTCCAGTAAAGTTGATGCCTTTACTGCGTCCTCAACCGATAAATTTCTGCGACGATTCATTTTTTAACGCTAAAACTCTTAAAACTAATACTACTAACAACACAACATCTTCTAGCAAATGAAATCTTTTATTAATCGACGATTTTTCTAACAACAATGTGCTCAACTTTTGGAGACCATGTAAAATTATGACAATAATTATGCTCTTGTCACACGAAATTTTGACAGCAAGTGTCTAGATTATCAACAGACATCCATCCGTATTAGCAACAAAAACACAGTAACCTTAAGCAGATCGTTATCTTAAAATTTCAAAAAAAATTGAGTGGTGCGTTAATTTTGTCCAGGAGTTTATAAAATAATGGATTAATATATATATATAAAAAAAAACAGAGTAAATTTCACAGTAATTTTCGGGAATAAATAAACGTTGTTAAATCTACTGCTGAATAATGTAATTAATACCTACAAAATAATTTGTACGTTTTTATTACTGAATATCAAACAGCAAAAAGAGTAATATTTTAAAGGAACTCCGTCAGTATATTATCTATAAACGATATAAAAATCAGCTAACCTCTGAACATCTTACTTGCATTCACCAGTTATTTAAAAAATAAACTCTATCTATTAGGAATAATAAAAAACTCTTCGTTTCAACGTAACTTCCAAGTTTATTTTTGGAAGGTGTTTTGGAAGGTGGACTTCCAAAAAGTAAGAGTTAGTACAATAAACTCCATCTGTTACATGAAAATAGTTAAAAAATAAAAGAAAAATGGCACTAGATTATAATTAGTAACTCGTCAAGCAAATTATTTAACACAAACTAGTTACAGAATAATACACAAATAATTTTAAATATTTAAGATTAATTTTACTATTTTTTTTAATGACAGAAAAATTTTATATTTTTAATAGGCAACATATTAATATTTAAGGGACCACTATGAACAACACATGTAATTTGGAAAGTGCGATGTAAAGTATGATGAGAAAAAAGCCTTGGCAATTGTAGTATTATGAAGGGATGATAACATATAGAACATAATGTGCTGATGTGGTCTTAGATACAGCACTAAAACTTATAAAATAAGAAGAAGAATTTGACCCATACATTAAAAACAGAAAACAGTATTTATGAAAATTAAAAGCAAAGAGAAAGATTTTAAAAATTTAAAAAAACAAGCAAGGTAGCACACCTGTAGAGTTTCAAGAAGTTGAAAGTTTTATGTATTTCAGGTACTAATGAATAACAAGTGTCAAAAGAGTTAGAGTCAAAAATGTGCAGATAGCCTAAGGGAAATTATAAAATTTCGAGACAAAAAGTTAACGCAAAACAAAAGGCGGTTATCTTCCAGTTTAACCATCCGCTAAAAATTCTCTGCGCATGTACAAAATTTGAAGTATCAAGGATAATTTTATTGGTTGATAAGGAGCGGCAAACTTTAAATCTCAAACTGCGTTGCCACATATGTATGAATAAATCTTATGAATAAATAAAGTGAGTGAATAAACATTGGAAAGACGAAAATTATAGACATTATTTAACAGATTGCGCAACTTAGGTTATGTAGTCAGTTAAATAAATCTATGAAATAATGCATGTTGAACGTACAGTATGCACATTTTGCAGATAACGTTAATTTATTATAACAAGGAGATTCAATTATAGGGCTGATTTTGGATTTAAATTTTATATGCATGTAAACATAATATGCCTTAAATAAATCAGAAGACGTAATATAATGTTTTAATTATATATTATTTAATTTTAATATAATTATTTAAAATGTTTTTTCCTTATAGTTTTTACTGCATTTATTGTGGTAATTTATATTTTTCATTAATTAAAAAAAACCACAGAATACCATGAAAACGTGAGATTTTTATATTCGCATATTACAATATATTTAATTCGAAATAACGAAGGGAAGTACCTACCTACGTTATTATTCATGTTTTCAACTGCTGTTCTTAGCATCTTAATTATTACTTGTGAATTTTAGCAGTAACTCTCCTTATTAATGTGCGTCTTTTTTATGATCTAATTTACTAAATCAAAACTAAACTATTCGCTTTCAGGAAAAAATATTTGAACTGACAACACTGTGCGGCTGTCCCGCTGTAAATTTCAAATATTTTTGTACATGCGCAGAGAATTTTTAGCGGATGGTTAAACTGGAAGATAACCCAAAAGGCGTTGCACGTCATAGAATTTAATAATAAAAGATAACAACACAATATTTAAAAAATTTAAAAAATCAATCTAAGAACACTTTTACATCGACATCAATCAAATCCTTTAAATGTTTGCAGAAATATGATTATTAAAGTTGATTATTTTATTAGTTTTTAAATATGGCAACGCTTTTTGTTTTGCATTTATTCTATCAAGAGTGTCAATATAATATATAAAACAGTACAAAGGCCTACTCAGACCTTCACATGTGAAACATTGCTGAGCATTTGAGGAAAAACAAATTTGCCAGAGACCAAAAACTGATATGTTTAATGTGAAATTATTTTTAAATCATTCTTCATGAATGTTGGTCAGAAATAAGCAATTTTTTGGTTTAGAGCAAATGACCCTCGCCAGAATTTTTGATTACATTATAGAGTTTATTTTGTATGTAATATTTCATAAACAGGTATATTTTCTAACTTTTAAAGATAAAAGATCAATTATTAATCAAATAAAAGTAATATTCCAATGGTATTTAACACAATTAGCTGATTTTTAATGTTTAAAATATAAGATTAAATAAAAGTGAGAGGTTTGGGCGATTACATGCAATTAAAACAAATTAATTCAACCGAATTTTTGGATTCTGGGCTTCATCCTCTCTTGTCACCATACTGCACTTGGAAAAGTTACTTTAACATTATACTTTAGTCGATGAATATCACAGACACTAGTCATATAACACAATCAAAAATAACTTTATATTTTTAGTAATTAGTTAATTTAATATTTGGTAATTTTTTCTCTATCGTAAACCTCATGATGATTCAATCAAGCGAACATCTGAAAAAGAAGGTTTTATATGCTGATATTTTGTTCAACGAAGAAGGTACATACCTATACTAGATGTTCAAGTACTTTCTACTACTACAACTATAATTACATTTCACCAAATTAAATATCACTTAAATCACTTGGCACGACAACGCCGTACACATGGAGGATGCTAGGTAGAATTTGGGGCCCCTTATAACTTTAAATGATTGAAACAGGTATGAAACAGTCGATTTTATGTATATGTATTTATTAAGTAAATTCTCGTGCAGTTTGTAGGGCTGTAATGGAACTCCTTTTTTGGATTTATTAATGAAAATAATAAATGAGTTCAAGAATTTGCCCACTCTAACACTACCCCCAAATGATAAAGAAGTGTAGATACCATGGTTGTCAGGCATGGCTTCAAGAAGGCCGAATTTAAAATAAAAGTAGAAGTTTTGTTTAAACATTTCTTTGTTTAATGTTCTTTTCAACCAAAATTTGATTATCTTTTAACAAAGCTTTTCTTCAAAGCATTCTTTCATTGTTCAAAAAAGTTTTTGTATTTACTTATCTTGTATAATTTAGCGAGTCTAAGTTTTTCTTGTCTATGACAGACAGTCAAAGCACTGAGCTCAAATATAATCAGTTCGAAGATGGTTTGGGAATGCCTAGGCAAGCTAAATCAGAGGAATAATATCACCCTCCTATGGGGAACGAAACAGCAGATAAGCTAGCAAAAAAGGAGCCGAAACCCCACATTTTGGGATCAGCAGCAGCGCAATCTTACAAAAACTAAGAAAAGAAATTGAGAAAGAAAAATCCAAGTACCAGAATCAGCTGGAAGGTCCGACATAGGTTAAGCTACTTCTGGGAAACTATAACCAGAAGAGATCTCGTGCCTGCCTCAAACTCAGTAGAAAAAGTCTACGGATTTTAACGGGAATTGCAGGGTAAGCAGTCACATGAAGAAACTAGGGTTAGAAGATGAAGCAAATTGCAGATTCTGTGAGGAAGAGTACAAAACCTCCATACATATACTCTGGAAATGCCCTGCCTTGCAAAATTCTAGGGTTTACCAGACATGTAACATTTTATTTTCTACTGTACCCTAAAACACAAACGAACGGTAAAAAAATAAAATATTAATATATTTATCGGTGTTCGCTATTTTTTAAAATTGAATTAAATGGTGTAGTTGGAAACCATAGAAATATAATAATATTGTTTTTAAATATTTGATAAGATACTGTCATACTGATTGTTATTATTTGATTTTCACGAAATGGCTCATTAGTCCTTAATGGTACTATCCGGTAAAATTCTATTTACTGGATTCAAACCAAGTACAGTACAGTAAACGAACTATATATTTCACAACACTTGAAAGATTAATAAATACATATACAAAAAAAATTGATCGGTAACAACTCTTAACTCTATAAAAATGGACCAAAAATCTACTAGACACCCCGCATTTTTTAAAGTATCAAAATTCGCTAAAAAACCATGGTTGAAAATGAAACAAAGGTTTTAACTCGACCCAGATTCGAATACTAAGCACAATAATAATACAATTTACAACTTTATATTATGTCTAAAAAAACCAACCACGAGTCTAATAATTATGTCTACTTTGACTTGGTAACTGTTCGCGAATTTTGGCAACGATTAATTAATGAACTTTCCTCATATTTTTTTTTATTTTAAACACTTGGTTCCACCATACTAAGTACTACTTTTAACTGATAAGCTTGTAACAATTATATGGATAATGTAGAAGTCCAAGTAGAGTAAATATACATACCTGTAGAGATTTTTGGGGACAATAAAATGATTATTATTCCTTCTCCCAATCTAAAAATACAATATGTACACACTGGTGACCTGCCATTTAATAAAACATTTAAATAATTGAAATAATAGTTGCACTAGAACAATAAAATGTACATAAAATAGGTACTAGAAAATTTATCGAATTTTATCCCTACCTACAGCTTAATTTTTTTCTCATCTGGGTTGAGTTAAACGGGGATGATTTTTTTTTAATAATGTCACCCAATGGTTCCTAATTAGGAAGAAAAGTTCCTGAAGGAAAACCCCTCAATTAAATATTTGATTTGAATCCTTAAAAAGTGTTTTCTTCTAATTAACTAATACTGCAAGGATTTAGGTCCGATACGTGTTTATTTTGATTAGAAATAATTATAGACCAGGGTCGAATAATTTTTGAAACTAAAAAAAAATTACAGTAGAATGAAACTCATTGGAAAAGGGGGGGAATATGATCAAAATGAAAGGAAAAATAAATTACGGTCGATCCGAGTTCGGGAAGTGGGAGGGGGTGAGTTTTTAAGGGTAAAAATGGTTTATCTTGATTTCCGGTTAAACTACACGTCCTATGCAAAAAAGTTAAATGGCAAAGTTGTAGGTAATAAAAAGATCTACAACTTTTGTATTCGCAATTTTTTCACATAACCTCAAAATTTGGGTGAAAAATTCAAAAAACCAAGTTTTTGGTTTTTTATGTATCTTTTTTCAAACATTTTTTTTAGGAAATTTGGTGAAAACTTACTTTATTATGTCCCTGTAATTTATTTGATTAAAAATATTTATTTTTTCACCTTATTTTCACTTAATATCAAAAAAGCACCCTAATTTTCAATTGAAAATTCTGACGTCAAAATGTCAGCTTTTTTCAAAAAGTTTGGGGGCTTTTTGTTCGTTTCTGATGGTGTAAAAAAAAATCATTACTGTAGGAAATGTTCTCAAAAAATGCAAAAAATTGTAAAAACCCAAATTCGAAAATTTTCGAATTTTCGATTGAAAATTAGGGTGTTTTTTTGTGAAAAGTGAAAATAAAGCGAAAAAATTTTTTTAATCAAATAAATTACAGTGTATTTGGGACATAATAGGGTAAGTTTTCACAAAATTTCGAAAAAAAAAATTTTTTGAAAAAGATATAATTAAAAAACCAAAAACTTGGTGTTTTGAATTTTTCACCCAAATTTTGAGGTTATGTGAAAAAATTGCGAATACAAAAGTTGTAGATCTTTTTATTACCTACAACTTACCTACAATTTTTTACCATTTTTAAAGGCTTCGGCCCTGGTCTATAATGAATATAGTAAAAATTGAAATCCTACGAAAAAATGAACAAAATTAGATACACTATTTTAAACTATGTCTTAAAGTTGTGAGAAATTCATAAAACAAATTAAAAATTATCATTAATTAAAGGTGTATTTTCTACCCCAACTTAATAAACGATACAACACTAAAATCTATTTCCACACCGGAATATTTCTTTAATAAACATAAAAATACACTCGCCGACTTAAAATTCGATCCAATCAAAATATTTATTTATTTTAAAATGCTCCAACTTCCGAACGTGGATGCTGATTTTTTTGCAACTTGTAGATAAAAAACTATACTTTTAAGTTTGTTATTCTGACGTCTCAAAATAATTTCAAACTTTCCTCATATACGGGGGAGAAAAGAAAACAATGTTATCCTCTACTTTTTACTTACCCTGTAGGATAATTCTGCTAGTAGATGTGCATGTATTGAACTTTATCAAGATTGAAAAGGAAATCCATCTCTCAAATATGATTAATGTAGATAATCGTAGTAATAAAACTCAAAGTCTATCCACAACGTTTAATAGTAAGGTTCAAAAATTAGTGCAACATGTTTCGGTCCTCAGACCATCATCAGGCTGTATGTGTAGAACGTAGGAATTGTAAATAATTTAAATTTAAAACTTAAACATGCATGAATAAGTGAAGAATAATGGATGAATAAGAGAGTTATTATATAAAAAAAGGAGAGGAAAAAGGAACTTCAGAAGTTATAAAGATAGAGAATGATGGGTGTGTTGGTTAAATTAAAGTGGATAGAAAAGTGGGACCAAAATCATGTTAAGAATGTTGTATCCCAGAGGAAAATTCAAGTTTTACATTACCAAAAGAAACAAGAAGGAAGAAACACGTGAGGAGGACAAAAGGAATGATTGTAAAAAACAATCAAAAAAAGGAGAGAGCCATGACAAAGGTTAGGTTAGGTTAGGTTTGCTTTCGTTTTTTCTTTAGAGAAAAAGATGTGACTTTCGCGGATTTCCGCTTTCAAACTATATGAATATTTTTATTCAATGAATCCCAAGAAAGGTTGATAATTTGCGATCTTGCTTGAGATATTTTTTCAAAAAACTGGGTTACGTTAAAAAAATTCGATTTTTGGTTCGGTAATTTTGTGTGGGCTTATTTCTCCTCCTTTTCCACAATATTATTCAATTTTTGAAACAGAATCACAAGATATTTGTAAAGTAACAGAAACACTGAAAATGCGTCTACTCAAAGGTGCTACATTTGTGGGTTGTCATCTAAAGATTTTAATAATATCGATAAAGTCTTAAACAAAATATAAGTGATGAGTCTAAGTACCAATTCGGATTATCATCCTTGCATGCGTGGATTCGTTTTTTAGAATGTTTGTTGCTAGGGGTACAGAGAACAAAGAAAAAGTGGCTCAAAATAAAAAGTGGCTCAAAATAAAAAGCGAATCCAGGATTTATTTTTAAAGGATTTAGGTTTGATAGTAAATAGACCAAAGCCTGGATTTGGTAGTACGAATGATGGCAATACAGCTAGGCGTTTTTTTGAAAATCCAGATATTTCTTAAAAAATAACAGGAATTGATGAGAATCTGATAACTAGATTTCAAACAATATCCAGTGGTTTTGAGGTAAATACAGATCTTTTCAAAGACTTCTGTCATGAAACTGCAAAAAGTATGTCGAATTGTATCCCTGCCAACAACAGTTCACAAAATTCTTTTTCATAGTTCAGAAATCATGTCGCATTTCATGATTCCAATCGGGCAACTTAGTGAAGAGGCACAGGAATCAAGAAATAAGGATATCAAGAGGTACAGAGAATTTAATGCTCGAAAATTTTCCAAGAAACAAAATATGGAGGACATTTTTAATAACCTTCTTGTCTCCTCCGATCCCTTGATTTCAAATATGAAAAGGAATTCGGCCAAAAAGTTAAAACAATATCCAGCAGAAGTTTTAGTTTACCTTAAAGAACCACAGACAAAAAATAAAGGTGAAAGTGACAGCGATAATGATATTATTCAGAATGATGATTAATTTAAAATAGTTTTAGTTTTTATTTTGAAATTAATAGGTTAAGTCACTTTTAGTAAGGTTTTGTTGTATTAATAGATCTTTTATAAAAAATAAACTTCGATATAATTCTAATTTAAAATTGCTCTTTTTATTAACATTCAAAATATCCTTCATTAAGACAATTTGGACAGTTATGATATAAAAGTAGCAATTTGTAACCACTTTTGACAATTTTGAATTGGTTTATGGTTGTGGCTAAAAGAAAGTTCTCATGGTCCACTACTATTTACAATATCAAGTGAACTAGAGGTGAAAAAGTGGACCAACTTTTTAATTCATGTTTATGCATGACAACGCTCGTCCACATATTGCAAGGACTGTATCTCTATATTTGGACGAAACAGAAATTCAGAGGATAAACTGGCCATCACGTAGCCCAGACCTAAATCCAATTGAACACGTCTGGGATATGATGGGTAGACAAGTTCATAAGCGAGTTCCTACTCCAACCAATTTAACTCAATTGAAGGATGCTTTGGTCCATGAATGGAATCAGATTGACCAGATGGAGATTCGACATTTAATAGAGGGTATGCCACGACGTATTGAGACGGTTAATCGCGCTTGTAGGGGAATTTCTAGTTTTTGTTAATGATTTGCTTATTATTGTTAATAATTTGTTTATAAAATTGTTTAAATTGAATACAAAAATTAAAAATGTTTCATTTTATGTGAAACGTCACGTTTCACATCTGGGTAAACAAAGTGTTGGAAAAAAATCAGACATCTTGATAAAGTTCAATATTATGTGCACATCTACTAGCAGAATTAATCTACAGGGTGAGTAAAAAGTAGAGCAAAACATTGTTTTCTTTTCTCCCTTGTATATTAGGGAAGTATGAAATTATTTTGAGACGTCAGAATAATAAACTTTTTTATATAAAAATTGCAAAAAAACTCAAAGAAATCAGCCTCCGCGTTCGAAGGTTAGAGAAATTTTAAATAAATCAATATTTTGAACGGATCGAATTTGAAATCGGTGAGTGCATCACGGAAACGCGTCTAAATAAATATTCCTTATACATACTCCTATGAAAATTATCAAACGGGAATATTATTACCTTGCAGATATTAAAATAAAAACTTACCACTTCCACTTAAAACAGATTCCTCCTTATTGTAACCGTATACTGTATTTTCGCTGTAAAATGGCATCGGCATGTATTCTAGTGGATTGTATGTACCGCTGTATGGCATATAATTAGGAACATTTGGCAAAGGTCCCACGCTATCTGTATCACCCTGTATTTTAAGGTTGGTCATTGCTGAACAAAGATCCCCGAATATATAGTAGCACTGTAAAATAAATAATAAATTAAAATCTTGTAAGCTATCCATATCTCAAATGTGGGTTGAAACACAAAAGGTTCAAAGGAAACTCAAAGTCTATCCCACAACTGTTTTATTTAATGTTGTAACTAGTTTCGGTCCTATAGGACCATCATCAGGCTGAAATAATTACAAAATAATAGAAAGAGGATCTTAAAGGTACTATATCAAGTTAAAAATTCAATACAATTCCTTACAAATTGATAGCAATAATGAACTGATAATAATAATAATAAATTAATAAAAAACTAGAAAAGTAGAAAATTGTGCGTTCTTCCCGTTGATTTGGAAATCGATAGAGATGGTTTTAAGTATCGACGAAGTCGGTCGCCATCACGTTTTCTATTGGAATTTAATTCAATGTCCGTTGGGGCATATAGCCCAGGAAGTAGTTGTTTTTTCATAGAAAACGGTCAGGTGGAAACAATTTTCTACCTTTTCAGTTTTTTTATCGACTGCACCTTACAGAAATTATTTCTTGTATTGTTAATAAATTAACGTTAAATTATTTATAAAGTTTCATCTTATTTCGTCGAAAAATAATATAGCATTGACTTCAAATATTTACCTGTTCGGAAAACGTAATCTTATTGACTGTATGTCTGATGAATCCTGCTTTTAATAAATGCGAAGCATACTTCCTGGCGTCTCTTCTCTCTTGAAAACCTTCAATGTGCGTCAATAGCCAATCGATCATATCTGTACCGATAAAAGCATTGGGAATTGTTATTTTAAGCCACATTCGATCCCGAATTTCTAATCCGCTGTCCGCTCTTTGCATTGCTTGGACCACCTGAGACATTGGAGAATTTACCGATAGCGGTTCCTCCATGTCTGTAAATAAAATTCGTGTAAAATTTTTAAAAAATCCATCAAAATACACTCGCCGATTTAAAACTCGATCCATTCAAAATATTTATTTATCTTAAAATGCTCCAACTTCCAAACGCGGATGCTGATTTCTTTGAATTTTTTTGCAACTTGTAGATAAAAAACTTTAAGTTTATTATTCTGACGTCTCAAAATAATTTCATACTCCACTCATATACAGGGGAGAAAAGAAAACAATGTTTTGCTCGACTTTTTACTCACCCTGTAGATTAATTCTGCTAGTAGACGTGCACATAATATTGAACTTTATCAAGATGTCTGATTTTTTTCCAGCACTTCGTTTTGTTATTTACCCAGATGTGAAATGTGACGGTTTGAAGAAAATGTAACATTTTTAATTTTTTTATTCAATTTAAACAGAGTAATACATAATTTAATAAACAAATTATTAACAACAATAAGCAAATCATTAACAAAAACTAGAAATTCCCCTACAAGCTCGAATAACCCTCTATTAAGAGCCAATGCTGCATTAGCGCTTTCACCATTTAAACATTTTATCAAATATCAGCTAATAAAATGTTTATATATTTAAAACTTGCTGATAATTAATAGCAATAAGTAAATATACGTGAACTTGTACAAATAGACCTCAAAATAAAGTAAAATAATTGGACAAATCTATGAAAAATTGTCTTTTTTTCAAAAAACCCCTTTTTCTTTGTTAATATTGCATGAAAATTTCCCAAATTTTCAGGACGTATGTGGTTCACGATAGCGCATAAGCTATGCATATTTAAATTTTAAATATTGTTGATATTGATTACGAATGGTAATTAATTTCTATTAATTAAAAAAAAGTTAAGATTAAACATGCATAGCTTCTGCAACTAGCTGTCAGTAATATGCCCTTAAAATTTTATCCAAATATGTTTTCTCTTAACGGAGAAAAACGGTACCAAAGAAGAGATCAAATTCAAATTTTTAAACTACTGATAAAAGCGCCCTCATACAGATTAATTCCTGTACACTCCGCAAATCTTAAGTGTTTTAATGTGCCGATGTGCGTGAACCCTTGAATTGTAAGAATTAGCGGACCAGCTGGAAAAATAAACTATTATAGACGAATATACGTTAATAATTTATTTGGCCAACCGATGGGTGTATTGCTTAGGGGATGCAAGCTTTATTCCTAATGTTTGATTGTAAGATTGCAGTTCTATTGTTATTGTTTGTTGGCGTTTTTAAATAGTAAAATTTTTAAATTTGTGGACATTTTTTATATATTATTAAGACATTTGGACAAATATTTTAAACTTGTTTATATATTATTAAAGAAAAGTAAACAAATACAAATATTGGTTATATAGGGTGTATTTATGTATATATACAGGGTGATTGATTAGTGTGAGGAAGCTCAGTAGATCTGTTATAGTGAAAAATACAAAAAAAACTTATTGACAAAAATTGTAGGCAACTTTAAAAACCACATTTTAAAATTAGTTACAATAAGATAGTGGCACACCAAACTTATGTTTTTTTTTAAATGGAACACCCTGTATTTTATTTTAAATTCGAAATCTGCATCACTTCCACATCACAACAATGTAAAGTTTTATTATGTTATACCAGGTATTTAAAAAGTTATAACCAATATTACCTGAAAATCGTATCAAGTTTAACTTCCTGTATAATTCAAAAGGAGTGTAGGAGCATTGATCTATTGAAACCATAGATTTTTATTAATTGTTAAAAATTAGAAAACATACTCCTTTCATAATTTTTGTTAAGTCAAAATGCAAGTACATTATTATTTTCTTGGTAATTTTAAATACAGCATCCTGTATTTTATATCACTATCGAAAAATACTAATGTCATACTTCAAATTTTATGAAGTACTCCTTATACCTAAGGTTATCAGTTTTCAAGATATTTTTATTTTTCTATGGACGTATTAATTTGGTAGATATTTTAATATATACAAATAATTATTATGAGTTGGCCATGATTGGTTTGTTAGAAACTGACAGTTGGACATTATTGTTTATTAAATCAATCTGTGGTACACCGTTAATTAGCAACAATTATTATTTAGTAATTCAGTAATTAATTTAATTTAAATTAGTAATAATAAATGTAGCTACTGATGACATTATAGATATCACCTGGATATTAGGGGAATGCAATAAAAATTCTTTACTATTATTTGGGAGATCATTTTGAATGATGAAAAAATAAAAATATCTAGAAAACGGATAACTTTAGGTATAGGGAGTACTTCATAAAATTTGAAGAATGATATGAGTACTATTCGATAGTGATATAAAATACAGGGTGTTCTATTTAAAATTACCAAGAAAATAATGTACTTGCATTTTAACTTACCCTGTATTTAATTTAACGAATATTATAAAAACGAATATGTTTTATAATTTTTAACAATTATTAAAAACTATGGTTAATTTTCATACCGAAAAAATTGAAAAGCAAGATCAGTTTTGGGAAACTAACATGAGGAAACAGTTTGTGATTTTTTCACCTCATATTATATAACAGAGATTATAAAACACCCTATCTGAATGTCATTTATTGTATGAACTCTTACTCTGTGGAAGTCCATTGTGTTCTGAACGTTAAATAAAATTATTTTTTATATTTTGTATCTATAAAAATCTTCATTATAAAACACATTTGCGTATCGTAATGTAACTTTTACGCACGCAAATTTTTGTTTTAAATGGTTGGCGACATGAGTGAAGTATCTAAAGGCAAGACTATTGACATTGACATTTGTGGCTAATAGCATTTTATTCATTTTTTAAATTGTTCTTTAAGAAAGTATCTGTGAATATGAATATAATATTTTACTTATATAATATATTATTATTGGTATATTATTCTTTTTAAAATATTTTAAAACATTAACATTTGATAATTTAAATGTCACAACTGTCAAATTTTATAAATTACACAGTGCTGCCGACATACTTTTTAAAATAAAAATTTTCGTAATTACATCATAAAAATAAAAAATTAATTTTAAAAATGGTAAAAAGGGCAAAATATAAAAAATATTATAAACAACTTATTTCATATGGCTGTTGTGACACTCGTTCTTTAAAAAACTCATCGCTTCGCGATTCGTTTTTAAACTTGAACTCGTGTCATAACAGAATTTCATAAGAAATGCGTTGTTTAATATACTATTATTTAACGTTCAGAACCCTATCTGAATCTGACTATATATATTTTTTTTTATTAATACTATAAGCTGGTAATTAAATGCTAATTTTCAGTTTCATAATGATACTCATTATAATACTGGTATTCATTATGGAGCTGAAAAATTGACCTCTAAAGCCTACATTTTGTAATATCTAGTAGACGGACCCAATATTTTGTGTAGAAAGTTTAAAGGTTTCTTAGAGATTTGTGTGCGTCAGTTTGGATCTTTTGCAGTAATCAAGGTACTTATTTTTAAAAAAGATGTCTAGATAGTTTTTCATGCACACCATCTGAAATTTAGTGATTACTTGATTATTTCTTTCATATTTTATTTGCTATTGTTTACAAAAAATGTAACAAAAATTTTAAAAAAATAAAACAATGTTAAATTGAAGTAGTGTATTTGTAGAAAAAACAGTGTACCAATGCAACTCTCATGTAATGGTTATTAATACACGAGCATTAACCGAAATACCAAACGAGCCGAAGGCCTAATATTATGATTTATTTTTTTTTTAAATTTTTTTTATTGAAATTTGTAATAATCTTACTTGTTTTTATATTATTTCATTCAAATGTCGTGAAATACAGACCTAGAAAATAAAATAAAAAATACGTATGACCAAAGTAAAAGATAAATACTGAAATCGGATACCGATTACCATAAATAAATGGCTTTCTGCCTAAAAAAGATTCAATTTTTATACCTGCGTTGCAAACGACAATCTTACAAATTTGGATAGATCAATTACCTACGATATATTTTTTTGATAACATTTCATATTCTCTTACTTTGTGTTTCACTACAGTAATAGCGAAATCCGTATCGGCATCTAGTTGGAGCTAGTCAGCTGAATAGATATACGCTGTGAGTGACGTTCATAACCGAGTTGTATGTGGTCCGCTAAATTAATTCTGTTGTACTAACAATAGTCGCACAAAGGTATTACGTTAAGTATACACAACAGAAAGCTTCGCTATACAACTGACTGACTACATAATGCAACTATTCTGAATTTCTCATACCTACACCTACTTTTGACTTGGTGTGTACAAGCGTTTTTTATGAATAGAGTTTTACTCGTAGGTTGTCTTGCTCGCATCGATATGCTGTCCTTTAGCTTCCCGCCCAAAATTTCATGCATTGACTCTTAAATGTCGAATCTCCATCTGGTCAATCTGATTCCATTCATGGACCAAAGCATCCTTCAATTGAGTTAAATTAGTTGGAGTAGGAACTCGGTTACGAACTTGTCCACCCATCATATCCCAGACATGTTCAATTGTATTTAGGTCTGGGCTACGTGATGGCCAGTTTATCCTCTGAATTTCTGTTTTGTCCAAATATAGAGATACAGTCCTTGCAATATGTGGACGAGCGTTGTCAGGTATAAACATGAATTAATTTCCTACAAATGGTGCTAATGGAATGACATGTGGTTCTAGAACATCACGAATATATCGGTCAGCTGTCATTGCTCCACCGCTAACAATGACTAAATCAGTACGAGCGTCCATACTTATGCCGCCCCATACCATTACCGATCCTCCTCCATAACTAAGTCTTTTAGAAAAATTTGCTTGATCGAACCGTTCGCCTCTTCTTTGGTATATTATTTCACGGCCATCAGATGAACGTAAATAAAATCTTGACTCGTGAAAAAATAAAATTTTACATTCCAATATTGATGCTCCCTGGCAAATCGAAGACGCGCTGTTCTATGATTTCTAAGTAACTCCGGACCAGTTGCAGGTCTTCTGGAGCGTAATCCAATTTCTCTTAATCGCCTTCTGATAGTTATTTCTTTAACAGCTACTTGACGTACTTCTTCTAAACGATTTCGAGCCATGATAGCGCAGTAGTATTTATTTCTCAAAAAACATTTAATGTTACAAAACGATCATCTTGAGCAATTGTAGCTCATCGTCTGCCAGATCCTCTTTGTCTCGAAAAACTACCAGTTTCATCGAAACGTTTTACAGCTCTCTGGACGCTGCACCTTGTAACACCTAATATTCTAGCAGCATAATATTGAGACCCAGGGGGTCGACAATGCAATTACAAAATAAATCCTGGCTAAAAGTAAGTGTCACCAACTGTAGATGACAGGGAAGGCATGCAGGCAGTCTTGTTTTATTTATTACCGATTGATAAGTTGATCAGCTGATTTTGTTTTGCATCTTGCAATATATTGTAATGTTTAAATATTTGACAATAGTATAATGATTAAAATATCAACAGAAGTTGTTTAATATAACTTAATTTTTATTATATTGTATTGTTTTATTATATATTTTGTGTATTTGTAAGAGAATTTTAAGTTAGAAATTATTTTAATGTAACAATATTATATCTAGTACATAAATATGTTATTTAAGACTTACTAGAAATTTCGGGAACATTGATTATATAATGTGTAAAAAAAAGACAGATAATGTGTAAAAAGGAGACAGATGTATTTTACTATATTTTTATTCTGGAATGATCGATGATAGACGAAGTAAGAATGTCTAGTCATATTTAAAAAAGAAAGAGAGGCATATAGTGTCCTTGGCAAATGATAATTTAGGAAATTTCTGGAAAGTTTGAAACCTATAAAAGACTGAACAGAGGTCGTTAGAGAGGAAGTTGATTATTGGAAGTCAAACAGAGAAGATCAGTGAGTGTGAACAGTCAGTTAAAAAATGAACAAACAGTTTTTAAAGTAGTTATAATAAAGTGACGTTAAAGATACAAAGTAAAACAAAGTGCCAAAAGTGACATTAAAAACTAATCAAAAGGTGAAATTAAACATTTTCGGTTGATAAAAAAAAGAAGAATATGAGTACTTACTATTAATAGTACAATTAAAGGAGCTGTAATCCAACAACACTAAACTACACCAATTTGGAAGAACAAACAAAGAACGATAATATCACTCAAGAAACCAAACGTCTTACAAGACGACATTTTACCAGATTCGCAAATTCCACGTATCACTTCGTTCGTCTCCGTTTTTCATAAATCAACTACATATACACCAATCAGGAAACAGGACTTTACATATCAAGGTCAGATAAAATTGTAAACTTTTAAAAATTTTTGTAGTAGTTAGTTGAATTTTAGAATTTAAAAAAAAAGGAATTTACTTGATATTTAATAATTAGTGTATTTGATAATCTTACTTGCCATTACATAAACAACATTGGTTAGTTTAACTTAATTCACATCAAGTAAGTTCTTTTATAATTACTAAAGGCCTTTCTTCTTTTTAATTTTCCTAATTAGTTTCATTATTACTGTTTTCGTTTAATTATTTTATAATAAATTTATAATTGTAATTTGATCAAATTTTTCATTCACATATACCTAATAATCCAACTGGAAACTTGCGTAACCAAAACCCCTGAGAAAAAGAAGATCTTGCTACTTTTAAATAAGAATTAATCATTCAAATAAATTTATTAATCAATAAATAATCTCTCAAATCATAATATTCATTACAATATATTGGGTTTACTGTTTGTATAAGTTTTTCATTTTTGTTTCAAGTTTATGGTACAGTTTTTGTGAAAATTGGTTCGAGGACTCTTTAAAACCTTAAAGTGATAAGACATTATTAATATTTTTTAAATTTTGCACTTGTGAAAATCTTCATTATAAAACGCATTTGCGTATCGTAACGTAACTTTTATGCACGCAAATTTTTGTTTTAAATGGTTGGCAACATGAGTGAACTGTCTAATGACAAGACTTTTGACAATGACATTTGTAAACGAAGTAAACCATCCATATCTCAAATGTGACTAATGGGAAACCAAATGAAAAACCCAAAGTCTATGTCACAGAATTTTATTGTTGATGAAAAAACAATACTCGCGACTAGTTTGGGCCTAACATTAAGACCATCATCATTGTTTTCTTTTCTCCCTTGTATATGAGTGGAGTATGGAATTATTTAGAGACGTCAGAATAATAAACTTAAAAGTACAGTTTTTTATCTACAAGTTGCAAAAAAATTGAAAGAAATCAGCATCCGCGTTCGGAAGTTAAAGCATTTTTAAATAAATCAATATTTCGAATGGATAGAATTTTAAGTAGGCGAGTGTATATTAATTTTATATTAGTTCAAAAATATGAGAGCCAACAAATCAGAAATATAATAAATAAAATAAACTAAAATAGTGCTGTTAAAAAAAGCCTCGTTGTTGAGTGCATACATACCAGGACCTAGAAGACACTCACGTTCATTGGCGGGTATCGTGCTAGCTATTGACGAGCTCGATACCGTTGAACTACTTGGAGGTCGAGCCACTGGATCTCCTCGAACTGCAGCTGTATGAGCCACCCATGCTCCTAAACAAAAAAATTATAAAACAACAGATCAGCAACGTCAATAGAAAGTTCAGATTTATCTTGATTTGAAAAACAATTTTTAATGTAGAGTTCTCGCCCTGGGAAATATTCCAGAGCAGGGTGTCCAAGAAGCTTACAAAAAGCGATGGGACCACACTGTAATATCGCAGATAGACAAGAACCCTATTTTATGGTATGCTTACAGTTTAAAAACAGGAAGAAGCAAATGTATAAGAATTTTTTCACCTAGATCAAAACACCTTGAAAGCCTAGGTTCACATGCTACTATATTCCAAGCAGAAAACTTGTTCAAATCAATATTGAAACAAAATATTGCAGACAAAACATAATTACTGTCTGAGGCAAGCAGCAATTAAAGCGTAATAATCTCCAAATAGATCTGGGAGTGTCCAGAAAGACTAAACGAATTGGACAGGAATACAACAATTATTCTTCCTTAGCTCCCTGGACATATGTGAATAAAAGGGAATTAAACTTAAATAGCAGATAAGCTAGCCGAAAGGACAACGAATATGTCTCTACTGAACCATTCAATGGATATTCTACAATTTCATCCTCAATGAACTTAGGCTCCCTACCAGGGATAAAACAGGGTTGGGTCGTTACATCCCAAAAAGGTCCATACAATATCTTGGACGAAGTAAATCTAATCTCAGAATACTTTCGAGAATTTGAACTGGACCGGGTATAGTAAGTTGAGAGGACACCTAAGGTGTTTCTATCTTTCTAACCTTAGTTTTTGTGTAGTTTCTGTTGTTTATTTGTAACGTATAAAAAGATAGTGGCGCCCCTAACCCTTATATTCCACCAATCCTCTCTATAGTGGGCATTAACTTGGAGTCAAACCAAGAGAGTCTCGTAGCCGGGATCTCTTTTTGGAAATATTATTGTTACACAGTTGATGGTTGTTCTTCATAGGGTCTTGAAGTTGAAGATATTTAAAAAAAATACTCTTTAGTGCATTTACGGAATCAGCTACTATCAGAAAATTTTACAGCTTGGAATCCTTGCAATGTTTTGTTAACTGTAAGATGTAGTAATATGAAATTTGGGTTGTTACTGTGCCTATTAAAATACATTTTAGAGATTTGGATGTATTGTTGTAGAGATAAACCTTCATTGTCTGAAAGTTGGCTGAAATATGTGTTTTTTTTTCAATAAAAGTACTGATATTTTTTTTGTTCTGATTGGTGGGGTCTTCACATTCACATAGTAAACTTTCAATAAGACTTGCAGTAAATGCTACTAGAAGTATGTGGACTACTTGAAATGTTATTTCAATGGGTATTGTGAAGTTTTAGATAAATGTTATTTTCCTTCTTGAAAATAATATACATCCAGTCTGGTTCAATCATGCATTAATTCTATTAATCGATTCTTGCATGGTTTTTCCATTGTTTATTTTTACAACTATAAAACATTATTATGCCATCTAAACATAATTATTTCGTTAGCAACATTAGCAAATGTCATCATATCATGTAACAGTACCTGTTAACTTTTTAAGCACCTGGTATCCTAAATATTAAATTAAATTAGTACAGCGAGCTCCATCTTTCCGAAAGAATTCAGTTCAAAGTAGCTAGGCTACGAGGTGTACTAATGAGTTGCCATTTTTGGGTTCAAGGGTTTTAATAATTATCTACAGTCTCATTTCTTCTATTGATTTACTGTCATATACAGGTATGTTTTTTTATAATTCCTTTTTGTTAAAATATTTATAAAACATCGAAGGTTATATTATATTTTATTATATCAGATGAGAATTTCAACATATTTCTTTATTATTTGAAGAATCTTTTTATAGTAATTTAAAAGTATTAATGATAATTTTTATTAATAAAAAAACATAAAATGGCTAGTGAAAGTACATTTCTGGAATTTTAATTAATATGTAAGGTTGTTATAAAGTAAAGTTAATGGCAGCATCTAAAATTATTTACTTCATCAAAAGATTATCTTCTTTATTCAGTATTTACCTTTAGATCATTATATTTCTCTTTTATATTTTCCAAAGTTATGTATGCTTCAATTGTTTGGAGAAGTAATAAAATTGGATGAAAAAATAAAATTGAATCTCTGAATAGAAAATTCTTAAGATTTGCGGCATTTAAAACTGGAAATCTTTATCTTAGCTAATAAATAAACAAATATATAAGCTTATAAAATTTCATTACAGGATAGTAGCACGTAATTAAATATTATGTGATATTATCCCGCAACAGTCTATTTTCCGGATTGAAATCAAGTTTGTTTTGGGGTACAGTATGAAATAAAGTATATTTACTGAAACTTTGGTTGATTATTATTACTTACCAGGATCTATGGGTCTGACAGGTTCTGTTCGTGGTATGGTAAAGTAGCCTTTGGGATTTGGATCCCAGCATTTGGCAACAACAAGTTTAATCGGTCTAAAAATATGAAAGTCTGATAAGAATTCAATTTAACTTAGGCATTTAAGACAAAAAATGGATAACAAATAAAAAAATGTAGGATATTTTTAACATTGTACCATATTAGTTCATACTTGAGAATAATAAGAAGAATTGGAATAATGTATAATGAGAAACAATTAAAAAACTTACCCTGGTTTTTGTACAACTTCTCTTAATACTTTAACAGCTTCATCGTTTGACATATTTTCAAAATTTACATCGTTCACTTGTAATATCATATCACCAGGTTCTATCCTACCATCTAAAGCTACCGCTCCGCTACAAAATACAAAAAATATACATTCCAAATTAAAATATTGTTGGAAAGAAAAAGAGAGTGCAACAACTAAGACTTTTGATGAAACTGATAGACTTGAAAATGGGAATGTATTAGGTATAAAGATCACAAGAATAAGTCTCACTGTTTCTGACCTGAAGATCAATCAATCATTGGTTACATTAAAGTTTATGAATTTTTTTACAATTTTACTCCAGACAACACACCCTTAATATCTGAGATAGGTATCAAAATGAGTATAATCTTTTAACATCAGAGTAATAGGTAAGATTTTCTATAATTTTCTTAAAATATTTGATATCTGAAAATTACTTACCCTTTCATTATAGATCCGACATATATTCCTCCATCTCCTCCTTTATTGCTCTGACCTACTATGGAAATACCCAAGAAGTTGACTGTATCCATGTTTAAAGTGACTGTAATTATATTTAAAGACATTGTCGAATCGGTGATGCTTGAATAAGAACTTGTTCGAGACATTGCCTGCAACAAATCAATATTCTCGGTTATAAATAATAAATAAATAAAATGTCATTTTACTGTCAAGATTTAGGTATTATAAAAAAAAAATTTAAAAATTAAGTGAAAAGTCAGAAACCTGTAATCTTTGTTTCCGTCGTCTTTGGGGACGTTTTCTACCCGCAACATGCAATCTACTAACACTCGAACATTCTGATAAAGCAGTATGTCTTCCCGTTGTTTCGGACTGAAAACTGGTAGTTTCTAAATCTGAGCTTACTACAGATGCTGTTTCATATACCCTGAAATAAAAAATTTAGCGTAAATTAAAATTACTCAATATTATAATCCAATAATACAAAATGTACTAAGGAATGTAATATTAGTTGGGCGTTGGGCGCCAATTTGTAACCATATTATTACGTTGGACGTCAATTTGTAATATGATTTACATGTTGATAGTGAATTTATAAAAATATTTAGTTAACTTTTTTGAAAAAATAACAATATACCAAAAGAAAAAATGTAATTTACAATAAAACAACCATTAATCTTAATTTCGTCTTTAATTAGTTGTAAAAGATACTTCAATAATTAACAAAATTTATAAATGTTTATCACAGCAAAAATTATGATAGTTAAATACCTCGGCTAGGGGTGAGTAAGTTCATTAGCTCTGACTATAGTATAATATTTGTTTCTTTAAGAAATTATAAGGGCGCCACTGAAATCTTTTTATTTTTTATGATACTACTGAAGAAAGTTGCTTTAAGCTGAGTTATTTAAATAAGTATCATAAGATGACAGAAAGATGTCAGAAAAAACTGTCTATGAAGATAAAAAAATGATATGAAAATGTACAAACAGATAAAAGGTAAATAGATTTCCTTGGTGCTAAAATGAATGAAGTTGAGAGTATGTTACAAAAAAATAATCCGCAAACAGTTCTTTAAAAATATTTAGGATACCGGTGCTTAAAATGGAAACTATTAAGAAAAATGAAAAAATTACAATTTTTCCTATATGTAAATACTTTTCAGCCCTAGGGCCATACCGATTACTCCAGTAAGTTCCAAGGACTAAAACCATATTATCATTGTTGCCATTGTTTTTAAAGTATTTTAAGAATATATATTTTATTTTGGTACTTTATGATAAACTATACCTAAAAATTGGGTGTTTTAAATTATTTGATACTAAGTAAATTATAATATACCTGCGCATAGAATATCTTTGTGCGCAGGCCTCATACAAAGCTAAAGAAAATTTGCCTCTTAATGGCGGTTGTCCAATCAAAATCTGTACATCGATTGTCGCCACTGTTGGTAGTACAGAATAATCTCGTTGGTTCGAGAAAGTTCTGGTGTCTTCTACTCACTTCTAGATGGCAGTAATTGGAATATATAAGAAGGCTAATGGCGCAATCACAAGTCAGTTCCTATGACACCGTTGTGAAATAAAATTGTGTGTGTTTCATTGAGTTTAAGACATCTTTGTAACAATATTTTGATTTTAATTGTTGCTTTTGTGATAGTGAATGCAGAAAATTCGAAGATCAGTGGAACATTCTGTATTTGAGTATTGAGTCCAGTAACAAGGTGCTATTTTTGATTTGCAATTCTAAGTGTGGATGAAGACTTTGGACTTTATCCACCTCAACTTACAGATATAGATACCTAATCCAGTAATTGGACTTCCATACAGTAATCTGGTATATTTATTTTAGTGCACATGTCTTACCCAAATTAAATTTTTTTATGTCTAAAAAGAATGATTTTGTTATACTTGAAAAATCAAATTAACTATAATTGTAATAGCAGTACTATTAACTATAAGAAAAACTGCAAAATTCCTATGAAAAATGTTTTTATACATTGATAAAACAAATCTATACTTTTTTAATCCTTTTTCTATACCTTTTAATCCTAAATGAATGTAAAATTTGTTAAGTTATTATATTTCAAATGCTTACCTTGGAAGATGTCCATTAATACGTGATGAGTATTTATGGTGTCTTCTACCCTGTCTTGAACTTATAATACTTTCTGTGTCTGTACAAACTGATTCAGTTACTGGTGGTGGTAATCTTGTTTCTGATTGGTGTGTTACGCTGTCTGTGCATTGAGATCCTCCATCAGAATGATTAGAACCATCAGCTGATACCAGCTATATAAAAAGGTCAATTTAATATTCACATGATAATTGTGTTGGTATGCAGTTATTTCATTATTTTTAGTATAAAATTATATTGAAAAAAAAACAATCAAAAAATCTTTTTATATACATTGTAGCTCATAAATAAGCTATTTCTGTGACAATTTTGAAAATTGGATAGAAGTAACTAAAGTAAATAATTACCAAACTTTTTATTTAGTATAAATATGAAATTATATAAAATTACTTACCCAACTAACAACTCGTCCATTAAAACATGGTAAATTTGCAGAATCCTCTACAATTTCTTCTTTAACAACACTTGAAATAAAAAAAATATATATTTATACTAAATTAATAACAAATTATTTTACAGTACAAAAATACACCAAAAAAAAGATTGAACAATATTTTAAGTAATGTGGGTAAAAGGATAGATTGGTTTTCTGTCTAGACAAGTAGTCTTTTTTAAGAATTTTTTAGGGCATTAACACCCAAGTTTTTTTACATTTGATGTCAAAATGTAAAAGATCTCATAGTTTTACTGAGAAACATTTAACATTTAACCAAATACAACTGTTTCTGATACAGTTAGCACTTTGTGTTGTAACTGTGTACATCTGAGCTTTTTTGTAACACTGACTGACCCCTACGAATTTCAATTAAAGTGTGAAACAAAAATAAACATGGCAGAGAAAAAAAGAAGAGGGCCCAGAACTGGGGTATAAAATATTTTGGACAGGTTTCAATAATATGATCAAACATTTAAATGGACAATAAAAAAGCAATGAAAAAATCCTATTGGCCACCCTCTGAAATTAAAAACATGCATTCTAGAATATTGTTTGAGATTCTAAAATTTAAGTAGATTAAAGCAGACACAATTTTTTTTAGGTTGAAGTGCAGAGAAGCCAAGTGGATTGTTAAACCTAAGCCAATCTAATCTAATCTAATAATTTTACTAAAAAATTAGATAATGCAAGATGTAATTAAATAGGTAGTTTTATACTGTACAGACAATTGGTATAAAAAGTGAATTTAAAAGCTTAAAATTAAAATATTGTGGTGATTAAGTATATATTTAAATTTAAAGTTTGTTCACATTTTTTTTATTTAAAAAACAGTTTTGGAAAAATAATCAATAATAATATGATTTCAATAATTATTCGAATTTAAAGTAGGTACAGTTGTAATTTAAAACATTCTTAAATTTATCCTTACAAATGGGAATCTTGAAATTAAATTGTTTACATATACTAATATAAATATGGTGAACATATAAAGTATCCTACTTCTATGAAATCACAATACGACAATATAAAATTAATAACATGCAACTTTTTAACAAATAAATAAACTTATTATTACCCAAAATCATCATCCATTGATTTAAAGAAAAATTTGTAGTTAGGCCTGTTGAGAACATTTTTAAAATCCACTAAAGTCACTTTATCCGGAGAAATCGGTATTTTTACTAAGTATGGAGTTTCTTCATCATCTATATGGTATATTACTTTTGTTTCTTCCATTTTCTAGCACTATTAAACAATATATATATTATTTTTCTGACAATAATAATACACCTCTAGTCAACATGGCGGACAAGATAGATCTACCACGAAACATTTCTTTATAGAATGACAACAATCAACGGTATTACCAACTTCCTTAATAAAGCAAACTTTATATTAAAGCAAACTTTAAATACCTTCTTTGGTCACTTTAATAATGTCATATAAAATTAAAATTATTTATCAATTTATGTATTTAGCTTTAATTTTATCGAGCTGTAGAATTTGTTAAAACTTTTTAAATAAAAGTGTATTTACTTTATATTTTAACTTTGACGTGGCAACACTGTTATTAAGTCAGAAAGTGGTCGGTCAAATGTCAAAAAGTAGGTCAATATTTTACATTCTACCAATTCATAATTTTCCTCAACCTTTTAAGAGTTTCAATACGTGTGCTCATATGTTGAGATACTTGCAGTTTTTTCTTGTGCAATTGATTTTATGTTTGATGATGTGAAGTACTATAACAAAAGTAAGATACTTTTTGTGGTCTGAAAGAAGGTAGATAGTGCCAAAAGAATATCCCGAATTGTATTTTGAAAAATCAACCCCAGAGAATGGTTTAAAGAGTGAAATATGGCCGAAAAATTAGGACTAGGAAGTGAATGTCGAGAATTAAAGATTGGTCAGAGTTTTAGTAATCCAAAATCTAAAGCTTTTCACACCATGAAATGTAAGTATCAGGTTTAAGAGCATTAAGTTTTACTTCTCTTGCTACTATGTTTTTTAGATGATTTTAAGCCAGCTTCTGTTGATACCAATAAAAAAGCAACTGTAGAAGTTCCCGGAGTAAATCAAGTTACTGTTACAGTACCCCATTTAGGTAAAGCAATAGTAAATTAATTTATTTAGGAATGTGTGTTATAAATGTCCATAACTGCTTCTGTTTAAGTGAAATACTCTAGAGTGAAATTACTGTAGTTTGTTTATGTTATTTAAGTATATATCTCGTAAATTTAGTTATGTTTTTATCTAATTACTAATAAATACTCTTTTAATATACAGATGGAGCTGGTATTCCACAAACTGTATTTAAGGGCTCCCAAAAACCCTATACTAAAGAATGTGTACTCATTATAGACCGAGCAACTGGTGAAATTACATTAGAAAAATTGCGTTGCAATATTCAAGTTAAGAAAACTAGAAGTGAATATAATAAACCACATAATATATCAAAAGGTAAGGTATAATTTTTAGTTATGTTTATTGGGCCCAAAGTCTAATGATAATTTACTTAGTTAAGGTGTATGATCTTATAGTTAAACTAATTTCTCTGTAATGCTATATCTCAACAAGTGGTCACTTTATATTTAGAATATGTGGTTTCATGTATGCTCTCCTTTTTTGTTACATGTTGTCAATGTTGTCAAGAGCCCATCATTTTCCAAAAAATTCAAGAAAACTACACATTTGCAAGTTTATACTTACTTAAACCTTTTTTAATAATATAAAAAAATTACACCTATGAAAAAATTATTTTTGGAGAAAATAGATGAGTATTAAATTTTTTTGTTAAATATTGTGTTACTAACTGTAACAAAATGTTAAAACTTTATGGGTGCACAAAGTAGAATAGAGCCATGTGTCAATTGTCATTACTATTTTTTTTTGGAAATATTAATTTTAATTTTGCAACAATTAATTAATAATTTTTTACCCCATATTATTATACCATACACATTCTTTTTGTAGGTGAAAAACTTTCTCAACAAGGTAATGACAGATCCAGTAGTAGTTTGCTTTCAAATTCAAACTCTAAGCAGAGTTTACCAATGAGATCTCAAACACCTCCAGGTAATACTGCTGGAGGAAGTGCAATAATGGGAGGTGTTGGTCATCGTGTCTCAAATAAAACAAAAGTTGCAAGTGGGAGCCGAAGAGGAGCTGATAGGCAAATAACACATTTGGTTCCAAAACATTCACCGCTTCATGCAAGTCCCAGTTACCCCTCTCCTGGACACCCAGTCAAAAGTCCAAAGAGAGATTTATTTAATAGCAGTAATAATGAGTAAGTATCTTCACTATTTTTTATAATTATTCAATTTAGTTTAATAATCCAGTCAAAGTAGACATACAAATTGTTATCAAATAACACATATTAGGGTAAAGCCAAATATTGTTGGACACTTTGGGTTCACTTTTAAAAATAAAGTGTCAAAAATATCCCATGTGTGCATAAAAAGTTAGGTGGGTCAAATGTAAAAATTTCAGGTTTTTTAGATTTTTTAAATTTTATCAAAAAAGAACTCTTGACCAAAGTTATAGATCTTAAAATTATCCACAAAAATGGTGCATATACCTATTTTCTAGAAATCACCATTCCTGAGACATATTCTATGCATACATTTGCATGCCATTTGTGAGATAGTGCACTCTGCACATTTTTAAAACGTGGATCCCTGTTGTAGACTATTCCACTAACTGTTGTGAAGAACAATACTCATTTTTTATTGCATGACGAAGTCGGTCGCCATCACGTTTTCTATTGGAATGTAATTCAATGTCCGTTGGGACATATAGCCCGGGAAGTAGTTGTTTTTTCATAGAAAACGGCCAAGCTTGGTATAGAAACTGTTAAGTTTCTTTACCTTGGGTGCAGGTGGAAACAATTTTCTACTTTTTAAGTTTTGAATAGTCATGTTTTCTTTTATATCTTCTTCATATTCCTCTTGTTGGATTTTTATAAATTGTTCAAATGAAGATTAATCCAAAAAATACGAAAAATATGATTCTACCTGATGGGGGATACATTGTATTAGCAAACACACAACATTGAATATCTTCTCAAACAATTGCTGCCGCTACTTTCAAAATGTTCAACTGTTTCCAGGTCTGTTTTACTTAAGATGTCCTGATAATTGTGTACAAAACAAATAAACGTTAATTTTTCAGGCATCTCTGTTATAATAATCCTATGTATTTTTTGGATTTTGTTATTTGTAGCTACAATTTTGACAAACGTTCTTTAATTCATCCAACATAACGTCAATTGTCATTACTTTCTATAAATTAAAACATTTCTTCCATCTCAGAGTTTGTTGCTTTACTTTGGAGACTGCCAATTTAACGTCATGTACAGTACTACATTTCTGGAAAGATTTGTAACAACAACTATGGTATTTAGCCTAAGAGTAGGGAAACCAAAGGTGGACCTGAGTTGGAACCTATCCACAATTTTCCAAGCGGAGGTTTTCGCAATGGAGATGCGCCCGCAGGAGATGCTTAAACGTGACTGCACGAACAAATCTAGAAAAATAATTTTCGAAAAAAAAGTCGCTTGGGGCTAGATCTGGTGAGTAAGGAGGGTGGTCAAGCAGTTCAAACCGTAATTCGTGGATTTTCGCCATGAGGTGTGAGACGGCGCATTGTCTTGGTGAAACAAATTTTTTTTTCTGCAAATGTGTCCGTTTTTCCGCAATTTCTGCCTTCAGCTTGTCAAGTAATGATGCATAGTATGCTCTTGTAATGGTTTTTCCTTTTTGAAGATAATCGATTAAGATAACTCCAGAAAACAGTTACCATCACTTTCCCAGCCGAAGGAACAACCTTTGCTCTTTTTGGAGCCGATTCCCCCTTTGCAGTCCATTGTTTCGACTATGTTTTTCTTTCTGGTCTCTCCCCCAAATTTTATTTCAAATGTCTACTTTGGCCGGACTATAATAAAAGACTAATATAATTATGGTTGTCATTTTATTAGGTCACATAATATTAGTACTCTTGCCAGCCTTCCAATGATAGGAATAGATGATTTTTCAGAACCCCGACCTCCCTCTAGGAATGCTCAGAACTCGTCCGTCGTTCACAATTCAAGACCGCCGCAAAATTTGAACAATCAACGACTTTCGCCAGAAAAGCAGCGACCAACACCGACTCCATTTCCCACAACAAAGGTTAGTCGTCAGACTTTTTATAACAAAATACCCATCAAATCAGATCTTTGTTTACTTATAGCCTGAAAACGGTGTAGGAGAAATTACAGATACGTCTTCATCGAGTAGCGGAAGTGATTCGGATTCCGACGAAGCAGCCGCAGTAGTTAATAAAAATTTAAATAGTTTTACAGCTAATAAAGTAAATGGATATAGTAATGGTAGCAGCAAGATTATTGACACGAGGTTGCTCAATGATGATTTGTGCCTGTCTGAAAGTGGGTCCGATTCAGACTGATATGTTATACAAAGGTAAGTTATATGCATTTTAAGAACACAATTAAAAAAATTGTTTTATAATTGTTTCAAAAATCCTTAATCTATAATCTTATATACAGGGTGGCGCACCGAAAACGAAACATGCGTTTACTGGCAAATGATTCCTTTTTAAAAAAAAACCCTCGGACCCATCGATTTTTTTATCGAGGGGGACACAAAATTTGCATAAAATCACATTAACATTTGCATAAAATCTTAAATGGAAAGGGGGGTCGAATGATCCATCATTTAAAAGGTCTTTCAACTCCCTTTACAATGATGTAAAATTCAGCGAGAATACATCCAGCGCCGGATTCCGTTATGAGGCTAAAATAGGCCAATAGAAATATTAGTAGGTGTGGCTTGGATATTTGGCGCACTTTTTCAATTTGTGCTTTCTAGGCTAGAAAGTAAAAAAATATATAATTGCAGTGTAAAAATGTATTATAAAGCTGTATTTTTTTATTATGCCAAGGGATAATTTCAGGTTTTTTTAAAATAAGTTTAATTTAATTAATATACATGTTATGGTTATCAGTAACTAAATTAAGGGTAAAAATACTGAGGATTTTTTATTACTTATTCTTTATTTCCATCCTCCAACCTCCGAGAGTTGAAATATTTCATAGATTTGGGCAAATTATTGTAGTTTTAATCCATAATGAAATCCAGTTTTTATCAAATATTTATAACTTGGGCATCTATTCCTATCTGCTAAAGCTGTGTTGTAGTCATCACAAGTTAGCTGGATATTGCACTTAATCATTTCTAATGCTGTTCCTGCTGTATGTTCATTCTTGTAGAGACGTAATAACTGTTCTCTTACATCATTACTAACTTTCCGAAACCGCAAATAATCTGAATTGCCTGATTGTGTGTTACAATAAGAGTTATTTCACAAGGTGCTTCTTGTAAAAGTTGGAATTTTTCTTGTATGCCCATGTATTTTTTTCTAATAAGATGAATTTTTACTGTTCATTTTGAAGGGCAGTTGGTATTTCTCATTTTAATTTGTGAAGATGGTTCGTAAGTTTTTGAGCACCGAGTAAAGTGGTGACATCTAAAATTAAATTTAAACTTTATATGGTAAATAAAACTTTTTAAATGGTTACTAAATAATTTTAATAATCTCAAAAATTAAATATATTATGTATAGGTACCAATATATCATTTAAATATTTCACTTAAGTTTAATCCATTCTCTATCCTCAATAACCATATTATTTATAACGTATGATGAATTGGTTAAGTTTTCAAACTCTCTTAACCATTTACCAAACACTTTTTTGTTCGTGCAATTAACAAAAAATTGCAACTGAACGTTAGGGAACTTATCTTCACCTTCTATTATCTTTTTCTCCATAATTTTTATTCCCCAGCCAGGTGGCAAAACAGACTAAAAAATTGGTAGATTTAATTTAATAATTGTTCTTATTACTACCTATACGCCAAAAATAGATATTTGATTTGATACTCACATTAATGAATTTTTCATTTAACGAGGAAGACACAAAGTTTTCCATTTACACGTTACCTAGTTAAAATTTTCCACAAAAAATCAATACCTTTTGTTTACCTACTTTTAAAGACTATGAAATGAAGACAAGATCAAAGGAAAACAATCATAAAATAATAAATACCTGCTTAAAACCTTAAAAATTACTTTCAGTTATACCTAGTTTAAACGTCACGTAAAATATCAACGTTAGGAACTCCGCCCACAAGCATCATTTTAATTGGCTTATTTTAACCTCATAACGGAATCCGGCGCTGGATGTATTCTTGCTAAAATTCATGTACTATCGGCTTTAGAATAGCATATACATTTTCAAACTCAAATCGCTTACAATGAATTAATTTTAAAGACGGCCTATTTATTGTGTATAACCAATCACGGTTTTAAATAATAATAAATTTGAAATCAGTTTAACAGTTGTCCACGCCCACATCTTTAATGTTTGCAGCATAAGATATTTTATTGACAAATTGCCTGCCCTCTGTCCCTTGTAAATAAACTTAATCCTCAAAAACCATTTAATGTAGGGAGTTTTTATAACTTCGGTAGGTAAACGAAATTCACATTTAACATGTATATGTAATTTAAAAGTCGACTGTACTTCAATTCAGTAGTTTTGGAGATTTATTGATTTAAAGTTTAAATACATCATCGTAAGAGGAGATCAATACATGGCAGCAAAGTTGTTGAAAAATAAAGAACAAACTGACCTGTCAGCCGAGTAAATGTTGAAAATGACCACCATTACTTTCCATGCAATAATAAAGATTTTGCTGAAAACGTTGCCGGACATTTTGCAATATTTGGGGAGTAATTTGATCACAATTCTTTGTCGCAAATCTTCTAAGGATGTTGGCTGAGTAGCATAGATTTTGCTTTTTAAGTGACCCCACAAAAAGAAATCCAAAGGTGATAAATCTGGCGATCTTGGAGGCCATTCAACGGCACCTCTTCCACCAATCCATTGACCTGGAAAGGTCTAATCTAAATATTGCCGAACTCTTAATGCGTAATGTGGTGGGGCACCATCCTGTTGGGACCTCAACATATTCTCAACAGTTTTGTTCCAACCAAGCAAAGAACCGTTCTAGAACGGTAATATTACCACTCACGAGACCAAATTAGTGCACTGCGCAACTCACTACACCACTGCGCACAAAAATTACTATTTTAGAACGGTTCTCTGCTTGGTTGGAACAGACCTAATGTATCGACCATCATTCTGATTTTCAATTTTATCTGTTAGCGCAGGATCTGTGGCATTTTGCAGTAATTCCAAATATATTTCACCAGTCAAATTTCCAGGTAAGAAAAAAGGACCAACCAAATGATCGCCAAAAATGCCAGCCCAAACATTTAATTTTTGTGGCTGCTGTGTGTGTACCTCATGGTAAATTCTGGGATTAGAGTCCGACCAATATCGACAATTATGACGATTTACTTCGCCATTTAAAAAAAAAGGAACATTCGTCGGAAAAGCAAATGTTAAATAAAAATTGTTCATCGTTTGTAATTCGTTCACTCATAACTTGACAAAATTCTAATCGCTTATCAAAATCTTCTTCATTAAGTTCTTGTACAAGGTGAATTTTATACGGATGAAAATTATGGGCCTTTAGAATCCGTAGAATTCTTTCCTAACTTTTTCGAGGACTTCAGGTGTTATTTGTGCAGTTTCCGTTCAGATTCGCTCCTTCAACTCTTCTACATTATTATTTGATATATTCTGCTATTTAAATATCCCCACAAAAAAAGTCTAACGGAGTCAAATCTGTAGACCTTGGTGGCCATTCGATAGGCCCCCTTCTACCTATCCACCTTCCTGGGAAAACGTTATTAAGGTAATTTCGTACCTCAACGCCATAGTGTAGGGGAGCCCCATCCTGTTGGTACCATAAATCATTTCTATTTGGAAATTTTAATATTAAAACAATTTTCAACAATTTCCATTTATTAGCACATTCCTTATCAAAAAATGAGACATTCATTGTAGAAGCAAATAAGAGATTGTTTGTATTTAATTTTTACTTAAATTTCACAATGTCACAAAATATTTTTTTATTTTAGGCTTTTATACTGTTCGTCACGTGTATTTTTATGGAAAAGACGATGCGGCAAAGTTTATATGGAAATGATAATTAGGATTTATAATAAATGAAATACTATTTGTATTATATTTCCAGAAATATATATACTACAAAAAAAAGAAAATGTTTATTGTTTCACCTAAGCAAAATAAAGTTACTATTAATGAAAGCATTTATAACAATTAATTGATAGTTAGCTGTTCTTAATAAAAATCGATGTAAAAAATTTTTAAAATGGCAATTCTAAAAACATATTTAACGACATGTAGAATTAAAATTGCCAAAATTTGATAGATAAGTACATATTATGTATTTTATGTTCATTAAGAAGTAATAAGAGTTTAAAAAAAGTGTGAGAATACACATCCAAAACGGATTTTGGAGATCTTTAATGAAAGCAGTAATACCCTCTTAATAGCTGTCAGCTGTGAAGTGGATATAATAAGTTACACATTTTGTCAACATTGCTATTTTTGTAATAGTACGAACTTATAGTCTATATAGAATACCGTAAGATACATTTTGTATTGAACGAATGAGTTGCAGCTATGCTAAAGAATATACGATTTAGGTCAGAGGTAACGGGATGTACTAATTTTAATAAAAAAAAAGTGATAGAGGTACATAAATTTTAGTAAGTTTAATAAAGAAAGGCAACACAGTTTATTCATAATAGAAAACAAACCAATCTGTGACAATAATTATTTTATATATTTTTGTTCTTTTTGTAAGAAGATCAATTCAAACTTTGGACATTGTCACAAATAAATTACAATGAAATATATTTTTAAAAAATTAATTAAAGTCAAGATAGCAAGATATCGTTACAATTTTTATTAAATTCAAAGAAGCAAAATGAATATTTTTTATTTGTATTACTCCTATATGTAGTGTTTGGGGAATTTTTATCGGAAATTTTAAATGGCAAGTGGCCTACTGTAATCGGCTTAATACGATTACACCTAATTACAGATTATTCGATTATTGAGAGGGATTTTCCAAACAACCCAGTTTTCTTAGAAACATTATCTGGAATATTATTTTAAAAGAAAGTAGGTACATTAAATCAGTAGGGTCAATCGGGGTAAATGAAAACTAGGGGTAAATGAAAACAACTAAAACTTCCTATTCAAATATCCCACTTTTAAATTTGAAGTATGTCAGTTGGTTGTAGTGACAACACTGCTTATAACATTCCATAAAGTGGTATTCTGGTGAACGTTTAACGTGAAGGTAAGTTGATTGGAATTATTTACGACAATATAATTTAACCTGCATTTTGGCCGACGCAGACAAATATTTTTTTTTCGTTGAAAAATATGTTGATATTGTTAGTCTCAATATTTATCACGGTAAACAAAGTGTCCGTTAACATTTATTTTTTGCGGTTACGTAAATAATATTGTTCAGATGGAAATGGCGAGATGTTTCCTTTTACCCCATTCATTTACCCACGTTGGGGTAAATGAAAACATATTATTGGGGTAAAAGAAAACATGTTTTCTTTTACCCCAAGCAATTTGTCTCATGCGTAAAATCTTTCAGATGCCACGAACCTATGTGAAAAAGAGTTGCTTACTTTCGTTACATTCATAATTATTTTTTAAATTAAAGGGTTCTATTTTGTTTACCAATTTGTACTTTCAATAAATAAACTGTTCTTATTGCGTTTTTTTTTAACCAGCACCACTCAGAACGGTTAAAGGATATTTTCATTTACCGTGCGGTGAGCTTAATTGATATTCATTGTGAAAACCAGTTTGTTTTCGTTTACCCCAATGTGATGGGTAAATGGAAATATTTACGGGGTAAATGGGAACACATAAAAAAAGCCCCACCTTAACTTTAACAATAATTTTAATGTTTTTCAGAATATATTCTAATAAACCAAGCCGAGAAGCAACCGTTAATCATAAGAAAACTTACAATTTCCATTTGTAGTTTTGTTAGCTAATTTTAAAATAAAGTCTGCAAAAATCGTTTCCCATTACCCCGATTGACCCTACTTAGTATTAGTTCTTTGAGTAAAGTTGTATGAAGTTGTAAGGTTTTCATAATATTGTAAACAGTTGGAATATATTTAAAACATTTGTTGAATGTTAATTGTGCAAGTACCAAACAATGTCGATAAGCCAAGGACCATCTAAACGACCAAAAACAGGTCCATTATCTTTAAATGAAAAAACTCTGATATTGAATTGTTATATATCATTGACAAACAAGGATCCAAGTGCAATTGAAATCGATGAGTCATTAAAACAAAGACTAAGGCGTAAAGTCCATGGATTTTACTACAAAAGGAAATTCCAACACTTGACAAAATTATGACTATACAAAATTCTCCAGAATGACATTATGCAAAGTTTTGAAAGATGTGGGTTTCAGATATACAAAACATAATAGAAAATCTCTCTTGATAGATAAACCGGAAATAGTTGTTTGGAGAAGAGACTATTTAAGAAGCATTCGACATGCCAGAGAACAAAATTTGAAAATCTTCTACATAGACGAAACATGGATAAATGCTGGATATACAGTTTCCAAATCTTGGCAAGATGAAAACATTAAAAGCGGAAGGCAGGCATTCGTGGAAGGTTTGTCGTTAGGTTTGCAGCTACCATCTGGAAAAGGAAAAAGACTTATCATTGTCCATGTTGGAAGTTCTGAAGGTTTTGTTGATGGTGGATTATTAACTTTTATTTCAAAATGCACGGGGGACTATCACGAAGATATGAATGGGGATGTCTTCGAGGAATGGTTTGTTCAAATGTTGGATCTGATTCCAAAAGGGGCTGTTATTATTATGGACAACGCAAGTTACCATTCACGGTTACGAGAAGCATTGCCCACAAGTCGTTGGCGTAAAGCAGAGCTTTTGGAGTGGCTTATTTCCAAAAATATTAAGTTTCCAAAAGTTCCACTAAGGAAAGAACTTTACAGAATTGCAAAAATGAACAAGAATAAATACAAAACCTACATTGTAGAAGAAATGGCTTGTTCTCGTGGTATATTAGTTCTTCGACTTCCCCCTTATCATTGTGAACTTAATCCCATAGAATTAATATGGGCTCAGGTAAAGGGGGAAGTTGGAAAAAAAATACTACTTTTAAAATAAACGATGTTGTGAAATTGTTTGAGAGTGCTGTAAGTCATGTTAGTAAGGAAAATTGACAATATTTGTGATGATTATTTCTTTTCATTTTTTATTATATTATAATTTAAAACGTATTTTTTCCCCAAAATACACACCATTGCATTGCGTTATTGCTTATCTGCTAATCCTTTAACAATGAAGAAGCCCTAAACTTTGCTACAACTGAAACAAATACGGGGTCGATCTACCTGGTTTTTAGATTTACGGAAGAAATGTAATTTAAAGTAAGAGATTTATCAAAAATTTCATGGTGCTCCCTGTAAAGGTTTTGCATACTTTTGTACATACTATAATCCATCAGTAAACAACTGCTAATAATCTCACCCCAAATATTTGGTGTTTTTTTATAATTATACTTGGAAAAAAACCTATTACAGAATGAGCTTCTTTTGTAAGTTTTTCTACTTCTCAAAGCAGTCCTAAAATTCCTAAATCCCGATTCAAAAAACGTTTTTCCAGTTGAACTTACCAAAAGTAAAATAAAAAAGCTATTCTTGTAAGTAAAATATTTATTTTTCTTTCGGAATGTTTGTATTTGATTACAATTAAAGATTCCCTTTGTATAAATAAATTTTATTAGTCGAGTTTTTAGAATATCAAAATTAATATTTTTGACCACATCTCAAACAAAAGAAAAACAAATAGAACATTAAAAATCGCAATTAGGTTGCCGATTAAAGGACTCTCGGACATGCCTACCTATCCGAAATTTGCTTAGTTACAGTAATTTGTTAAACAATTGTTTAAATTGTCTTAAAATACTCAAGTCAGCAATATAGTGTTGGAAAAATAATGCATAATCAATTTAAAACAAAACACAACATAACAAACATTCTGAACATGACAAAAGTTATATATAAAGATATAAAATTAAATAGTAAATTCTAAATAGAAATTAATAAAAAATTTGCAGTAGGTACAGGAAAATAATTATTTCCTTTACGTTAGATAAATACTTACAACTCAAAATAAATATTGTAGGTTAAAAATATTGTAAAAAATTGTCAGCTTTGTTAAAAATCGGATAATTTGACCTTATAATAAATTCATTTTGGCCGAAAAATCACATGAGTTTAACACAATTTGCTCACTTTTTAAAATTCTTATGCTAAGAATGTCCCATTCTCTATTTACACTAATGGTGATTACTCTTTAATATCAGGAATTCGTTTAATATTTTACTTTTTAATAATAAGAACCATTTCCAAATAATTTTTTATCCCTACTTGACTATTTTGTTTTTGCTACATTTTTAACAATTAATTAAATAAAGACATTCCAATTTCCTTTCGATGTTTTCGTTAAATTTTATTTCTGTGCCTTGAAGCCAAATATGGGCTTAATTATTTTTCCATAGCACTCATTTTTGATATTTGTAACCAATATTCTTTTTTTTCTAGCATATACTGGAGCAGAAAAAGATAAAAAGTTAAAATATACATAATGTTGTATTAAAAATATTTAATTTCCTATAATTAACCATACTAACCCCACTGCATGCATAAGGCATCCTCTGAGTTTTTATTAATTACAGCCAATTTGTCTCAAAAGCTGATATAATTCAGCTGTTATCAAATAATTAACACTTATAATAGATTTTGGGAAGTTAACTGAAAACTATTATTCCCGTTTTTAATTATATAACAAATAAGACAATAATTATTAGTAAACATTTTTCGTCAAATACTAATAGGAGATAAAAACGTGACGCCTAGCAATTAGAAACTGCGTAATCACTTCTCTTTTCCTTTTTTTTAAAAAGTGGTAGTACTAATGCTCCTGTTCACTTTTTTACCTATCAACCTAGAATTAATTTTCGCCGAATTGGGCAATTTCACAGTTTCATTAGCGATCGTTTTTATACAAATCGCCGCTTCTTTGAGTTGCTTTACCAACATTTCATTCCTCAATTTCTCTGCGTTCAATTCTCGTGTCAATTCCGCTTTGGATTTCGTACTGTCGGGAAACAACGCTCGGCTGTGCAATATCTGTGTGGATGAAGGTCTAAAACGAAAAATTAAACATTAGCAACACCATTAAAAACCACCTTGTGAGATTCTCCATGGAAATCCCATATTTTCCCCACATCTCTAGTTTTCCAAAGATTATCAGTCAGATGAAAAAAGTTAATACTCTATTCTTGAGAATAACTAAAACTATGGCAACTAATTTTTGTGGTCTCTTCCTAAAACATTAACCGAAATTTTGCCTAGACAGATTTTTGACCACATAATAATTACTTCCAAAAGCAAATCTATTAGCTCAACAATTTTTCCACCCTGGAGATTATCACATTCCCCCTTTGTGGTGTGAACACCACCATATTTTGTATATTTAATTAAATTGTTTAATAGAAATATCGATGGCCTAGACCACCATAGTTTGTTTATAGTATGGCACGTTCATTAAGGTTAAATAAACAAAAGATAAACATAAATACAACGCAATGCGTAGACGACGGGTTCAATATATGATATTCACAACTTCAAGTTGATCCTATAATAACCAGCGGATCGGGTGGATAAAGACGCAGCAAGCAGAAGCAATACAATAGTTAAGGTAACAGAATTTAAACCAGAATGCCATAAAGTGGTATACGGACGGTTTCAACCTAGACGAGGGAACTGGGATAGGAGTTTTTGGACTGACAGCTAAATACTCAGAAAGCTTGGGCACATACCCAAGCATCTTTCAAGCAGTTGTCCGCGCCATCGAAAGATGTGTGGAATTCAATATTGGAAGAAACTATCGCAGACAAGAGATTGTGATCATGTTGGATAGTCAAGTAGCCATCAAAGCGCTGAGCTCAAATATAATCAGCTCGAAGATGGTTTGGGAATACCTAGGCAAACTAAATGAACTAGGCCAGAAGATCACTGTCACCCTCCTATGGCTTCCGGGACACATAGGAATAGAGGGGAACGAAATAGCAGATAAGCTGGCAAAAAAAGAGCTGAAACCCCACATTTGGGACCAGAACCATCTTGTGGGATCAGCAGTAGAGTAATCTTAGAAAAACTAAGGGAAGAAATGGAGAAGGAAAAATCCAAGTACTGGAATCAGCTGGAAGGACTGAGGCAATCTAAGATACTACTGGGGAACTATGACCAGAAGAGATCTCTTAGCTGCCTCAACCCCAGTAAAAAAAGGCTCCGAGTTCTAACGGGACTATTAACCGGGCATTGCCGGTTTAGAAGCCACATGAAGAAACTAGGGTTAGCAGATGAAGCAAAGTGCAGATTCTGTGAGGAAGAGGATGAAACCTCAATACACATACTCTCAAAATGCCCTGCCTTGCAGAATTCTAGGGCTGGATAGAAATAGAAGAGTGGGATCCACGATTAGGTAGTATTAAGGCTAGACCAAGTATGGAAGTAATAAGACATAACAATACTATTGGTATTGGTTTTCGTAGGAGTAAGAAATTATTCTCTTGTCGGAATGATTCGAGAATATGGGTCCTGCAGCTGCAGTGGAAGTCTTGTTAAATCTTCCACCACTGCACATAATACATAAGATAATCATCAACACAAAAGGTAAACCCATGGGGCCGATAATTTAAAGTTAATCGAAGAGCTAAAAGTTACAAATACAAACTTTGCTAATAAATTCAAGGCAGTTATACCAGGGATAGAAGACTGGGAAAATGGTGTATCTGTAGATGCAGAAAAAAACTGGTATACAGACGACTCAAAAACACTGGAATAGTCAGAAGGAAACAAGGGAAAACTTTCCCAAAAAGTTTATCAAAAAATGCCACAATTCTCTAAGCGAAAATTACGACAAGTCACGAATGTGTAGAAGAAATTTAAAGAATATACTAGTCATCTCCACAGACAGCCTAGATTTTGTAGAAGTTAATTCTGTACTAGTATGTGATTGTGTGCTTGCTCTGAATACTCTGGGAGACCATAAAATAGATATGGTAGCCTGGGTATCAGGGCATTAGAGGCAATGAAATAGTCAAACTAGGCTCATCCATGAGAATTGTAGTTTTCTAAAACCAACGCTCATAACGTCGTGAACGTATTGATCTCAAGAATTGACCTCGAGAACCTTTTCTGCTACATTGCAAAAAACAATTAAAACAGTCATAAAAACCAGAGTGGCACAGATATTACTGGAATGGTGACTTTGCCTTAGATTTGATGAAAAAAGACAGAAAATTTTCAAAATTGTAGGGTCTACTAACAGGGTATTGTAAGCTAAATAGGCTTAAGGCTGCAGATTCTGTCACCTAAAAAAAGAAACTCCTCAATACATTTTATGTCAGTGTGATAGCCTAGCAAATGCGAGGTTTTTGAAATTCAAAGAGGAAAATCAACTGACAAGGATCTTTATGAAAGATACATTCTCAAGATGGCAGACTTCATTAGAAGATTTGGGATGGGGGATGGAATCTAGTGACTAAGAGATTCTGTGAAGTGTTGCTTAACACTAATTCAAAACTTTCTAAATATATTTAATCCCTACATGTGTCAAAAAAAAAGAATAAAAACATCTACTCAATTATTTTCTTATTCTCAAATCTAAATGTTTTAGGTACCTAGAGAATATTTCTTACCTGTGTGTTGGATCAGAGTGAATCATTTGTTTAATAAGGTCAATGAGATCACGATTTAGTTTTTGAGGCAACGTAGGTAATTGTCCATTTCTTATTGAATGCCATTGCTCTCCATTTTTTGGTAAAGCGCCAGCCCCAGCAGCTTCTAATGCTGTAAGTCCTAATGCAAAAATATCGGCTTTTGTTAAATGAGAATAATCTTCATGAAGAATCTCATTTGGCAAATAACGACAATCACCTTCTTCCACCTAAAGCAAATGTTTAAAGTTAAATTTCCAGTAAATACATAAGTTAAATTATGTTCTTTTAATTAATACTATATATATTCTGACCTGCGGATTTTGTATGCTAGTTACATGACCTAAATCCCCTATTTTATATGTAAGTTCTTCTTCCATGAGTGAACTATCGTCCAGCTCTTCAAATCCATCATCCGCTGAATCGTAATTGGTAACGTGAATTTTCTTTTCTCGCGAAATAAATATGTTACCAGGTTTTATGTCTAAATGCACCAGGCCTTCAGAATGGATGTATCTGAAAACCATATACTTTAAGCATGGTAATATGTTAAAAATCTTTTGAATATAATTTGAAATCTCTTAATAGTTGGTAAATATTTTAATAAAATTGTTACACTTTGTTTATAGAATATTTTGCAGAAAATTGAATAAAGAACAAAATAAATTATAAATTTGTTTGTATAGTCTTTCCAATATTAATTGCTTAAAACCATTTAAAAGTGTTATACAGAGTGAGTTAGTTTACTAGGCTTGAAAGTAAAAAGAATGGCCTGAAAACAATATATTTGTCCCGTCCCCAGCTCTCTCTAGACTGGTAGTTGTACAACGCGAAAACAAGTGGAGTACACACGCCACTTGACGGCTTTTAATGGTCCGCTGTATTCTGTTGCGTGCAGGGGTTGTTTTTTTGCGGCAGTTTTTCTATAACTCATAAAGTCGGTGTCTAGTGCGGTGGCGGAGAGTCCAGATTTTTATTTGGGGCAGTAAAGTATTAACTTTACATATATCTTTGTTAGGGTAATTAATTTTTAATAATTGGTAATTTAATTAGTAATTTTTGCTCATATTAATTGATAATCTTAAATTAGTTACATAAATTATGGCAGCATTTTGGAGACCTTTTGAATCAGAAAATGGAAATCCAGATCAAAATTAAAATTCAGAAGATATGATATCGCCAACAGGTGAGGTTAGCAGCGAATTTTGCAATAAAGATTTACACATTCAGTGTCAGAGGGTTGTTTTAAATATGTTTCAGTGTTTGAAAAATGAAGATAATAAAAAATCAGATGCGGTTATAATAAAGCGAATTAATACCTTAACTAAAATTTCTATTTACACTATTTCTCGGGTTATTAAGCGCGGTGACTTTATAGATCATTCTCAGGTGCAGAAAAACAGAAAAACAAAATTTGCAAATGTTGACGATGCTACAAAAGATGTTATAAATCGTTCAAAGGAAAATTACGAGATTATCCTGATTATAATTATAAAAGCTTAGAAACTTTACGCGGTATACTATTAGAATGCGCTTTTAATTATAAAAAATTAAAAAGAAATAGATCATCCATGTATCAAATGTGACAAATCAATGAATAAAGGAAAATACTAAAATCAGTGTCACAGGTTTTTATTACAAAAGGTACACGTTTACAGGAAAAGCGACTAGTTTCGGCCTATAAGCAGGCCATCATCAGGCTATAAAAAACAAAGGTGGGAGGTAAAAATCATGCAGGTCTGTAGTACTGTTAAAAACTTGTAATCTACATGATTTTTACCTCTCACCTTTGTTTTTTATAGCCTGATGATGGCCTGCTTATAGGCCGAAACTAGTCGCTGTTCCTGTAAACGTGTACCTTTTGTAATAAGAACCTGTGACACTGATTTTGGTATTTTCCTTTATTTATAAGAAATTAGTTCAAAGAAGGCAGATATTTTAGAATAATAAAAAACTCTTTGTTTTAACTCCATATTGGTGACTAATAATCAAAAATTAAATGATAAAAAAATTAGTGCTCTGTAATATACAGAGTTGTACAATTTCTGTTTAAGCTGGTGAGTAACTAATCTAAGATACATTTATTAACCTATTTTTGATCTAAAATATTAAATTTTATTTACCTCAAGCCTTCTGCAACATGGAGTATTAGTGTCCTAAGTTCCTGTGCACTGAGAGGTTCTTGTAGTATTTTATCTGCCAATGAACCTCCATTACAATATTCATTTTGAATTATCATATGATTATCTTCAGCCCATGCAGAATAATAACGAACTACATGTTGATGTTTTCCTAATAATATATAAAGTTGAATTTAATTTACATTAATTAAACTGGTATATCTTGGTATTTAATAAATTTAATGAAACTAATAATTTTAAATATAGACAAATTTGTTTCTTACCTAAAACTGCATGTGCATATACCTCATTCAGAGCTGTTTTCTCAAAAACACTCCCAGCTACAGGTTTAGTTGATTTTTTCACTGCATAAACACATCCATCTAATCTATTGACACATTTGTAAACAGAACCAAATTGTCCTTTACCTAAAAATACAAAAAATTACTTTATAAACAAATATCTTATCATTTTCATATTACCAGTTTGTTGAATAACAACCAAATTAATAATTACCTATTAATTCCAATTCCACAAACTCTTGATGGTATCTAGAAATATTATTCTCTTGTAAAGCTACTCGTTTTGTTGGCTGCTCTATTTCAACATCAGATGCATCACTTTCATTTAATTCAAATTTAGGTGGTTTCATCTCTGGGGAGCCTAATAAAGATCTTATGGATCTAGTACGCTTTTTGGATAGTAACATACCTAAAAATGAATTCAAAGTAAGAATTTTTTTATATATTTCAGCATGTATCTACTTAAAAACTTTTAAATGCCCATTTTATGTAAAATTGTCAACTCAATTTATTATTTCAATAGCAGTTATATCCATTATTAACAGGTGTAATAATAGTTTTATATTTTAATGTATTTTTTTATATTCAAAAAGATTAAATCAAACTAATTCTTTGGTATAATCTAAATTACACAAAAGAAATAAATTCCAATTAAATTAAAATTTTCCACCATTATACAGGTCTGGACATGTAAAAAAGATAAATATACATTTACTAATATTTTTTGTTGTAGAAAACAATTCTAAAATAATGGTAATGAACTTTTGTTTTATGGTTAACAGTATGTGAATAATGTAGCTAATGGAATATTCCATATTACTTTACCATTAGGGGTAAATGGATTTATATTAGCTGTAGGTCTTTCTTCTTTTCTTGCATATGCTGATGCTACAGCTCTAGGTTTACCAAACAGTCTAGTTCTAGGAACAGGAGTATCAGCTGAAGAATTGTGTATAATGGTCTTTGGTGTCAAAGGACTATCAAATAATCTTAAAGCCCTAACTCTCTTGTAAGGAGGACTAAATGATCCAGTCTTTGGTCCAGGTGTTACATTATTATTATCACATCCAGAAAATTCTAATTTTCTTGGTCCATGTTCAGGCTTAGGGCTACAGAAAGCTACATGATCACTATTATCAATATCACAAGACAATTCAAAAGACATATCGCAACCTGACGACGTATCTAATTCATCTGGTTCATTCAATTCTTCTTGTAAATTTCTCGAGTAAGACATTTCGATATCTGAAATTCACCAGGTTTAAAAAAATCACTTTTACTTATTTCTAAAAAAATTTGTCGGTAAACAAAACACGCCATTCATAGAAAACGGTTAATATAAAGTTAAACGAAGCATCTGCAATTTGATTAGACCAATCAGTGGACACGAAATCAAATTAATTGTAGCAATACGTTCTGATTGGTTTAAGACTACGATTCTCAGCGACCTCTTACAGAAAAATAAAAAAGTAAGAAACAAGGAGATTTTTAACGTTACTTTTTCTAAGGTTTTCGTATATCTATTAATTAACAACAAAAAATTAATTTTATGTACCAATGTAAATTGAATTAAATAAAAAAATAATTATTAGTTATAATCAGGTAACGTATTTATGAATTTATACTAAAATGTAATGTATAAGAAAAATACTAGTTAAAGTAGTTGGATATTCTGGTTAGAAGAGTCCATAATTTTAATCTATCAAACAAAAACAAAAAATCGACTGATTAAAAAATTTTAATTGTATGTTTTGCAATCATTTGAAAGTTTAAAATTTATATATATAAGCTAAACTTAAATTTCCATTTAAGCAAACTATAGTTCACAATATAGTTTTTAATTGTTCAATTTTGGACTGTTATATAGAATTTACAACCTATTTATATATTTTAAGAGCAATATTTTAGTTATGAAATTATATAATTTGGGACAAAACTAGGAACAAATGGATCAAAATTCTGAAACGTCCAAGATCGTTATTCCACACTCTTTAGAATTTATAAAGCTTAATGATGTATATCATGTTATGATAGATCATGTATACGATCCTTCGAAGTTTTGGTTAATATTGCATGTAAAAGAGAGACAGCTATTTGAAAAATATTTAACCAATTATTACAAAGATAAAAAACTATTAATGTCAGAATATCACATCCGAATGTATACATCATGCATAATTTGCAGAAATTCTATCTATTATCGAGCAATTATCTTACCTGCACTTTTACATGAAGGAAAAAAAGTACGGGTCTTTTTGTTTGATTATGGAAAGACTGTCAATGTTAATGTGAAAGATATTTATTACATTTTTAAAAAACATACAACTATACCAAGATTTGCAATTAGAGGAACTTTAGCAAATATTGTCCCATTCAGTAAGTACCTAATAGTTTTATTATCAAAATGTAATTTTTTGTTGATTTCCTATTAAATTAGTTTGATTTTCTCATTTTCTAATATATACTTTTATTGCAGTGACATATTCTATTATACAGTGTATTTTTTATTGCATTCTTACACTTATTCTATTTTATAAGATTGTATGTTTTTATTAATTCTTTTTATAGATGCATTTTAATATTCTGCATTAAGTTAAGGTTAGGTATCTTAGAATTGGAATATTAAAATTAATTGAACGTTAAATTTAGATCTATAAGCTGTTCAAATTACTTCTACTAGAAAATATGTAAATTTGAGTATACATAATTGTTCCCTTTTATTTTCTAAATTTTTAAATAATCTTTGCTACTTAATGGTTTTCAAATGAAGTGTGGAATGTATCTGGATGGCATTTATTCCAGACAGATTTAAATCTCTAAGTGGAGAGACCAATATGTATCTTGGTCAATGGACATCAAGATTTCTACTACATTATTGGACTTTTCATACTATTTGTGACATATCTAGTGATTTTTTTTAGATCCAAGAGAACCGTGGACACAAAGAGATCTAGAAGCATTTTTAGCCTTAATAATTGGTAAACAACTTTTAGCGAAAATAAAGGAAATTGATTATCAAGAAAAAGTATTACATGTTGTCTTATATAATGTGACTAGCTCGAACATTGAATCAATAAATGAAAAAATGATCATAAAATGTATAGGAATATTTGGTACAGGAATTTATAATTCCAATTATAAATTAAGCAGATATAAGAGAAAGATACAATACATGCATTTGATTCCTACTTTTCATGCTTTAGAAAACGGTATGGTGCCATTGTCTTTATGGGAACAAAATGTTCTGAAAGAAGTACCGTTGGATTTATTATTTAAGTGTTACTATGAATGTCAGGATATAAATAGTGGTATTTAACTATTTTTGGATTACCTGTTTTTATCTATAAATAACTAATTTCTTTGTCAAATTATCACATTGCAGTGATCATTGACATGGGTGTTTTTTAGTTAGAATTGTGTTCACAAATTTGTAAATAAAACGAATTAGTATTACCCAATTTGCAAATTTATTTTATTTTTCTAAAAATAACAACGATGTCGCAACATACGTACATATATACTCATTTGATTTGTTTTAAATTTTACATGGTGCTATATTTGAAGGTGTTTGTAAAGGTTGATAAAAAATGACTTACATTTACTTGCAAAAATCCTTTGCCTCCAGAATTTAATTCACTACAATAGGTAAATGTTAAACCCGGCAAAAATATTGTAAATACAAAAAATCCTACCGATTGGATTTGCATATCCGATTTCGGTGAAATTTGGGCATTTTTTTGTACACTTTGAAAAAGGTTTCTATGAATTTTCGAAAATTTCGGATATTTTTTTTAAATAGCCATAACTTGTGAAGAATTGTCCAATTTGGGACTTTCTTTTTTTTAATTTCGTGTTTTTTGATGAACTTTTTGAAAAATTTGTGCAAAAAAATTATTCATCATAAATTTGATTGTTTTTTTTTTCATTCCAAAGTGAAAACAAGAATTTTAAGATTGTTTGTATCCTTCAAATTTTTTTTTTAAAAATCTCAAAAATTCTACTCTTTGGAATGAAAAAAAAAACCAATCAAATTTATGATGAATAATTTTTTGCACAAATGTGTTAAAAAGTTCATCAAAAAACACGAAATTAAAAAAAAGAAAGTCCCAAGTTGGACAATTTTTCACCAAGTTATGGCTATTTAAAAAAAAAATATCCGAAATTTTCGAAAATTCATAGAAACCTTTTTCGAAGGGTACAAAAAGATGCCCAAATTTCAGCGAAATCAGAGATGCAAATCCAATCGGTAGGATGAGTTTTCCATAGATAAAACGTTTTCAATGAAAAGTCATACGAACTTTGACTTAAATACAAGAATAAATAATATCCGAGCTTAGAATGAATTAATGTGTTTGGAGTTTGTATCTAAATAATTGCTAACAAAAATTTTGCAGTAGTATAAAACATCCATGTTTGATTAAAAATTTTTTTACAGAGAAAACATTGACATACAGTCCAAGCACTGTATGAAACAAATAGAAAATGCAATCTGATTTTTAAAATTTCTGGTATAAGATATAAATGCGTTGTTTTAGAGTTTTTATCACTTGGAGGCAAGGAAATATCGGTACAGTTATTTACATTTCTTCATATTGTTATGTGAAACTCTAGAGAATAAACATAAGCATTAACATACACATAATTGTGTATTGATGTGTCTTATGTCTAGTACCTCTGCATACTTTTTTCATCCAGTTATTTTAGGAGTAATAAACTATATGAGGCCATTATTTGCAAAACTCGCTAATCGCCAAAAGTTTCGAGAATTATTTTTCATGTTTATTTCAATTTTAAAAAGGAATAGAATGATATAATCAGAATTTCCCAAAACTCATACATAACTTACAGTTATTTGCAGAACTTGTGACTTGAATTTTAAGAAACTTTTCATCCATTATCTTCAGAGAGTGCCTCAGCCTATGCATGTGAAGCATCGAAAGTATGTTGGAACTCCGCTGACTGACTGTCCCTCCACTTGCTTGAGAACAAAGGAGCAATTAAAAGTAGCAACTTCTTTAGCTGTTCGGCAAAAATTAGCCACTGAGCATCGTATTCATATCATAAAAGCTTCAAACTCCTTAAAATCCAAAACCCAACACAACTTACTTTTCGTTCGACTGCCAAAAAAACTTAGCACTGCCTGAGAAGGAAAAAACCAGAAGAAAACATTAACATAGGAAGAGACGAGATCCAATGGAAAAACAAGGCTGTATACCTAGGAATGATACTGGACAAAGGACTAACTATCAAAGAACATGTGGAAAACATCACAAAGAAGGCAAAACAAGCAAGGGGCAGACTAGCCGGACTCATAGGAAGAAAATCCAAACTAGCACTGAAGACAAAGATACATCTAATAAACGCAATCATCATTCCGATCATGTTGTACGCCTCTGTAGCCTGTGGACACACAGCCAAAACCTACAAAAAGAAGATACAAGCACAGCAAAACATCTGCCTTAGGCAAGCAGCAGACGCCTCATGGTACATAAGAAAAACACAACTATACAGGGAACTAGACCAGGAGAAGACAGAAGAAATCATGAAAGCCAGAGCGAGAAGATTTGAAGAACTCAGGACACACCTGAACACAGCTCTTAGGGAAATAACAAACTACCCAGCAGAGGACTGCAAGAGACATTTTAGACCAAGGAAACAGCTGGACAACTAAGTAGAAACAACATCTGTCAAGAAGCAGACAGAAGAGGAACAACCTATAAAAGACTCTGCCCATCCTTAGGAAGATGCGCAGATTCTTGAGTAGGACAGCTTTAACAAGTGGATCCACTCTCTAAGGTTACCTTTAGCTACAGTTCGTCGACTAAGGGCTTACTTTTTAGAGGCAGCGAAAAGCAGACACTATTGAACACCTAAAAAGAAGACAGGAGGATAAAGGTGCCGAGCACCATCCCGGACCAAACAGAAGACACCTGGAAACCATCTCCGAACCAAGATAGTGGAAGGAAGATCATAAGCCCGAGGACTTAGGCCCTCATCGGACGTGATGGGGGGGTGTAGGAAGTTCTTTCCGGAATGCACCGCTCCTAGAGGGATGCATAGAAACAGTACGTTTGTTCGCTGATGGTTGTGGCGGACAAAACAAAAATTCGTATATGATGGCAATGTTGTCTTATTGGCTTCTAGAAGAATCGCCGAATCATATTGAACAAATTGAATTAATTTTTCCGATCGTCGGTCCGCCTGATCGTATTTTCGGCCTTATAGAAAGACATTAAAAAAAGTTCTTTTATCGTGGAAATTAGTGACTACGACGACTTAATCAGAAAGCATTCCACTGTACGGAAAAAATCGGTAGGTATCGATTGGGATGTGTTTGATTGGAGGACACAAACAAAACGAGTTATTAAGCTGCCTAGTTCATGGAACTTTGAATTTAATAAGGCAAAAAGGGTTATTTTATACAAAAGAGACAAAGTTTTAGTCCAAGGTGAACCCAATTACCGAAATGACCTTGGAAAACCTAAAAGCATCTGTAAGAAAAATTTTTCTCTTTCGTCAATGGATCCTAAGAAGTTACCATTGGAAAAAGAGTTAAAGGGGGATAAAGAAACTATTAATAGTCTCCTTTCAAAACACTATGGAGAAAATTGGAGAAGCCTTCCTGAATTCGATTTTTACAATAAACATTTAAAAACAGATTCTACCTCACCAGAAGAAACCGTTGATGGTTTGGAAAATTGCCAACATGCAGAAAATGACTGTTTTTTGATTTGATTACCTAGATTTTTTTGTTTAAACATTTTCTTTGTATGACTTTCATGAATATTTATTTGCAAAACTGGTTGTTTGCAATGTACATTATTATTATTTTCTTTGTTTAACTCTGTAAACATTTTAGGCTAGAAACTTCTAATTCCTATTGCTAAAAAATCTAAGCAACATTAATAACTACTCGGCCGTTAATCTTTTTTTTTCGATTTTCCAACAAATTACTTTCGAGCAAAGAGCAAGTTTTGCAAATAATGGCCTCATGTCAAAGTTAAGTTTAACAAACAAATAATCAGAATTTCGTAATGGATTTTTTTTGTTATTATAAAAATAAATTGTTTCCAATACGCCACATTATTATAAACGTCATTGTCGCTATTGTTAGAGATATGTCAAAGCATTTTATCCAAACATACTTTTGCCTTATAATAGTTAATTTGCATTGAAGATTTTTACATTATGTATTTTATTGTTTATGAGTTATTATATTTTATTATATATTAAATATATTATATTTAAAGAAGTTTTATTTTGTTTTATATGAAAAAAAATTGCTTTTGAGGTTAAGTAATAGTATTTTAATTTTTTCTCGCCTTAGAACAAAATAAAACTTCTTTAAATATAACTAAAATTATTCCTTAACGATAATAATGTGATTATATAGCACTATAATGTCAAAAACTCTACAAAAAATAAGAAAATTCACAATACAAAAAACTTCAATGTAAACTAACTACCATAAGGCCACAGTTTGTTTGGATAAAATGGTATGACTTATGTCAAGCAATGGCAACAGTGACGTCACAGTAATGTGGCGTATTGGAAATGTAGTTGAAGGTATATTTGTCATAGAATTTTCAGGTATTTGTAAAAAATTTAAATTATCTTTAATAAATTCACCTTTACTTCAATAGCAATAATAGTAATAATAGTCATAGTAATAATAATAATAATAATAATAAAGGGACTAGTATTTCAATCTATAATAACATAAGGCAAAATTTTTAAAATTTCACCTTGGTACGAGGTCGTGTCAATGACCTCGTGCCATTCTCTAAAACATTTATTATCACTAACAGACACTTCACCTTCTGTCCGTCTATCAACATTATCTTGCACGTCCTGCGTCTCTGAAAATCTATATCTACTATAATTTTCAGTGGCAAAGTTTTTCACGTTTTTAGGTATATTTTCTATATTTACAATAGGCACTACATTCACGTACAGTCCATTTTCTTGCATGGCTTCACTTGTCGATGGAGGGCTTAGGTTAAAATTGCCATTTACATTCGGTATAAATGTATTATGTAAACGTTCGACCATTTCATCATCCACTTGATCGAATCGATAGGTTTCCCTTAAATTTAATTTGGCTTGGCAGTTGTGATCCTCGACGAATTCGAATTGTCGCTCTAAATTTATTTCTGTATCATCTTCTCCCACCGAAAAGTCAGATTTTTTTTCTCTCAGTAAACACGTACAAGGAGCGCTTTCAACTTCTTCTAAAAGTACCGACTTATCGACCGGGGGAAGTTGGGCTAGAGCATCTTCAACACTTAAGGCAGATATAAAATTTGGATTATCAGTCTCTTGAATCTCTGTTTTTATCTTGCTATCGACCTTCTCAATCGCTATAAAAAAAAATGATAGATAAATAAATAAATAATACTACATATTAGATAATTACATCAATTACAAGTAAATTAGAAACATTGATGACTAATTGTATACAGGGTGTTTCAAAAAAAGGTAACACCGTCTCTAGGATAGGTAAAAAACTGAAAAATAATTGGGGTTTGCTTAGTAAATTTTTTTTCTAACGCCATCCGTTTTTAAGATAAAGGGCGTTGAAAAAAATAAAAAATTACACATTTCTTACGATTTTGCCGAAACTACTGGCACCATTGCAATGAAATTTTATACGAATATGTTTTGGAAGCTGATATATCCCATGAATTTGTTTTTATAACTAACTCTCATAGAGGGCGCTAGTTACACGATTTATACAACGTATTATTCAACATAACTTTTTTTAGGGTAGAATTATTAGTCAAAACTCCAAGTGAACATAAACATCGTTTAATTCTACACCAAAAAGGTACTCTTGGTAAAACTCGATATTATGTACTGTTTTCGGAATATTTTGATTTGAAAATTATGAAGTAATAATCGCTCCTGGTATAAACTAATGATAAAGTTCGCTTTTCTCTAAGTTTGCCATGTAAAATTGACATTTATTGATTGTTATGACAATAAGTCAACAATAAATAGAGTTTTGAAACCTTGTTATTTGCATAACGCGTAAAAGCTGCACTAGAGTTTCCTAAACACTCGCCTAAAGTTAATAACATGTCGGTGTATTCAACATTTGAGTACATTTTGTTTAACAATATCTAATTTACAAATAACAAGGTTTCAAAACTCTATTTATTGTTGACTTATTGTCATAACAATCAATAAATGTCAATTTTACATGGCAAACTTAGAGAAAAGCGAACTTTATCATTAGTTTACCTATCCTAGAGACGGTGTTACCTTTTTTTGAAACACCCTGTATTATATGAATAACATACTTTTAAAATTTTAATAACTTGGAATGGTACAAAGAATACATCAGATATATCTAAGATCATTTATTTTTAAAGTTTTGGTCCTTTAAGCCAGATGGCTCTATAAATGTTTTCTCAATATAAGATCAGACATATTGAAGAGGTTAGTTTTACAATTGTGTATGCGCTTCTTGTGGTTGAAAAGTTTCGTTTGCCATAAAATTCGAGTAAAAACGTATTTTTACTTGATATTCATACAGTGTGAAAAAGTCAAATGGAATAAATTCATTATTTCGGTTACTGTACTACCGGCTTCAGAATAGCATATACATTTTCAAACTCAAATGGCTTGCATTGAATTTATTTTAAGGATGGCCTATTTATTATGTATAATCAATCAGTTTAAATAATAATAAATTTGAAATCAGTCAAACAGTTGTCCACGCCCACATCTTTAATGTTACACAGAAAGGGATGATATTTAGTGAGGGAAGATTGCAGCATAAGGTATTCTATTGACAAATTGCCTGTGTATTATACAGTACGGTTTTATTTGTTTTTTTTATTGCAACCTCTTTACTGATTCCTTTTTTGTGACAACGTTGGCTATTTACACGGATTTTGAATTTTGTTTTTTGATTGTGACTAATTACTGGATTTTTTTTTCTTTGAGTTGTAATAAACTACCCCGCGGACCTTAGTGTGGGACACCCTGTATATAAAATTTTATTACAATTAGTTTATTCCTTTATTTTTAATGATTTTTTAAAACCCTTAAACACCTCCTTAACATAAGCCAATAAGTTTAATATATTAAAAACTAAAAAGTATTGATGTTATAAATATTTTTGCCAATTTTTGTTTAAATTTGATTATTATTATTTCGGAACACCACAGAACTGGTTACGCCACCACCTCTTCCAAGTGTTTTTTCTTATTATTATTATTTTTTATTCCTTAGTGAAGTAATTGTAGGCGTTTTAAAAATTACCACTCCTATCTTGTTGAAGCAGGGTGTTTTTATA